>JBANSL010000015.1:19617500-20102500 GCA_037127255.1 Persicaria tinctoria
AAGAGAGGCAGCAAAGGCCTGAGGAGTGAACTGGGAGGAGGTGGAGTAGTAGTCTGTCATGAAGTAGTTGTTGAGGTAGTCGTTGCTTCCCATTCCTGAATAGAAAATGCACTTACTCAGGTGTGCTGCCACCGCCGCTGCGTCTCCTCTCATGTATCTTCCCATTTCTCCTACTAGTCTTGCAAAGCTGTTCACTTGTTGATTCATTGGCACATGATCTCCCTGCAGTTCCGATCCATATATAGATGACTCAATCGGCACGCAAGGGCCATGAACCAAGTAAACCGACTTACGTCTGCCGGCTCAATTATAAAGTCTTTAATCTTACTATACTACATCAGTGCTTATACTTGCTATATACTCCGTATATCTTTAAGTAGAAACCTCCAATCCTACGCACTCTCATTAATACATACTATTAATTATAGTTAGTACGTACTCCGTACATGGTAAAGTTTTTCCTAATTTTTTTGTACATTTATTGTCGTATCTTTAATATTGTTTCTCAAATGGCATAGGTTATGAGGCTAAATTTAAAAATATTTAATTTCTTAATTGAAGTTATTTTAACTATATTTTTAATTTTTCTCAAAAAAAAACTACATTTTTAATTTCTGTTTTAGGGTTTAAGCATCCAAAACTAGGGAATTAATTTTTCTAATATGGTTTGTTTAACTTAGATTAAAAAGACCATTTTTAATATGCTTTTATAAATAATTGATGTAATTTTATAATTAATATTATACTAACGTCGTGCATGAGATGAGATTTACGCTAGTGTGGTGTGTGTGTGTGTATGTAGTACTTACAAGATTGTTGCCTGTTTCATCCCTAATGCCAGAGGCTCCTGATGCAAAATTAACTCCCCTCACAACGGAAGGCCCTCTTGCCCTTGAATAAGGTGGAATGTAGTCTGTAAATCCAAGTAGTTCCGCTGTATGTAGCCCAAATTTGGATCCAAATTAAGAGTCCTTAATATTAGATCGATTTTCAAAATCAAATTAAACATGCATTATTAAATTCCATATACTGGTTCAAAATTAAAGTGTCCTCTCCTAAATGATCCACACTCATTTTTTAATTAAAAGAAAAAAAGAAATTAAAAGAGAAGTAGATCGATACCGAGAGCGTCAACAAAAGTGAGACCATTGGTAAAGCGGCCAGTGACTCCTTGTGCGAAGTCAATCCCGTAAGGAGAGTAGTTTGCTCGAGCTAGGGTCAGCATGTTATTGTTGTTGCCATTGTCGACGAGTGAGTCTCCGAACACGAAGAAGCCTGGCACCTGCAGCTGCCATCCTTTGCAGCAAACCGCACCTACAATCAACATCATCATTACTACAACCACCCCATTACTCGCCGCTCTCCGCCGGTTGCCCATTTTTTTATCTCAATATTGATATGATCGATCGATCGATCGGTTTACTATTTAATTAAGCTCTCTAACTTCGTTCGGCGCCTACTTATAGCTTGCACTGAATTTATATATTTATAATACGTGAATGTAGGTATCGATTCATCCAGTTTTAATTTGTATGAAATATATATATGGATATGGAGGTCGGTGAATTAATTAATAAGCTATATAGTAAGATTCATGGGTTGCTTGGCTTCACCTCTATAGTACTGAAATTGAATTGCATTTAACCAAACAGTCTGTGGGTGGAAGGAAATTCGTACGTTTCTCGTGTAAGTCGATCGGTGGATAACTTTTGCCATGTGACAGAGAAGTCCCCAATATCGGTTCAACAATTGACCAAATGCGAGAGGTGTTTCCGTGCCCAACAAGGAAATTATAAGGGCTCGCTTGGCATAAGAATACATGATAAACGTAATGAAAATAAATTATACATATAGAAAAACATATCTAGATAATAAAAGAAACTTTATTTTTTGCATGGAAAATAAGATAGGACCTAAGTAGATGTAATGATTAGAAGAGTATAATTAGAGATATGGTTACTCCTTGTACAAATACAAAAACAACAACACAATAAATTATACATATCGAAAAATATGTCCGCAGTCTTTTCTCGAACAAGTCGAGAGAGTGTTTTCGATAGACCCGGAATAATAAGAAACTTGAACCACATGGAAACAGGCCTCACAAAGGTAAAAGAGACAGTAAAGAACCAGAAAAGAAGCAAAGACAACATGACACAAGACCATAACCCATAATTCTAAACATCAGCAGTCCGAATGCACCTTCTCCAGTGGTCTCTATCCAAAGTCATATCTTCCGAAAGGTTCAGAAGATTGAGGTCATGTCGAATGACCTTTATCTAGCTCTTCTTAGGTCTACCTCTCTCCCTATGGGTATCTCCAAGATCCAAGTTCTCACACCTGCGAACTGGTACCAAGTTAGGTCTCCTACGAATATGCTCAAACCAACGCAGTCTGGACTCCCTCCGTTTGTTCACATGCAGTACTCGCAACTCCAACCCTAGGCCTACTCCTAATGTCAACATTTATGATTATGTCAAGTCTCGTGTGCCCACTCATCCATCGTAACATTCTCATCTCACCCACTGATAACTTTTGTTCTTGAGCTTAGTAATAGACCAGCATTCAGAGCCATACAAACCATGAAGAAGAGAGTAAAAAAATGGCTAAATCAAATGACACTAATCACTGTTCTAAACCATCCATATGTACATTATGTACCAACTACATTAGATCATGACATAAGAAACCAAACATTACTTGATCAATCATATCTTTGTGTGTCAATGTGAATAAAAGATTTGCATGCCTTCAGGTCAGGCCCGGCCCAGAGGCAAGGGCAGGCTGAGCTCTTGCCCAGGGCTCATAATAATTAGGGGCCCAATAGCAAAAATATGTCGGTATATATATATATATATATGGGTATAATTAGTCCATTTACTCAAAGAATTAGGCCTTTTCTTATCTACAGATGAAAAAAAAAAGGCCCAAGCCCAATCAGCTCCCTAGCCCACACGGATAAACAAATTGATTGAAAAGCACAATGTACTAAAGGATAATTTTTTTTAATCAACATCTAATTATATGGTTGCCAATTGCCATGTTGCAGGCGGCGAGTTATTAGGACTGTTTTTTAGGCCTCTTAATTTAGTGAGAAACTATTAATATAGTGATAAAGTAAATATATTTTTAGGAAATTCTTATTTTATTTTAGAAATATATAGATTTTATGTTATTTAAATGTGTTATTGATAGTTAGATATTTTAATTTTTTAGGCCTCTTAATTTTTTTTCGCCCCGGGCCTCTATTACATTAAGATCGACCCTGCTTCAGGTAGCCAATAAAGAACGACTAATTGGCTATTGATATATTTCATCATGAGCATAAGATAACTCAAACTGACACAACGAACAAAAGTACCGACTCTCAAACCATCTAACGATACAATCTAGGTGAAAAAATGCGAACAATATGGTATCTTCGTAACACCAATCCCCAAATAAAACTCCTCCAAGCAAACAATGCAGCTCATCTCTCTCTCCTCGCCCCTAACCCTAACCTCCTTCTATGCCTCCACCGCCTCTCTCCTCGCCGGCGTCTCCCTTGAATAATCTTTTTCTATTGACGCCTCCAACGCCCTACCGTACTCCTCATCATCTTCATAGTACAACTCCACCTCGTCTTCTTAGAACATAGGCCCTTAAGGTACAAAATCAAATTTCGTCTCGGTCTACAAGGTTACACCAAGAACATACCTAACATTCGAATTCATCCAATTCCGATTAGGAAGTTCTTAAAATTCAGTTCGAGGGTGTCATCTTGAGCCGCCGGGGAGATGCGGGGCTAGTTGAGAACTAGGGTGATCTCTTTGCCGAGTTCAAAGAGACCATCGGGAAAGTTCTGGAGGCACCAATTTCCGCCTGGCGAGCTGGGTTTGACAATCGGATCGAAATCTTCATCGTAGACCTTCAAGTTAAGGCGATTAAGTGTTCACGAGCCCCTCTAACCATTGCATTCATATAAAAAATGGTTGAATAAATACACATCTCAATCAACATTATATCTTTGAGATCAACACAGTAAATAAATCTTATGAACATGTCAAAAAACAAGTTCAACAAACAAGTCAACCAAGGAAACGACATAGCCACATCTGCATTTGCCGAGGCTGTTGTGGAAGCTCGCTAGATCTTACCGAGGTTACTATAGAAGCTCGCTAGATTTTGCCAATTCAAAGTTCTTACCTTTTCTCAGCAGGTCTTAACGATGCTCAGCAACCCAGACAGAGATTCAACATCATCTAATGGTTAAGGCACCATCTCAGCCATATCCACTGAGTCTACTACGTAATCTCGGCTATCCTAGCCGAGCCTAAGGCAAAACCTCGCCAAATCCAGACAACCCCTATGCCCAACAGTAAATTCAATAGCAGCAAAAATCACCAAACAAACCAACCCAAATCGCAACAAAATGCACAATTTCTTTCATTTTAGTTACAAATTCTACTTATAATTTAACTCAAACATCACACAAATCAACAACAATCAAACAAAACTATGTAAAAACAACCAATTTCAGCAATTCACTTAGAATTTCACACCCTAAAACATACAATTTCATCTAAAAAAACTCATCAAAATTAATTGTAAATGAAACTTCTTACTTTAAATTTCATGGATCTGTTGAAATCTCTCACAAATCTACCACAATCAATAAGATATGGGTGATTTGTCTTCACAAGTCGCTCGTTCAGCTCAACCAAGATGTGGGAGGATGAAGGGTGTGGCTTTTTTTTTTCCCGGGGCAAATCTATAATTGTTTTTGTGAATGGGAAGGACTTGTGTGCAATTTTATAAAAATAGTCTAGGTATTTTTTGGGTGTTGTTAGATACACCGCAAATCTCTCATCAAAAGTGCACGTCGAAATTAACGTTTAGGTCTTTCCAATTAATTAGCACGCTAAAAAAATTAATTAAACATCTTCAACCCTGCATGTCAATTTCGACGTGCAGGATTTTGGGTGTATTTAGTCCGCACGTATTTTTTTTTTGGGTAACCGGCAGGAAACCACCCTTTAAATGGAGCCTTTTGCACAAAACCACCCCTTAAAATTAAAATTACAGAAAACCACCCTTTAAATAGTATCTGTTACCAAATCGCCACCCTACACTACTGTTCTGTCAATGTTCCGTTAAATATATTAAATGACTATTTTACCCCTATTTTTTCATCATTGAAATTAGGACATATTTTATTAAAATGAAAAGTATGGGAGGAAGAATGAGATTAATTAATCTTCCTCCCCAAATCGACACCCAGGGTATCAGACCAGGACATCGGTGGCGCGCAATAGACTTCGGCGAGGCTTCGGTAGGTTCCCGGTGGAGTTTGGAGGCGCAGAAAGGCAAGAGGTCGGAGGCTACGGACTTCTGGTGGTGCGGTGGATCTCCTGGTGGTGCAATGAGGCGGTGAAAACGACGGCAAGGTGGCGGGCTGCAACCTCCGGTTAGCTTATGTCGAAAATGGAATCCGATTATTTTGCACAGTTTTGAGAGGGATTTTTACACCAAAACGACGCTTGAGGTATAAGGAACGCATGCAATAGAGTAGATTAAGAGCTCGGATTTTAGCCAACAATGGTGGAATGGGGTCTTAAAGAGGACGAAATTCCCTTTTGGAGGGCGAGTGAATGGAGTCCATAAAACCCACAATTGAATACACCAATCTCTTTCATTTTATTTGTGATTGATTTTGTAGATTCAATTATAAGAAACTACGTCAAAATCATCCAAAACGACGTCGATTTCTTTTTTTTTTTTGAAGTGATAAATCTATAGAAGGTAATACGTAATTACAAAAGGACAAGACATAAAGTCTTGTCAGGTGGTTCGCACCACCCACACCTATGTACCCGGTGTGAAAACCCTAACAAAATATCCTCTATCTCCAAAGAAAGTAGAGATCACACATCCATTCTATACCACCTAATCTCCCAAAAGAATTCTCTAACTAACTACTTCATTATTCCTTTCAACCATCTCTTCTCCCTGGATGACTTGCACTTAATGGAGGCATTTTGGGGGCAAAAACGAATTTGGACGGAATTGAGGTTGAATCATTCGATTAAATTCCAAATTGAACACATTTTTTAGATGAGGAGAGTGATTAGAACTTAATGGAGGCATTTTGTAGGTGAAACAATAAAAATTAACCAACCCCCATTGAAGCCCCTAACCCTAATTTGGAGGAAGAAGAGAATGAGTTGGCTCGACCGAGTTGGGCGGGTGGACTCAATGAGTAAATTAACTCACCCTTGAGTTATAACAGATCTTTTGACAGAAAATTGGTGTGGGGTGGCGATTTGGTAACGGATAATATTGAAGGGGTGGTTTTCTGCAATTTCGATTTTAAGTGGTGATTTTGTGCAAAACATCTTATTTAAGGGACCCGGATCCTCTCCCCATGAATTTTTCCTAATATTGTCCTAATAAACCAATCCTAACCATCCATTTAAATGAATGGCTGAGATTATATCCTAATAATTCATAATTAATTATTAGTTAAATTAATTTAACTCATCTCAAATCCCTAGTCTTCTTCAACTCAACGCACGTTATTCCCAGTCTCCTTCAATTCAACTATCGATCGTAATTTAATGTTCTACTGATTTGCCAATACAATGTAAGTTTTTAATCTTTTTCCATCTTTATATTTTTTCCATTGGCAATCTTTCGATTAAATCACTGTTGAAATCATCTTCTTTTTCATGGATTCTAGAGAAATTTAGGGTTTAGCTTATTAAGTTAATTCAATGAACACTAGGTTTAATTAAAGAGGATAAGTTAATCTTGGTTTAGAATTCAATTAATGTTGAAGTGAGAATGGAATTAGATGAGTTAGTTTTTGTGTTCAAGGACGGTGGTGACTTGGTGCCGGCCGGCCATCAAAACATAGCTTTCATGGATTGAAGACCAAACAAAAATAAAAATGAATAATTGAAAAGAATCATACCGAACCATCTTTCCACTTAATTGATGTTGTTGTAAGTTGTTCCTTCATCAAGGAAGGTGAACGCCTTCGTAAGTTTTGTGTCTTCAAACCATGTTCTGCATTTAGGGGAAGAGTAAGGCAAATAAGAGATATTGAGATCATAATGTGAGAATTCAATTAATGTAATTAGATGAGTTAATCTTGGTTTAGAATTCAATTAATGTTGAAGTGAGAATGTAAATAGATGAGTTAGTTTTTGTGCTCAAGGACGATGGTGACTTGGTGCCGGCCGGCCGGCAATCTAATTAATTAAGTTAGAGTTTCACTTTTTCACAAAAACTAGGTTTAATTGAAGAAAATTAGATCTATTAAATTAAAAAGAAGAACTGGCCGTGCAACTTAGTGTAGGTTGGGTTTGAAGATTTTATTTGTTTATTGAGAAGTAGTGATCAAATGAGTTGATTGATTGGTTGTCCCTTTTTTGTCTAAGTATTTGGGTTTATCTTCCATTAATGGGATCAATATAAGAAGTGAAACAAATTTAAAATCTCAAAGTGCTAATTGCACAAAATCGATGAAGACTAACGGTTGGATTTGGGATCGATGACTAAACAGTCTAAACAATAACAGTCTATGCCTATGAAAATTTACCTATATTATATCAAGAATGATACATATATATTATATCATAATTCAGACTATTTTATATGTGATCATACTTTTTTTTTTTGTGTGTGTTGATTGTTCTATCTAAATTTTGAAATGATAATAGATGGAAGAAGGAAGTATGGAACCAAGAATTGGTATGGTGTTTGATTCTGAGCTTGTTGCATATAATTTTTATAATGCGTATGGACGACGTCAAGGATTTAGTATTAGAAGAGGGGCCGGTCCAAAGGATAAAGACGGTGTATTGACTTCTAGAACTTTTGTCTGTTGTAAGGAAGGTTTTCGAAAGCAGGATAAGAGAGATGATTTGACAAAAAATCCAAGAGCACAAACAAGGACGGGATGTGGAGCACATATGGGGGTTAAGCTGGATAGGCATATTGGTAAGTATCATATTTACCGTTTTGCTGAAGAGCATAATCATCCCCTCGTCAGTGATGATGTTGTGCATATGTTGCCTTCTCAACGACTTGTGAGAACTACAGATAGTGCATTCATAGACCTGACTGCAAACTCTGGATTGCAATTGAAAAGTGCGTTTGAGTTAATGGGTCAACAGGCTGGTGGAAGGGAGTTATTAGGATTTACAAAGCAGGACCATAAGAATTATCTCCGAAGTGTTCGACAACAAAAGTTGAAATTTGGAGAGGCTGGTTATCTTATGGAATATTTCGCAAAGCAAATGTTGGAAAATCCATCGTTTTTCTATGAGATGGAGCTGGACACCGAGGAGCATGTCACCAACATTTTTTGGGCAGATGCAAAAATGATTATGGATTATGGCTTATTTGGAGATGTGGTGAGTTTTGATACTACATACAAACTGAATGAAGCAAATCGACCATTTGCAGTGTTTGTTGGACTGAATTATCACAAGGAGACGGTTATATTTGGAGCTGCTCTAATGTATGATGAGACCGCTGCATCTTTTATATGGTTGTTTGAAACCTTTTTGAAGGCAATGAGACAGAAGCCTCCGCAAACTATTTTTACTGATCAAGATGCTGCGATAGCCAAGGCTGTGTTGCATGTGATGCCTGATACATACCATCGTCTTTGTATATGGCATTTGATGCAAAATGCTCTAAAGAAAGTTGGTTATTTATTTCGAGACCACCGTGAACATGAAGCTAATGTGTTCAGCAAATTTGTTTATGAGATTGAAGAAGATGATGAGTTCATGAGTGGTTGGCAATCCATGCTTGATGAGTATGATGTACGTGACGATCCTTGGTTGGATGCAACATATGCAATAAGGAAAAAATGGGGGCATGCATATGTCAAGTGGACATGGTCAGCAGGAATGCAAACTACACAACTCAGTGAAAGCTTTAATTCTGCTTTGAAGGGGTATTTGAAATCAGATCTGCAGTTGCACGAGTTTTTCACTCACTTTGAAAGAGTTTTGCATGATAAGCGGTATAAGGAATTGGAAGCTGAGTATGATCTAGTTTTTCGTACGGTTCACTGTAAAATGGAGGTAAGTTTGTTGATACACGCAAAAGAAATTTACACCAAAGCGATATTTAAAGTATTTCAGACTCAGTTTGAAGATTCTTTGAAGTCTTCCATTACGAAGTGTGTGCCCAGTGACGAAAAATTTGTCTTCACTGTTGTGAGGGATGGATTCACTAAGGAGCGAGTAGTGACAAGAGAAGGTGAGTTTGTCGTATCTTGCAATTGTAGGATGTTTGAGACTGTAGGTGTCTTGTGTAGGCATTGTATCAAAGTCATGTCAGAAGGAAGAGAAACTACACTAATAAAAAAGATACCTGAGCAATATGTCTTGAAGAGGTGGACGAAAAATGCAAGGGTTGATAGTGTTGTGGAAGATATGCGTGGACATGAGATTGTCACAAATCCAAGAATGAAGCAGACATCCCGATATCGAAGTTTATGTTCTAAACTTGTTCGGATAGCATCTAGAGCATCTGAGAGTGAGAAGGCATACGAGCTAGCTACCATTGAGGTTGATAAGTTATCAAAGATGGTTGAAGATTCGTTGCGTTTAGAAATAAATGGTGATCAAGTCGTGGAAGATCTAGATCAAAATGCCTTGGTTGATTCCTCTATTGATCCTCAGACTTTAAATGCAAAAGGATTCAAGAAGAAAGAAGCTACTCATCGTGGAAAGCGCAGATCAAAGGGAGAGTTTGAAGCAAAGTTAAACAAAAACAAAAACAAAAAGAAGCCTGCCCAGGTAACGAATGAAACACTATCTACTTTTGGTTGGACAATTATTATTTACCGGATCAAATCCTCTAATTCTATATTATGATAGGCAAATGTAGCTCCCAAAGATAAGGGTGCAGTGGACAGGTCTCCTATATCTTCCTCACTTCAAACTCAAGCTGCTGATGGTGGATATATGTCAATGCTCTTTCATCCTTATAACGTAAGTGTGGGTTTTCTAATTGATGTTTATGTTTTGTTGTTTGCTATTTGTTTATATTGTTAATATTTTGACAGATGCATTTAAATGAGCTGAACATGGCAAACCCTTGGATGCCTCATCAAGAATTCTCTGGTCCAAGTTCACAAGCATCTGGTCAATCAAATAACACAAGACCTCCTTTTGCAAGTCAAGACCCACCTCATTTTGCAAGTCAAGACCCGAGAGCTTCAAATTGCGAGGAAAACTAGTCTATTAGCATGTGCAACTAGTACTTTTTGGTTGCTTTATTTTCTATAGTTGGTCCAAATTATGAGATGGACAAGCACATTCAGCGTACCAATTACATTATTGTGTTGTGTAAATACTGCTCTTGAGCGATCTATCATGGAATAAGGAGCAGATCGTTGCTCCCCAAAGTGAACGACAGCATCAGGCTCAAACGAGTTGAATGATTCTGCTAAGAAGTCAAACTCACAAATGTCACCAACGTAGAGTTCGATGGTTTTCCCAGTAAGCAACCTCCAGCGACGATGCGGTTGTGGATGCTGGCAATAGGAGTTAAGGAGTCAAGACCCAGTTGATGATCAAACAGACGACGCACAAGGCTGTCAACAATGGCAACTTCGTAACCCTTTTTGGAGAGGTGCAAGGCTGTTGCCCAGCCACAGTATCCATCGCCTCCAATTACCATGACCCTCTTTCCTTTTGAAACAGGAGCATCAGCAACAAAGACCAAAACTACATACACTGTCCCAGACACAATGACTGTTAAAAACGGCAACACCATTTGTATGTAAACCTTGAAAACCTAAGGCTTTATCAATTTCAGAACCAATATACTACACTCATAGTGAAGCAATTAATATTTTTTAAGTACAAGAGTCTAAAGCAGTGATAGATCAAAAATAAAATTATGGCCAATGTTTATTGTTGGTGAAGCAATATAAGCAACCTAACTGATTTTTCTTTCAATTGGTCTAAAATTAACAACTACCATTAACGAAAGTCTAGACCAAGTTACAACACCATAACAAATTAGTCTATATGGGAGTCGAACTCATGTCTTTGTGTGTAAGCACATTGCTCTACCAATTGAGCTAATAGACTATTTGTCAACATACAAATTAGAAAACAAGTTCAATGTGACAAAGTCAATCTCAATTGAGTTAATATACTATTTACTTCATCAAAAACAACCCTAACAATGGTGGACAAAATCTCAAGAATTTTTTTTCAGGAAAGTGATATATTACTTGTGACATTTGCATCACCTAGTTCTAACTTATTTTCTAACAACCATTTACTTGAGACATTTGCATCACCTAGTTCTAACTTATTTTCTAACAACCATTTTCTCAAGAGGAGATGACAATGTCCTCATAACAGCAGCATCCATTTACATTTATCTAAGGATCAGTTGATAGCTTTGAGTTATAATTCAAGACATTTAATTCCTCAAACAAAGGTCACATGAACATAATCACAACATAAATGCATTTTTTTTGGGGTGAAAAATGCTGGAGGCAGAGCTCCTTATATTAGAACATCATAAATGCATATTGATCATGAATGTAAACATCATATGACGCAGCAGCAGACAGTTACAAGAAAATCGAAAGATTTGAATGTAAACATCCTACGAGGCATTTCGTCGAACACTTGGTATGCGATATGAACTTGAAGACAATAAATCGAAAGATTCTCAACCAATACCCTCAAGGTACTGAATTGAAAGAGATTTCCTTCAATGAAATCAGGTGGATTGAATGAAATTAAACAAAAAGAACAACACAATACCTGTGCACGAGACAACGTGCTTGGCCACGGCAACAGACGCCCGCACGCACGCTGCCATCCCTGCTCGCTGCGCCATCCCTACTCACTGTCATCCCTCTCGCATCCAACACAACGCCCGCACGCGCGCGTTGTATTGGGAATGGAATAGGGTTTAATTAGTGAGATGTAATCTAAGCCATTCATTTAAATGGATGGTTAGGATTAGTTTATTAGGACAATATTAGGAAAAATTCATGGGGAGAGGATCCAAGTCCTTATTTAAGGGGTGATTTTCTACATATTACCTTTTTTTTTTTTTTGGTGGGGGGTTGGGGGGAATTCGGCCTAATTTTTGGAGGGGGTATTTGGGGCTCTTCCTCAGTCCTCACTCTTCTTATTTAAAAAAGGCCCATCAATTCATTAGTCCCAACCCCATAAAAAAGCAGGCCCATAAAACCAGATTATTTGGGCTTACAATGAGCCCGAAGAGAACAAACTATTCTCGTTTTTGTTTTTTTAATATCAATCTATGGTTGAATTCTGCAGAATGTGGTAAACAGCGGCAGGGGAAGTTTGTCTTGTCCTACATTATACGGAGAAGAGAGAGAGAGGGGCTCATCGTCTTCCGAAGTAGAGCAATAGAAACGATCCCCCAATCCCCCCTCAATCACTTGGTTGCCGCTGTTGGATCCCTGCAAATCGCCCAAAGATGAACAACGCTGATGTCTCTAAGCAGATCCAGCAGATGGTCCGCTTCATCCACCAGGAAGCGGAGGAGAAGGCCAACGAGATCTCCGTCTCTGCTGAAGAAGTAACGATTTCTCTTTTCTCTTATTTTTCCGATCTCGATTGATTATCCAAGTGCTTGGAGTTGTTTTGATTTCGGAAAATCTGATTTTGTGTATTGCTTGATGGTTGATTTTTGCTCTTTGCTTTGTAGGAGTTCAACATCGAGAAATTGCAATTAGTTGAAGCGGAGAAGAAGAAGATCAGGCAAGAGTATGAACGTAAAGAGAAGCAAGTTCTAATAAGGAAGAAGATGTGAGTTGCCTCCCCCAATTTCGTTTATGCTTTCAAGTTTCGGTGTCGTTCTTTGGATCTGAATTTCGTTGACTTAACTGATTGTGAGCTGTAAAGAACGTTCTTAGCTTCATTTATGAATTCCGATCTGCCAGTGCAAGTTCGATAATTTGATTAAGCTCATCATAAGTATAGGATCTTTGCTATCGATTCTGAATCGAATTACTTGCCCTGCTTTCATGCTTCAGAAGGTCTTGAGTTTGGCAAGTGACTGTATAATTGAATGGTGAATAAAATCTCGATGGAAGGAATATAGGTGGATATGATTTGATTGTGATCTCTGGATTTGGGAGGGAGGGAGAAATTTGGTTTAAAGTTTTGTTCTTGCAGGTATCTATTATATATTGTGGAAAAATTTTCGACCAAAAAAAAATATATTGTGGAAAAAATCTGTTAGGATGTGAAAGATGTTTGATTTGTCGTTGCAGTGAGTATTCGATGCAGTTGAATGCTTCTCGGATCAAGGTTCTACAAGCTCAGGATGATATGGTCAACTCAATGAGAGAGGCAGCATCCAAGGAACTCTTGCGTGTCAGTGGTGAGCATCATCTTTATAAGAAGCTTTTGAAAGATCTCATTGTTCAGGTATGCAAAGCTGAAATAAAATCTGTCTTCTGCAGTAGATTGTAAATGAGTGGTGTTTTTTTATTTATTTTTGCATTTGATTACTTCACCTGAGGGCTTTGATATTTATCACTTAAAATTGTGGTTTATTATTGTTCTTCACTTGATAACTTGATCGGATGTCTTATTGCCAAATAATGATTTTGATGATGACTAAACAATTACGCTTTTCTGGTTGGGATTGGATTGCATTGAGTTGCCAAATATGTGTGAAGTATACAGAGAAGGAGATTCCAAACTAGGATTTGCGTTCATCTCATATTTAATCTTCTAAGAGTGCAAAACTGCTTAGATTACCTGCCTACTTTGTGCTAGCTTACTAACCTTAATCTGAATTCCTTCATATTGCAGAGTTTGCTTAGGTTGAAAGAACCTGCTGTATTATTGAGGTGTCGCAAGTCTGATGTAGCTTTGGTGGAGTCTATATTGTCTTCTGCCAAAGAGGAGTATGCACAGAAAGCAGATGTTCATGAGCCTGAGATCATAGTTGATACTATCCATCTTCCACCTGCTCCTAGTCATCATGATAGTCATGAGCTTTCATGGTAAGTTTCTGAAATCTGACAATCAATTTGCATTCACTCTTGACTTCTAGTATGTTTTTGTAACCACTCGAAAGTCAAAACTAGTACCGGAATAGTTTGTGAGGTTCATTCATGTGCTCATTTGTTCAGTGCTGGAGGGGTTGTGTTGGCTTCTCGAGATGGGAAAATCGTATGTGAGAACACACTCGATGCAAGGTTGGATGTTGCATACCGTAACAAGCTTCCTCAGGTAATTGTTTCTGATTTATTATCTATTCCTTGGTAAAAAAAAAATATTGGTCAATGGAGTTTGTTTGATATTGGCATTCATTTATGGTGATTAGTAATAATTTATTTCAATACAAATAGCATTCTATATCTTGTTAGCTGTAGTCTTGTTCACATACTATCACACTATGTAGCATCTTACTGATTCAACTGTTGGAGTTTCTGGGAAAAGAAAGGCTATGATACACTCATTTGTTTAGCTTATAGTATGCTATTGATGATTTGATGATGCATTGTTTGCGCATATCACAATGCCGATAGTGTACATTGGGTTTCAGTTATTCACTTCAGTAAACCATGCACCGTTGCTTTGACTCAAATGAACCATTTTGTTATCTGAATGGATGGTTAGTGTCAAGTGTAAGGGATGCATGTCTCTCAGTTTTCATAGTAATTGCTCACACATTTTTGTAATCCAAATTGACGACATTGCTTATTTAGGCTTTGAAATGACACATAATTGTTCTTGCTTCTGCAACAGATTCGTAAACAACTCTTCAGGGTGGTTGCTGCCTGATGTTCTGTTAGGTATCACGAGCCTCACCTCACCTCACCTGCCTAACAGGTAATGAGTTGTGGACCACAGTCGGTTTGTTTAATGATCTGCTTTTGAGAGTTCATGTCTCTTGTATGTTAGTACCAAATTTGAGAATTTTCTATATTAGTGATCACATGAAATGAGATGTGGAAGATGTGTTCTCAGAGCCATAAGCTATGTTCTATTTAATAAGGCAAAGGTTCATATGAAAGCTGTTGTCTTTCAACTTACCATTTTATGGTTGTGGTACGGGATCACTTGGACACCTATTTAATAAGGCAAAGGTTCATATGAAAGCTGTTCTCAGAGCCATAAGCTATGTTTTAACAAGCCAATTCGCTGATTAACCTCATATATTCTAGATTACATTGTGTTTTATATTGAGTTTGAACAACCGGACACTCCAACGAGATTGACGAGAAGAAATTCCGAATCCACCACTTTGATGACAAGTATGAAAAAGAGCCGTCAGTTTCACACAATGCCAAATCCCAAGCAATTCCCAGGTCCCAAATTAGAACATAACTAAACCTAATTACTAACTCTGTTTCAAAATAGATGAGTTTTTAGATGCTATGTTTTGTTTCAAAATAGATGGTTTTTTTTATGTTTTCTAGGTAAAGGATTGTAATGATTTGTGTGATGACTTTTTAAAAGATTATGATTGGTTAAAATGTGTAATGAATAATAAAAAAAATAATACTCCCTCCGATTTTTAATACTGTAGAAGGCATTTGACTTTTGGCACGTCCAACCTTCCTTCGACATGGGGAGCGTTAACGACAGAGGGTGTTGATGGGCAGGGCAGGTGTGAATCGGGGCACACTTGTTGAAGGATATGGTCATGACAGCAGGCACCTTTTTCCTCTTCCTCCTAGATCTCTCAACAAACCCCCTCCTCCGGGTAGTTAGGACTTTAGGAGTACCATTCAGAGGTTCTGGTCTTCAAACCAAAACACGTCAATGGTTTTACTTTTATCGGATCATCGATTAATAGAAATGGTTGTGAAACTTCCATCAGACTTTGAAGCAGCTGTACTTAGTGTTGAAGCAAGAATACATAAACAAGCATCGTCATAGTAATGTCTCAAGTTTAGGCTGTCTGCACTCTCTATTATCTTCATTACAAGGGATTTTGTCAATGTACTCGTCATGTGGTTAGTCAATGGAAGGTGATAACAAAACAAATTTGGCATCCTCCATGATATCTCAACCACAACTTTTTAAAAAAAAAAAAAAAAAACAATAATAACTGTTTGCGACTAAGAAACGACAACCTTCAAGCAGTGAATTTGAATGTTTATAGAAGTACTGTATGGTGTTAGTAGTTGATAGCTCACACGCAAACCTGACAGTGAAGACTAGTAGTGATCTAGTCCATTGAATTTTGAGGTAGAAACAAGAGATAACAATGTGGTAAACACGTTTCTCACACCGGCGACAGCATTTGTGGAGTAACAAACAAATATAGGGAAGCAAGGACATTGGCTTCTATAGCTGTATCTGCCATTTCATTTTCATACATGCGTGTTGTGTGTGTGTGTGTGACCTTTCATCAAAAAATTGAACAATGATTGACTCTGATTCTACTAGTTAGTACAAAATCACACTGTAGTTGCAGGAGCTCCAACTGAGTTAGAAGGTAGAGTATGTGTCTTATGAAAAGCATGTAAGAGGCTATATATGGTCGATGGGGTTACTGGTTTTCTATCCACTTTGCAATTCTGTGTGTGTGATTTGTTAGCAATATATTTACACAAGTTGACTTAGTTTGATCAATTCCACTCTTGTTACAGTGTTAATTATGATTATTATATTCGATTATTGTATTAATTTATTTGAAGATAATTTTAATTATTTAATTAAAAATCGGCATGCTCAACCACGGGAAAAAAAGGCACACATATTCACGTATTTATGCTACAAGTATACAAACCGCTAGAAAAATTCATTCATCATGAAAAAACTATAGGGGGTGCCTATTATTGAATTGGTATTTCCATCAAAACAATAAAACAAAAAAACAAAAAAAATATGGGCTTGTTATTCGTACGATGTCATTTCACTAAACGCACCAGTATATATGTCCTTAAGACTTGATACGTATAGTTGGTGTGAGTACCTGGTTTCCTAGTGACAAGGGTACATGTGGATTCAATGACAGTAACCATGCCGTGTATCTTCGTGGCTACCCATCCCATGTATGATGTATAAAGGGTGAATGGTAGTTAGTGTCGACGATGAAAAACTGATTATCACTTTGTCTTCTTATCCTCTCCTTAAACATTCTCTATAGTTCGATTCACCATGTTTGGATCAGATCTGAATCAGCTTGACTTGTCTTATCTCACTTTTGATTTTGTGGATTGACTTGTGTTTAAGTAAGGGGAGAAATACATATTTTAGGAAGCTTCTAGTACGGATTCAAACCAATATCTAGTTACCATGCCAAGGTGTGTATACATGAGCTATTGTATCATCTCCACTAGGTCCCCAACACATTCTAAAGACTCATTTCCGACAATCGAAATCTGATTTTTTTTTTTTTTTTTTTTTGTTCATACGAATGACTTTGGTAGGAGACAATGACATATATGACGACCAAGTTTTAGAAGGTAGAGAAGTTTAACGGTATGTATTTCCATCATTGGCACTTTCACCTTACCACCTCAAGTTGGTATATGTGATGCATGTCCACTCCCATGTTTGCCAAAAGATCCTTAGAATGAGCTCATTGAAGTGATGGCGTGAGGGAGCAAATTGCATGGGAGAATGAGGATTCTATTTGTCTTAGTCACATTGTTGTGGCTAAAACTAACCCTGTAAGAATATAGTGTCGATTGTAGTACTTTTAAGTGTCGTATCATAAGACTAATAGAGTATCAATTGTAAACTTTAAACTAGTTTAACAAAGCCTAAAAGTAACAAAATATTTTTAGGGAGTTTATAACTAAAAGTGGCCAAAAATAACAAAAAATAATGTTGAGAAATATGTATCTATACTAAAACTAAAAGCAGAAGCAAACACATCTGACGTGGCTTTAGCTTCACGAAATACCTATAATCCACATGTCAAAAGGAGAGAGCCTCCCTTCCTTATTTAGCAGTTGGTTCCTCCATGTCACCCTCCATGCCCTAGTGGGTTAATTAATCGACTATGCAATTATTTGATTTCTTTGATCATTATCCCTCAATTGCAAATTTATATCTATTTTATAATAAAATCGTTGCATACATGGACGGATCCAAGCGTCGCCCACACCTACCCAAAAAAATATAATAATATAAGTGTTATATAAAAAATTAAAAGGTAAAATACAAGTATCTTAAGTGGCTTAGTAGTTGAGTCCATCTCATTTTAAATAGAATTCAATCTGAAGCTCTCCCTTCTCTCTAAAAATCTAGAGAGAGAGGGAGACGGCACATTGTAGGCAACCTTCCATCGCACACCACCCTGCCTTCAGTTGGAATCCCTCTTCGAAGGTTGTAAACCACCTCTTCGGAGGTTAAAACCACCTCTTCGGAGGCTGCGAACTACCTCTTCAAAAGCCATGATCTACCTTGTCGGAGGTCGAAAACAAACCCCTCCCGTCTCCTAAGCCAGGGTTATCACCATCGCCACCTACTCTCAGCCTCTTCCCTCATCCATCGCCAAATTCGTTTCCGATTGGGGCTAATCTCGTTGTGTTCGTGCCTCCTCCCCCTCGGAGTGTCCTTCTCCCTTGGGGCTTTTAATTATTCTGGGTTCGGTTGCTCAGATCTGGACTCGTCTCTTCCAATCCGTCACTCTAGGCCTTGATTCCGGTCTTGGATGTTTGGAATCCGGCCTTGTTCATGGCTATTGATCTCGTCTCTGACGCATAATCTGGGCTTGCCCCGTTGCCTTCTTCTTCTTCAACCTCGCTGGTTCGAGGATTGGACCGCCGGTCGGAACCTAGCGCGAGCCTCTCAGATGCTTGGCTACTCTAGCGTCCGTCGGTTATGTCGTTGCTGCGCTTCTCCGGGCGAGCACATGGACGCCTTGGCTGCCGCCGTCCTCTTCAGTGGTTGCCTAGGTCGAAATCTGGTGGTTGCCTACAACCACGATCCATCTCGGGCTCTTCTTGGGCTTAGGAGACCCGATTGTGTTTCTTTTGGGCCCAAGTTCTGCTTGGCCCGAATGAACACAATAATAACAAAAAATTATATATAGATATACGGAGTACAAGCTTGCCTGTGCATCAATTTTATAACGGTCCGGCTATATACACCCCAAATCATGCACGTTCTTAAGAACGTGCATGATTAAAATGGGTTAATTTTTTTAAAAAAAATATTAATTAGACACAAGGCTTGCATGTCCTTAAGGACGTGCAATTTTAACCTTGTGATTTGTGGTGTATATAACCACACCCTTTTATAAATATAATTATTTATATTTATATACCAACTCCCATAACCGTAATGGTGTCCCGTAACCGTAATGGTGGATTAAAAAAGATGAAATGAAATGGAAATGATTTTATAGGTGTATTTGTTCATACATTTATAAAATTCATCATCTCCAGTTTGCTTTATACTACGTTAGGGCTTCAAAATCCGCTTGAAATGGCGTATACTAAATCTCGTTAAGGGTTGGAAACATTATATAGTTATTCAATAATAATACTCCTCGAATCGTCTTGTTTTGGTTCGAGGAGTCCCGTTCACATTTCCGACGGTGGATCGATCTTCTCTTTTTGGTCCGTATTTGCCTCGTCTTCTGGTATCTGGTCGGTGCTTTGGTGTGGTCGCGTCTGCTTTGTGTTGGGTTGCAGTATCGGGCGTCCTGATTGATCGACGACGGATCGTAGTGGTGTTCGTGGTCTTCGAAGATCCTTTATTTAGGTGGAGGCAACGTCGGTGATCCACACTTCCTCAGGTATTGCCCTTTCTAGCTGGGATGTTGTCTTGAGTCTTTGCACTCTCCCTGGTTCTTGGCACTCGTGGCGTGTCTTGGTTCTCGATCGACTTCTTTACTGGTTGACGTCTTGTATGGGTTGATTAAGTTTTTCTTTCATCTCCGATGTTTTGTGTTATTGTGTCCTATTTGTATTGACGGTTTTTCGTCTGCCGACTTGTTCGGCCATCGAGTATAAGGTATGCCTGAACTTGAATTTTTACCTAATCTAAAAAAAAAAATAGAATTCAATCAACCCTTATTCAAATCTCACTATGCACATGTTTTTATTTTTATTTTTCTCAGTCCATTTTCCATTATTTTCAAATTCTTATAATTTATTTGATAATTTATAATTAAATAATAATAATTTTACAAACAAATTTAAGGTAATCTCTTCAAATATGTTTTTTTAAAATTATTTATTATAAAAATTATCCATAAAAAATTGTGTCCACCCAAAAAAAAAATTGGATCCGCCCGTGGTTGCATAACATCCCATGTGATGTTCTATGCACATCGAGTTTGTCTATATTCGTGCTCATTTACACATCTGATTAAAATGAATCAAATTTGAGTTTGAATTGTGCATGACACTAGATTTTTAGGTTTTAATTAGGTCTAAATTTGGATAGATTGAATCAGGTTCTTAGATCGAACTAGATTTTACAAGCTCTAACTCGAGCTACCGGATGCGTCGGCTCCATCACTAAGGTCGTGTTTGGAGGTATATTTATTTTTGGAGATTATATTGGGATATGTAGATTTTTAGGAGATGGAGTTTATTTTTGTAGATTAAGGAGTTTTTGGAGATTGTGATTTTTTTTTAGTAAATAATCACTTTATAGTGTTTGGTGTGTGTATAAGATTTTAGTGGATTGTTTTCCATTGAAAAGACAAAATGGCCCTTCCCCTAGCGACGGATCTGGAAACCCAACGAGGGCAATATTCGATTCGGATTGTGAAAATCTCTTCATAATCTCCATAATCCTCACCCCCAAGATTTCATATTTCCACCAAATTAATCTCCAATAATCTACACAATCTCAATCCCGCGTGGTTCCACAATCTCATGTCAAACGCCAATAGATCCAGATTATGTTTTTTTTTTAATGCTAAAAAATCTACCGAAATCTGATGTCAAACACAGCTAGCCAATTGTGTGAATTTTTTTTTTATACAAGGCAAAAGTTTGGGGGTGATCAATCTCAGTTGAACCACTGCCCAATAGCTTCCTTATGGACTAGATCCTCAATCTTAGTTGGGCACCGCTCAACAGAGAAGGAGGAGGTCAAACTAGCGTGGGTCAATCTGTCAGCAACCTGGTTGCCTTCCCGTAATGTGTGGGAGAAAACAATGGCCTCAAAGGATTTGTAGAGACCGAGAATATTGGTAATCACCATCTCAATAGTACACATGCAAGTATCGATCCCGCGCAGGGCGTTGACAACGGTCAAACAGTCTCCCTCCACTACAAGGCAAGAGAAGTCCATCCTCACAGCAGAAAGAAGGTCATCATGAAGACCAAGTTCATGCACACCGTAAGACACCACTCTACCACGGCTATCGCAGATAACAAAACCAGTTGCAGTTTGCCCAGACGCGACTTTAGCTCCATCGAAATTTAGCTTCATGAATCCCTCTGGCGATTTCTTCAATTTAACTTTTTTTTGGTGTCTCGATCTGTTTTGAGATTTGTGGTGTGTAGATGTAGCCTCATCGTTCTCTAGATCATAATCTAGAGCTTTTTTCCAAAATAACATATATTGTGTAATGATCTTTATCCATTGTTCCATATTTCTGACATTATGATTTTCGAAAAGAATTTTGTTCCTCATAGACCAAATCCCCCATAAGGAAAACGCTAGTGCGGTTTATGAGTAGCCGATAGCTGGGAGAAGATTTCAATACTTATCATCTTGTAGGTCTTGTTAGTTTTGTCAGTGTTTCTTATTATTCTTTCAGTCTACTTATCCATTCTTTCTATTAGTGTTAGAGATGTTTGACATGTCGTGAATAAGTGGGTTGCGTCTTTTTCACAATGGTTGCAAAGGGGGCAGCCCAAAGGTACACCAATTCCTTTGTTCGTAAGTCTGATTTTCGTTGGGGTTTCATTAAGGATATTTTTCCAAAGAAAGGTTTTAATTTTCAGCGGACATTCAATCTTCCATATTCACTCTAATGAGTCGCAGTTAGCGCCTTTTGCTTTTGTGATATGGTCCAAAGCTCTAGCCGTAGAAAACTAGCTATTTCTGCTAGCTTTCCAATATAATCTATCTTCAATCTCTGTTTTAGGGATATGAATTCTTAGGATCTCGTCTACAACATCCATTTGGAGGTTTTGTTTAAGTCTTTCTTCATTCCAAGTTTTGTCCGGTTTTATAAACTGGTCAGTTGTTTCGGTTCTTCTATTTGGTCTTATAGTCGAATTTATCAAAGCCAATTCTCATTGTGTAGCCATTTGTCCTTCCAAAATCTAATCGTTTTTCCGTTGTCAATTTGCCATATCATCCCTTGACAGAATTTGTCTTTTAATTCCATCAATTTGGCCCATTTCCATGAAGTGTTTTTCTTCTTTTTGTAATCCCAAATGTTCTCATGTTTAAGATATTTTTCTCTAATAATTTTCACCCATCCATTCCGAGGCCCATCAAGAATTTTCCATAATAATTTCATTTGAAGGACCTTGCTCGTATCTTTTGTTTTGTTTATGACTAGTCCACCTTCATTTTTTGGTTTGCACACTTTGTCCTAACCAATTAAAGGCTTTTATGTCAAGTCCTTATTCCAGAAAAAAAACATCTATTAATTTGGTCAAGCTCGGAATGAATGCTTGCAGGAAGCATGAAATTTTGCATCAAGTAATTCGATTTGGCAACTAAATTTGCTTTGACTATAATTGCTCTTCATTTTGTTAATTGAATCTCGTCAAATGTCTCCTTAGTTACTCTGCCATTTATAATAGGGCAGCCAAGGTATTTTTTTAGAGATGCTTGGTTTGAAATTTGCAGACAGTTATGGAGTTGTTGTTTTCATTCATTTGAGATCCCACTAGTAACCTGGAAAGCTGATTTTTAGAAATTTATTTTTTTGGTCAGAGATCTGACAGTACTCGTGTCCATAATCTTTTTCACCGTCAAGCATGCTTCCGATGTCGCTTTGGCAAATATCATTATGTCGTCGACAAAGGAGAGGAATGGAACATGGTCACCTTTTCTAGATATCTTGAAACCAATAGAGTTTCTAGTTTGGTCACATTGATATTGGAGTCTCCTTGCTAGGATTTCTGCGCCTATGATGAATAGGTACGAGGATATTGGGCTACCTTGTCTCAAGCCTCTAAGTGGCCGGAATATTTTAGTCGGTTCGTCATTAACCAGAACAGAGAATGAAACAGTTTGGATGCATTCCTTAATCCAGTCACAGAATTTCCTACAGAATCCAAACCTTTCCAAAGTAGCAAGGAGAAAATCTCAATCCACTATGCCATATGCTTTCTCCATGTTTAATTTAATTGCAATCCATCCTTCTCGACCTTTCCTGCTTCGAAAGGTGTGAAATATCTCGTGATTGATTAGCACATTGTCTTGAATTGCTCTGTCGATAATAATAGCTCCTTGCAATGGGTGGATAATTTTGTTCAATAAGGGTTTCATTCTATCCACCAATATTTTTGCAATGGTCTTATAAATGGTCATGCAGAGACTGATTGGTCTGTAGTTGTTTATTGTTTTCGGGTCATCACATTTTGGAATTAGGGTTATAAACGTTTGGTTTATTTGTCTTAGCATCCGTCCAGAATGGAAGAAGCCTTTAATAGCTTTTATAACTGATGGTCCCACCAGTTCCCAGTAATGCTGGTAAAATTCAGCAGTAATACCATCCGGACCTGGGAATTTATTATTTCCAATTGAGAAGACATCGTTTTTTATTTCTTGATTTGTGATTGATCTTGTGATCAAGTCATTGTCCTCATCGGTGATATCCAGGTTTATTAGGGAGAAGTATTCTTCCAATAGTCATATGTTGATTTGTTCTTTTTAAAATCTCTTTTCAAAGTCCACCCTGATTTCTTCTCTGATGATTTCTTCCCCAATGATTGTAGTTCCACTTTGGGTTCGTATTTCTCTAATAATTTTCTTGTTTCGGCAACCTGTTGCTACTTTGTGGTGATATCTTGAGTTCGTATCCGATAATTTCAAAGGTTTTTTCTTCACTCTTTGACTCTAATATATTTTATGGAAATGTAATAGCTTGTTCTTTTTATTTATAAGTCGTAGTTGTTTGTTGTTGTGTCTAAATTGCTGACATTGGCTTGGATTCATTTGTAGTTCTATCAATTTATCTTCGATGTCTTTCAATTGGCGAAAGATGCCTTATGTTTCGAACATAAGGCATCCGCTATGCCTAGGCAACAATGTTCTGATAGTCTTTTCTTTGGAGCCACATTTTCTCAAATTTGAAGGGTCTGGCCTTTTTACATTCATTGTTTTTTCATTTCTATGGAGATTGGACAATAATCTGAAGATGAGAAAGTATAGTTTCTTGTTGCTATTTGTGGATACTATTGCAAGATTTGGTTTTGTACAAGAGTTCTATCTAATTTCTCTTAGATGTTGTTCACATCCGTTTTGTTTTTTTCTCCGAGTAAAACCATTCCCTAGCGTATGGATATCAAGTAGGTTACATTGGTCCTTAAATGTTAATACTATTTGAAATCTCTTCGGACTAGGGGGTACACCCCCCTTTTTTCGGAGCAGCATTGGATCTCGTTTAAGTCCCCCATCACAATGGAAAGGATGTCAAACTCTTGAATGTGGTCTTGGAGCCTGGACCAGAAAAGGGATTTTTTACCCTCTTGGGAAGGCGCATAAACAAAACAACAAGCAAATGTCGATTTGATGTTATTGTCTTCTACTTTCATAGTAATGAATCGATCATCTGTTCTCAAAATAGAAATTCTCCCAGAAGGAATTTGGTAGTCTTTCTGTAAGGCACATATCCCTCCCGATCTACCCCTCACTGGAACCCAACAAATCGAATTGAAGCCCGCCTTTTTCCAACCGGCCTCCGAGGGTTGCAAATCCGTTCTTGTTTCTATAAGAACCAGAATTTGTATATTTTCTATTTTATGTAAGGTTTCTACCTCGGTCCAAAAGTTTCTTTCCCCAATCCCACAATAATTCCAAGTACATATCTTCATCCTAACTTATTTTGGTATGAATATGTCATTTTCATATTTTTTAGTGTCCTGGTTTCGAGGTTGGTTTTTACCTTTGTCTTACGATTCATTTACATTGATGGTTCTAATGCGTTATAGAGTTTATTGGTACTTTTTTTCATTTATAATTTTCTTTTTTCGCTGTTCTTTTTTCCTGCTCACTTATTTTCCAAGAGGCCTGATCAATTGATTCATAATATTTTTCACAAATAGATTTATTCCTACTGTGCGAAATAATTATCAAATCTTTCCTTTTCAAAAATGACAAAAATCAAAAACAAAAAAACAAAAAATAACATGAAGTGTCAAGTGGGACTGTAGAGATGGAAATGGATCGGGTTATGGGTGGATGGAGGGAATCCATCACTCGATCCACTAGTTATTTTGCTCGACCCGATCCATCCATCATCCATTAAATCTATTATCCATATCCGATCCATCCGTCATCCACGGGTTATCGGATGGATCGGGTGAAATAAGCGGATGAAAAATTTCATGCGATTTTCCTTCCATAAATTGCAAAACATATATATAAAAACCACTCCTCTGTAAGACTTAATAACATATAAAATGTAATATGATTTAGTAACCTAGAATTTCTTATATATCAATATCTTTAAATCATAAAAAATACCACAACATAACTTATATAGTAATAAGTTCGAGATTTAATACTTAGAAAGTAACAATTGAAATTCATAAAATAATAAACAGAAGTCTCATGATTGAGATTAAAAAAAATAGTAGAACAAAAAATGCTCCAATGCCCTCAGTAGTTATTGAGGTAACGATCCCCTTCAATATCCTAACAAAAAAAATCAAACAAAAATGAGATTTAGCAAAATGAGAATAATCAATCATTAATGAGATATATATATAACATAAAATATAATTAAGAAATTGCACGTGCCTTTGAACTTGCTTGCATTGTAGATTCTTCCACATCGACATCTTCCAGTATAGTATCAAACATTTGATCATTTGCAAAACCTATAAATTTTGCAAGTAACATAAATAATCATGAGAAATATCCAGTAACATACATAAAAATAAATACTAAATATATTCGGGTGAGATGGATCGGGTAGGCGGATCGGGTGACGGATCGGGTGGTGGATCGGAGACCCCTTCACCCGAATCCGATCCGATCCATCATCCATCAGTCCACCACCCATCTATTTATCCATTTAAATCGGGTTTTCGTCCATTTTTTCGGGTCGGGTGGAGCGGGTGTCCGTGGATGATTTCCATCCCTAAGTGGGAGAACAATAAAGTTTTTTTGTCTCAATGCAATTAATTGCTAGCAGCCTGGCAGTCGGGTGTTATGGTCAACAAATTGCTCATAAATTATAGAAAATCACCCGTAATTTATGTTGTTTTTCTTATAACAACCCAAAAATATTTTTTTTTTCAGAAAATCACCCATATTCATTAAATGTTTTCAATGAACCACCCGTCCAGCCTTCTTCGTTAATTTTCCATTTGAAATAATTTGAGAGGCAAAAATACCCTTATTTTAACCTTTAAGTGAAAAAATAAAAATAAAACACTTATTTTAAGAAAGTACGAGACAATGAAGAATCAAATATTAAGACTTATGATTTCGCTTTGCAGAGTGCATTTGTCTGTATATTGTACCATTTTTGTATTTTTGTTTGTTTTAGACGGTTATCCGTCTGCTAACTTGTCGACTATTGAGATTCAGATATGTCTAGTCTCGAATTTTTACCTAATTAAAAAAAATATTAAGACTTATAGAGACGATGAAAATGAGATGAGTAAATGACCAATTGACCATCACAACAATTGACCGTCACATAATTACAATTCACAACATCAAAATAAATTATCAACTAAATTTGTCATTAATTTCTACTACTCAAGCTAATTAAAAAAAAAAATTCTTCTACTCAAAGAAGCAAGCCAATGGAAGAAGATGTAGAAATAAACAAGCACGTCTAGAAACAAGCACATTTGGACATTGGCTCTAGATGGATCTTTCTCTACCAAGTTCTTATACCTCCCTTACGATTTGATCCAGAAACTAGACGCTTCACCTAAGATTAAAGAACAATTAGTTAGAAAATCGTTGAGGGTACTCTACTAACAAAATGCAGACTGAATAGACACTACTAAAAAAACAGGAAATAGCTACGAATTTTTAGCCACGAATGTCAGCCGACGCTGTTTTCGTTGCCACTAGCAATGACATTGGCCACGACTGTTCTTGACCGTGGCTATTTTTGTGACTGGTGTTCACCCAAGAATGTCAGCCGACGCTGTTTTGTGACTGGTGTTCACCCAAGAATGCCACATCATCAAATTCGTTGCTAATAGCAACGAACACAATGTCCGTGGCGGATTTCGTGGCTGAAGAAGTGGATGCTAGTGGTAATTAGCCACGAAATTAGCTACGAATGCTTATTTCGTGGCTGTATTCGATGCTGATTTGGCAACAACATCAACCTCGTGGTTAAATCCGTGGCTATTCAGCATCAGAAATCCAACGATTGAATGGACACGAGGTGAGTGGGCTTGGATCGGTTATTGTTGGCGGGTCGGACATGGGGTGAGTGGGCTTGAATTGTAGCTGAATTCGTGCCCAACAAAGAAGAACAAATGTTATGGACTCGGCATGGATCTATAGCCCATTAGAAATGATCGGCCCAATTACCTTATTAGCCCGTAGAATGAAATGTGTATTTAGCAACGACTCGATCCGTGGCTAAATCCGTTGCTATTACGGTTGAGCTCAAATGTGCTTTAATTTATTATGGGCCCAACTATGACTATACTTTCCCGGATTGACCCATTGACAGGCCCAAATATGACTATGAATTTTTTTTATATAAATTATAAGTGTTGAAAAAAACATATACTACGTATTAACTTATTAATAAATTCTTATGAGAATATTATAATGGTATGTTTTGAGTAAAACTCATATAATTGACTAATAAATGTTTACTAAAACCTTATATTAAGTAATAAATTCTTATTATAATACTATAAGAGCATGTTTTAAGGAAAATTGATATAAGTGACAAATAAATGTTTAATAAAACCTTATATTAACTAATAAATTCTTATTAGAATACTATAAGTTTATGTTTTGAGAAAAACTCATATAAGTAACTAATAAGTGTTGAATAAAACCTTATACTAAGTAATAAATTCTTATTAGAATACTATAAGGTTATGTTTTAAGGAAAACTCATATAATTAACTAATAAAACCTTATACTAAGTAATAAATTCTTATTATAATACTATAAGGTTATGTTTTGAGGAAAACTCATATAAGTAACTAATAAAACCTTATACTAAGTAATAAATTCTTATTATAATACTATAAGGTTATGTTTTAAGTAAAACTCATATAAGTCGCTAATAAAACCTTATACTAACTAATAAATTCTTATTATAATACTATAAGGTTATGTTTTAAGGAAAACTCATATAAGCAGCTAATAAAACCTTATACTAAGTAATAAATTCTTATTATAATACTATAAAGTTATGTTTTGAGGAAAACTTATATAAGTAGCTAATAAAACCTTGTACTAACTAATAAATTCTAATTATAATACTATAAGTTTATGGTTTGAAGAAAACTCATATAATTAACTAATAAATGTTGAATAAAAGCTTGTATTAACTAGTAAATTCCTATTAGAATATAATAAGAGTATGTTTTGAGGAAAAATCATATAAGTGGCTAATAAATGTTGAATAAAACCTTATATTAACTAGTAAATACTTATTACAATATTATAAGAGTGTGTTTCGAGGGAAAATCATATAAGTGACTAATAAATGTCGAATAAAAGCTTATCTTCACTAGTAAATACTTATTAAAATAATATAAGAGTATGTTTTGAGGAAAACTCATATAAGTGACAAATAAATGTTGAATAAAAGCTTATCTTCACTAGTAAATACTTATTAGAATAATATAAGAGTATGTTTTGAGGAAAACTCATATAAGTGACTAATAAATGTTGAATAAAAGCTTATATTAACTAGTAAATACTTATTACAATACTATAAGAGTATGTTTTGAGGGAAAATCATATAAGTGACTAATAAATGTCGAATAAAAGCTTATCTTCACTAGTAAATACTTATTAAAATAATATAAGAGTATGTTTTGAGGAAAACTCATATAAGTGACAAATAAATGTTGAATAAAAGCTTATCTTCACTAGTAAATACTTATTAGAATAATATAAGAGTATGTTTTGAGGAAAACTCATATAAGTGACTAATAAATGTTGAATAAAACCTTATACTAAGTAATAAATTCTTATTAGAATACTATAAGGTTATGTTTTGAGGAAAACTCATATAATTAACTAATAAAACCTTATACCAAGTAATAAATTCTTATTATAATACTATAAGGTTATGTTTTGAGTAAAACTCATATAAGTAACTAATAAAACCTTATACTAAGTAATAAATTCTTATTATAATACTATAAGGTTATGTTTTAAGGAAAACTCATATAAGCAGCTAATAAAACCTTATACTAAGTAATAAATTCTTATTATAATACTATAAAGTTATGTTTTGAGGAAAACTTATATAAGTAGCTAATAAAACCTTGTACTAACTAATAAATTCTAATTATAATACTATAAGTTTATGGTTTGAGAAAAACTCATATAATTAACTAATAAATGTTGAATAAAAGCTTGTATTAACTAGTAAATTCCTATTAGAATACAATAAGAGTATGTTTTGAGGAAAACTCATATAAGTGACTAATAAATGTTGAATAAAAGCTTATCTTCACTAGTAAATACTTATTAGAATAATATAAGAGTATGTTTTGAGGAAAACTCATATAAGTGACTAATAAATGTTGAATGAAAGCTTATCTTCACTAGTAAATACTTATTAGAATAATATAAGAGTATGTTTTGAGGAAAACTCATATAAGTGACTAATAAATGTTGAATAAAATCTTATTATAATACTATAAGGTTATGTTTTGAGGAAAACTCATATAAGTAACTAATAAGTGTTGAACAGAATCATACAGTAACTAATAAATTTTACGAAAATACAATATGAGTATGTTTTGAAGAAAACTCATATAAATAACTAATTAGGGTTGAATAAAATCTTATATTAAGTAATAAATTCTTATTAGAATAGTAAAAGAGCATGTTTTGACGAAAACTCATACAATTAACGAATAAATATTTAATAAAACCTTATATTAACTAATAAATTTTTATTAAAATACTTAAAGAGTATGTTTTGAGGAAAACTCATATAAGTAATGAATAAATGTTTAATAAAACCTTATATTAACTACTAATTTTTTATTAAAACACTATATAAGTATGTTTTGAGGAAAACTCATATAAGTAACTAACAAATGTTTTATAAAACCTTATATTAACTAATAAATTCGCATCAGAATACTATAAGGGTATGTTTAGAGGAAAAATCATATCAGTAACGAATAAATATTTATTAAAACCTTATATTAACTAATAAATTCTTATTAGAATATTATAAGAGTGTGTTTTGAGGAAAAGTCATATAAGTAACTAATAAATGTTTAATAAAACCTTATATTGAGTTATTAATTCTTATTAGAATATTATGGGAGTATGTTTTTAGGAAAATTTATATAAGTAATGAATAAATTTTTAATAAAACCTTTTATTAAGCAATAAATTCTTATTAAAATACTATAAGAGTATGTTTTCAGGAAAATTGATATAAGCGACTAATAAAAGTTTAATGAAGCCTTATATAACTAATAAATTTTTATTAGCATTTTATAAATGTATGTTTTGAAAAAATGATATCTTTGACTTTTATCAATATTTTATAATATTAATGTTTTATATTTTACTAGGAAGTTTCAAAATAGAAAAATCCAATATATGTTGGAATTTTTTTTTATCGATGTTTTAGGTGTCGAATAAAAGCTTATCTTCACTAGATATTATAATTGAGTCTCATCTCAATGTTGTTTGTGCAACGCTATCGATGAGGACAAGAATCATGATTAACCCACACACAAACAACGATTTCAAATAGAAACTCAGCTTGACCAAAGCAACAAATAAGAACTTTTATGCATTTTGCTTCTTATGGCACTCAATCTAAGTAATATAGAAACATGAATATTTTTAACACCAATAGAACCCGAATGCCCCCCCCCCCCCCCCCCCCCCCCCAATGAAAACATCAAATTTATTGAAATACTCTCAGGTTCAAGAGATGTCTCGAGACAAGTCCAAACCTAAGACAAAGAAATGTGTACATTCAAGGAAACCAACTAGTGGTTTTCATAAGCTTAATGTTGATGGGTACGTTAAATCCACAGGACAATCTCATATTAGATGTATTATCCGAAATGAGACGGGGCAGGTGGTTGATTTATTTCACCAGGTAAACGCCACCTAGCTCTATCTTTCAGGGAATGAATAAAGTGAGCAATCTCTTTACAAGTCAAGAAACTTATTATCGAGGGCAATAGTCGGATCGTCGTCAATACTATTAACAAGAAGTCGTCCCGAGGCTCTTTTTTCGTTGTGGGTCATAGGGTGTAATTCGAGCGGGCAGCTTTATCTGATCAAGGGTCGGGGCACAAGGGTCCTAGTACTATCCAGATGCGAAGAACCCCGGAGGTGACTGCAATGAGCAAAAATCTCACTTGCCGGTCTAAACGACGAGCAAACACTCGAACGTGAGAGCAAGAGATCACCCAACGAATGGACGAGCTCTGGGAAGGGAGGCAAGAACCATGCTTTCAAAAAAGTGGTGGTTCTTATCTGAACTGTGAGAATAACTGACTAAGTCGTGCCATAAGAGGTCATTCTCCAAACGGAACAGGGTCAAGCCTGTAGGTTGTTTAAGTAGGTTGGGTGACAAATTGACCAGAGGAGTACTCTGGGAAAAAAAACAGGGCAACAAATGTCGAGCATACGACGATGTCGCCCATTTTCATTTCGTGGAAGTCCCCGGTAGAGGAAAGGGTTGTAGGTGATAGCGCATTCTGCTTCTTATCTAGAGAGGGGCGCTAAAATCGTTCCTATATAATCGTGTGCGGATGCTGGTATAGATGAATAAAGGCGGGCAGCTTGAACGAGACCTATTCTCTTAATAGGCGGCAAAAATAGGAAAGGGGTCGAGCGGACTGATGATCACTTTATTGGCCTTTTTCTAATGGTGATCATGATGTGGAGCTAACATGGCTGGATATTGTTGTAAAGAGGAAATCGAGATTGCAAATAGAATGTAAATAAAGTAAAGCAAACCAGATAGCGGAGGAAACCGAGATTGCAAATAGTTGTAAAGAGGAGGTCTTGCAAATGATTACAAGACCTCCTCATGATGTAGCAGTGGGAAGTCAGGATCGATCATCGAGGAAGCATGTTAGCAGATCTCAGGTAGCGGAGGAATCTCACAGGCAGAAAATCAACCAGACAGACAGAAATAACAGAGAAAAAGAAGAAAAGAAAGCAAAGCACAGAAAACTAGTCGATGTCGACCACTGTTACTTGATATCGACTAAGCAAATCGACCAACAGTGCACGAAATCGACTAACAGAAAGCAAAACTCAGCAAACTCAACTCGACCTCGACAAATCAACTCGACATCGACAAAAGTCCTCGATGTCGACAAAATTTCCTCGAAATCGAGTAACAACAGAAACTAAAATTGTAACTTTTCCGAACGAAAACGAATGTAAACACGAAATTAACTCAATAAAATAAAGACTTCCAAGATCAGGGTTTCAACACCACAACGATAACCATGCAAATTAACACATAAAGGCATAAAAGATCATGCTTTTCATCAAATAACTTTCGTTATTAACAAATAGGAAGATAGAGGCTTTCGCATAAACCCTAATTGTTACTAACCCTTTTTCACATAATTAACCCAAGTTGTATTAAGATCACTTTCGCTTCAATAACACAAACAATGATCACCTTCAACTGTCGGGCTCACCCTGACCCTAGAAGGCGAATTAACCTTTACCGCATCACATCACATGGCTACCGTCGGGCTCACCCTGACCCTAGAAGTGGGTGGACTACTCGCTCTTCATCATAAATAAAGACATCAAAGATTTTAGAAAAATAAATTGCATTAAAATAAAACTAAAAAGAAAGCTTACAACCGAACAAGCCAAATCCGCTCTCGCCTTTCCAGCTTGCTCTCGCCACAAGCTCTCTCTCTCTCTCTCTCTCTAGAATTGAATTGTATGATTGAATGAATAAAAACCAACCCTATAGGCTTTATTTATAGGCTTCATTCCATCTCTAATTAGGAAAGAAAACTATATCTAAATCTATATCTATCTATCTTTTATCTAAAGATTTAAAACATGGAAATAAAGGAAATAAATCTAAAAGGAATTATATCTAATGTAGGTAAATATCTCTTCCTCTTGATAGCACTTGATAGGTCTTGATGGAATTTGCTCTGGAAAACATCTCCATCAGATTCGGGATAGAAACTTAACAAGACTTGGATTACTCGACTTCGGCTTCTGGGGGTCAACTCGATATCGAGCAATTTCCTCGATATCGACCAAAGTTTTCCCGTCTTCAGCCCATCAACTCAATAGCGGCCAGCAGGATGGTTGTCGACTTGGTTTTTACTCGATATCGAGTAGATTTCCTCGATATCGAGCAACGTCTTTCAGCTCCAGCTTTACTCATCGACTTTGGGGTCTTCACTCGATTTCAGGTTACTCGATATCGACTAATTCTCTCAGCTCTGCTCGATTCTGGCTAACTCTGGTGGAAATCGACCAAATGTTTGTCGAGTCGATTTTTCTTGTTTTCAGCTTGATTTGTCATGGTTCCGCTGCTCCTTGACCTCGGACTTCTGTAGTTGACTTTGAGCTTTAATTCATTTCTCAGAACTGTTGTAAATTGCCTCGATTTCTGCGAAATTAAACAGAAACTGGTGTAGATTCCATAATTTGGCAAATAAGCATAAACTACATAGATTCTGTACTATTCTAGCCCAAATGTACGAAATGCATGCAGAAAACGATATAAAAGTAACTATAAAACATGGCAAATTAGGCTCACATCAAACACCTCATACTTAAGCTTGCTTGTACTCAAGCAATGCTTTTAATTGTCATTCAGGGGAAGAAATCAAAACTCTCAACATCACAGATTCATTGTCATATGTCCCTGCAATCAATTACCATCCTTGAAAAGGTACTAGTGTTACAAATCCATGCATGTGCAATTAAAAGGCAACATCTACTCACAAAAGGAGGGTTATGCAAAAACAATTCATAAGTGACAAAGCATTAATAATCAAGAGGACTTTAATTTAAGCTCAATAAGGAGTAGATTGGTAAAAGGCTAAAGGTGGGATATTTTTGGCCATGTGGTGCTAATAATCTGGGGAAATGGAGTACTGACAGGCCTAAGGTCGTTATGCCTAATCAAAGTAAATTCCTAAGATGCAAACTATAACAAGTATAGTAGGTAAGTTAGGGTCGAACCCACAGGGAAACAGAATCAATTGTAAGAGCAAGTATTATTACCCAAAAGTAACCAATTCAAAGGGAGTTTTGTGTGTAAGCAAATGGTGACAGAACAAGTTGCAATAAGAGGTTGCGAATATATGATGGAAAAGTATCACACCAGGTAATTATCCGCACAACAATTGAGATGGTTCATCATCGCATTCTATGAATCTCAAGTTCTAATGTCCAGTAATTGTTCTCAATTCAGATCGTGTAATAGCTTTTAGTCCTACCAGTCCTAAAAGCACTTATCACCAAATTACAAGGGAAAACCTTCACCGAATAATAAAGCGATAGCATTCAAACATGAATTATAATGAGATACAAGCGATTCTAACAACCCGTTAAAATAGCCTGTAATCGAATCTCCTTCACAATCTACCACAAGCAACCCGCGTATGGTGATTGTGTTTGCTACAGTGAATCTACAACCCCAAACCTGGAATTGGAAACCCTAGCAATATGACTAGTATCAATAAACCTAGGTGATCAATCCAGATTAACCAATAATAAGCAATCAAGCAATAAACTCAGGAGATCGAAACAATTAACAAAGGATAAACAAGAGTAGAATACTCACAACCAAATCAATCGAAGGCTTCAAAGAACCAAGTGTAACAACGGAGAGTTAGTTCTCCATAGGGTTTGTGAGATGAAGAAAAAGGAAACTACGTCTCTCGAAAATAACTTCCTCCCCTCTCCTGCCTTCTCGGCCATAATATATAACCTAATAAAATCGGGTTTAACATCCCGTAAAAATATAAAATATAATATTAAAACTAATAAGATAGGGAAAATCGGATAAGAATCCGTCTTCAGGGACCAACGCGGGCGCGCCATTTAGCAGCGCGGGCGCGCCAGCCTTTGACTTGCTTCTTGTCTGGTGAATCGACGCGGCCACTTCCTCCTAGCAGCGTGGGCGCGCCGGGTAGCAGCGCGGGCGCGTCAAGTGCCGCGCGGGCGCGCCAGACTCACCAGCCTTCCAGCTGCTTCCGAACTTCTTCACTTCAGCTCTTCTGTAACTTGCCTGATTTCTTCAACTTCTTCAACAGGTTCCGAATCACCAAGTTCACACAAATACCTCTCACAATGACATGTAAATGATGACAAAAACTACTAAATGCGCTATAGAATATATCGCCTATCAAATTCCCCCATACTTAAACCTTTACTCGTCCCGAGTAAGCATAGAAGTTAAGCCTACTCTCACCATAAATCTCAAAGGTTCACAGACAGTACAAGGAAAATGAACACTAAGTACTAGTAGTTTTCACCATCTCAACAATCAGCCCAAAAGACAATCAAAATAGAAAATGAGACCTATAATTGTATCTCAACCATCTACACCTTATAGCTCCCAGTGGCCTACCCGAAAACCTCCTTATCACTCCACTTCTTATGTCGCCTTCGCCAAGAGATCAATCCTAAACACTCAAAGTAAACGCTCATCTTGCCAAGGCGCCCTTTCGGGTTTTCACCAAGCCACTCATTTTTTTTTTCAAAGATGGTACTCACATAAACATTCTCACTTTCCTCAAGTCTCATATTGCCAAAGCCTAAGGCTCGCCAGACTACCTGCTTTTTGCCTGAGTCGCCCTTTCGGGTTTTCAACTCATCCCAGGATTTTGATTGCTTTTTTTTTTTTTTTTTTTTTTTTTTTTTAGAATAACAAGTGCAGAATCTGTACAAAAATAATGCGGAAATGAAATATGTACAAGATATGTAAATCCTTTCCCTCCCCCATACTTGAATGAAGCATTGTCCTCAATGTGAAAGAAGACAGAAATAAGTAGGGAGAAAGGAAACAGAAGGACTCACTAAGGGGGTGGATAGTGGCGAGAGTAATCCTCTCGCATGCGGCGCAGCTCTTCCCTCATCTCTCTGAACTCGCCAAAGCCTTCTAGGATGTCGGCCTGCTGGTGGAGAATCTGGTTCGTCACTGTCGTCAAACTCCCCACGTCTTGGCGCAGAAGGCCAATCTGATCAACCAGGTAGCCCCACTGGTGAGGCTGCTGATGGGCATCCTGAAAAGCTTGTGGGGGCCAAGGGGCCCACTGATGTGAATCCTGCTGGCTCTGATATGTCGGTTGAGAATCCCAACCGTGAGAGGGGGTCTGATAAGCAGGCATCTCCTGCTGTGGGTTCTGTGCGAAACCCTGTGTATCTGTCTGAACAAACGCCTGCGGAGCCACAGGCGCATCCTCATCCGTGGCAGCTCTAGCTGTGCCACTACTGCTACCCACCTCAAGGCGACGCCGTCTACCTAGAACTGACGTCGGAAAGTAATCGGCCTCAATGTACCAATCAGCCCAAGTCTCAGACCAAGGAAGGGGCTTAGGGAGCCTGAACTGATGCTCTTTCTTCTTGCCTGTACACCAAATGGCTCCCCCATCCGGTGCAGTATCAAGCATCAAACACCTTCGCAGATACTCCTCTGTATAGGTCCTCGCTATGACCTGCTCCTCCAGTGCCTGCAAACCATTTTGCCCAACGCCTGCAGCAATGGCTACCCGAGTAATAAGTCCGCTCTGGACCATTTCTGGTCCAGCGGCACTGCGATCCTTTCTGATCCTGTCGAGGCCATCGAAAAAGAGTCTAACCCAGTCAGGCGTATAATCTGCAGTAGGCACAGCGCTGTAAGCAAACCGCAGGTGCGTCATGGAAAGCTTTGTATCTGTGATCAGCCCATAATATGTTCCAGAAACGATCTTGCACAACATACGGAAGACAGGATGAGTAATCCTGCTGTTGTACTCGTTACTGGTCAAGAATTCCTCTCCAGACACCACTCTAAAGAATGCAACAAGGTCTGCGTCGGTCGCGGCTGTTACCCATCCATCAGTTGGGGCTTTAGTGACTCCCAAAGCTTTTCGCAACCTTGCTGCAGAAGCCCTGTGGGTAGTGCCATTGTATCTGAAAGCAACCCCTCTAATTCTGTTCTCCCCAAGGTAAAGCTGATATGTTGCGAGGAACTGCTTGCACAGTTCCGGGTATCCTACCGCTCTCAATTCCAAAAAGTCACTAATACCAGCGTGAGCTAGACACTTCTGCATACAATCTAGCATCTGAAGTCTCTGAAGTGTCTCTCCATGCAAATACTTCGTAGAACTGACACAGCCAACCTTATTGTAAATAGCCCATTCCTCATCAGACATTTCTAATCCATTATCAGATCGACTCGCCTCCTCCTCCGATGAACTCATACTCGATAGATAATAGGACTAAATCGGAATCGAAATAAGGACAGCAGGAGTAACTCACGAAGAACAGCGGAGTCTCGGCGCAGGGGGCAGACGCGGGCAAGTTGGAGCACAGAGCGGGCGCGTCGAGTAGCAGCGCGGGCGCGTCTGGTGGCAGCGCGGCCGCGTCGGTTGTGTCAGCTGTTTGGTGGTTTTCTCTGACAGGCGCGGGCGCGTTAGGGGTGGCGCGGCCGCGTCGGCGATTTCTGCAGATCCGGAAATCGTCGAAAGCAGCTTGTCGATGTGGAGCCCGCCGATGTGTTGAAGGAAGGGAGGGGGACGGGGTGTGGGGACCCTGGTGGGGGGTGTTTGAGTGGAGTGTGGAGGAGATTGGGTGTGAGAGGAGAGGGTGTGGGGAAGGTGAGAGAGTGTGGGGGATGTAGGGTTTTGGTGGTATTTGAGGGGATGGTGATGGGTAGTGATGATGAGGCTTGAAAATGGCGGGCTGGCCCGAAGCGGGTTTTCCAGCCCGTGGCCTTTTTTTTTTTTTTTTTTTTGGACGAAAATTAACACTGCGGAAGCAGTGGGTCCGAAATGCGGGTGCAATTTGTCGCTAGAAATCGAGTTAAGGGAAAGAATGCAATACCTTGGGTTGCCTCCCATGCAGCGCCGTTGGTTACCGTCGTTGGCTCGACGTTATAGTCATCCACTCATTCAAGACTCAAGCGGACATCGACAACGCCCTTAAAAGCAAATCAAACTCTCGTGCCCAACCGATATTCAAATGCACACTGAAAATGAAACAATTGGTAGTTAGAAATTCAGCAATGAGAACCATTACCAACTTACTCATCATTTTAGCTTGATTCTCCCTCGAGGGTATGTAAGACCACCAACACAGTTCTGTTGGTGGTTTGTTGAAGTAGTGGCTCCATGGATCAACATATTCACCAAAATCTCCCAATTTGCAAAAAATACCAGTTTCTTGTTCGGGAACCACAGAAATTAGTTCCAGACTTGGCTCCTTGATAGGCGAGTTGGGGATGATTTCTACGAATGAAGGGGGCAACGAAACATCTTCAATCTCTATGGACGTCCCCTGAGATTTCGTGTCAATAACCACTCGATGCTCTTCTTCATTACCAGAGAATTCATCGTTGTCTGCATCTTGGCTTTCATCAAGTTGAGGAATAGAATGCACCTTAACTATCAACTCTTTCAATGTCTGCGAGGGTTGGATAATTGCTTCCCTATTTTGATTCATAGCTTCCCCAGTTTGATTCATAGCTTCCCCAGTTTGATTCACTATCTCACATAATTGCCCTATCTGCTCCATTAAGACAATGGTTGACTCCTCCATGGATGGGTCGGAGTACTCCATTGGTTGAAACGTCGAAGTGTAGGATTCTTCCTCCGCTGATTGGTCACCCATGTAGCAGAGAAGATCCCATAATCCCGACACTCCTAAACCAGCAAAGCTTCCATTGTTTATGGACCTGGCAAGTTCTCGGGTCTGAGGAGCCATGCCCTCAAAAACGCAAACCACCACATCTCGCAAACTATCTCGAAAACCCCGTGAATAACGGATGTCAAATAAATTTTGCACTCTTGTGAGGTAGTTGTGAAAATATTCTCCCTGAAACTGCCATAACTTCAACATCTAGAAATATTAGTAATAAGGTGTCGTGAACCGTAAGATAGGTTCACGACAGGGTTAGAGGTAAATATATACAAAAGTTATCAATTAAAATAACACAAGAATTAAATAACCAAACAGGTAATAAGACAAACAAGAACAAAGATAATCCGTTTCCCCGGCAACGGCGCCAAATTTGACAGGCCTAAGGTCGTTATGCCTAATCAAAGTAAATTCCTAAGATGCAAACTATAACAAGTATAGTAGGTAAGTTAGGGTCGAACCCACAGGGAAACAGAATCAATTGTAAGAGCAAGTATTATTACCCAAAAGTAACCAATTCAAAGGGAGTTTTGTGTGTAAGCAAATGGTGACAGAACAAGTTGCAATAAGAGGTTGCGAATATATGATGGAAAAGTATCACACCAGGTAATTATCCGCACAACAATTGAGATGGTTCATCATCGCATTCTATGAATCTCAAGTTCTAATGTCCAGTAATTGTTCTCAATTCAGATCGTGTAATAGCTTTTAGTCCTACCAGTCCTAAAAGCACTTATCACCAAATTACAAGGGAAAACCTTCACCGAATAATAAAGCGATAGCATTCAAACATGAATTATAATGAGATACAAGCGATTCTAACATCCCGTTAAAATAGCCTGTAATCGAATCTCCTTCACAATCTACCACAAGCAACCCGCGTATGGTGATTGTGTTTGCTACAGTGAATCTACAACTCCAAACCTGGAATTGGAAACCCTAGCAATATGACTAGTATCAATAAACCTAGGTGATCAATCCAGATTAACCAATAATAAGCAATCAAGCAATAAACTCAGGAGATCGAAACAATTAACAAAGGACAAACAAGAGTAGAATACTCACAACCAAATCAATCGAAGGCTTCAAAGAACCAAGTGTAATAACGGAGAGTTAGTTCTCCATAGGGTTTGTGAGATGAAGAAAAAGGAAACTACGTCTCTCGAAAATAACTTCCTCCCCTCTCCTGCCTTCTCGGCCATAATATATAACCTAATAAAATCGGGTTTAACATCCCGTAAAAATATAAAATATAATATTAAAACTAATAAGATAGGGAAAATCGGATAAGAATCCGTCTTCAGGGACCAACGCGGGCGCGCCATTTAGCAGCGCGGGCGCGCCAGCCTTTGACTTGCTTCTTGTCTGGTGAATCGACGCGGCCACTTCCTCCTAGCAGCGTGGGCGCGCCGGGTAGCAGCGCGGGCGCGTCAAGTGCCGCGCGGGCGCGCCAGACTCACCAGCCTTCCAGCTGCTTCCGAACTTCTTCACTTCAGCTCTTCTGTAACTTGCCTGATTTCTTCAACTTCTTCAACAGGTTCCGAATCACCAAGTTCACACAAATACCTCTCACAATGACATGTAAATGATGACAAAAACTACTAAATGCGCTATAGAATATATCGCCTATCAAGTACTTTCCATACTTTCATACCACATTCCTTCTTCCTTTAATTTCTCACATTTCTCTCATTCGGTCAATGCTTTTTTTCAATATTATGCTTTTACCTCTCTAACCTCAGCATTGCATTCTCGCGAGTCGCAAACATGGGTGCCATGAATGGCCCCGGATACTTAGTGCTTTGGACTCCTCACTTGTGTGTCCCATCTCGCCGAACTATTATCTCAGCGATCAGGGTCGATCTACCTTTATCTCCTGAGGTGATTGAATTTTCTTTCACTCATTAAATTTTCCATAAAATATCAATTTCCTGCCAAACTCCAATAATGATAATAACAACAACACAACAACCACATAGTAATCTCCATAATGTAACTTCCATTCTCAACATAATCCCCGGATGGAATAAGGTAGAAAATGGGCAATATTTAGATCATGTGCAGCAAAATATGAAATAAGGCTCAATATGGCTTTTGTGATGCATAAGCATAGGTATGGCTAAGGATTATAAACATATGAGCATTATATGAAAAATATAAAGTCATCCATCCTCTTATCATGCAACATGTCAAAAGCAATATCAAATTTTACCTCCTTTAATGGTTTTCAAGAAAATAATGCACTTCATTGTGACTTCCCTTTACTAGGCAATTTCATGCTATATCTCTAACGAATCCAATTTTGCATCGTCGACTTCAATTTAAGCTTCCATGACACTTATTCAAAAAAATTCAATGGGGTCATTTTTATAAACTTTGGAAAACATGCATGTAAGCAAATAAATCAATAATGAATTTCAAAATAGCCATGTATAAGCAATTCAAGAAATAAACCAAAAATATGCACATATATGTCAAATAAAGCCAAATATGCATGAAGTAAGCCCTTCCCCCACCCCATACTTAAACATTACAGTGTCCTCACTATATAAAAAACAAGGGTAAAGAAAGAAACTCACTAGACAGATGTGCAGGATTGTCAGAATCGAGTGTTATGCTGTTGGGCCTAGTCCGATTTTAGCTTGCTTCTATCCCCATGGACCTGAAAAATGTAGAAGAGAAATACCCATAATAGAAAAACTAAAAGTTCAAAACCAAAAATAAATAAAAGCAACAATGTCCAAAAGTCCCGCTAAGCCGACTTTCTCCATGAAACTCAAGGTGGCATTTGCAGGGCCCATGTAGCTTGGGCTTCAAACATGACTCCATTCTTGTCCATCAGGTGTAGTCCATCTGAATGGATCTTGTTCATCGTGAAGGGCCCCATCTTGTTCTTGTTGAATTTGTTAGGAAACCAATGATCCTTTGATTTGGAAACATAGAGCTTGTCTCCAACTTCATACTCCTTAGGCTCATCATTGGAAATCCTACATAAGCGCACATACCAAGGCAAACCTCTCCCATGTATAGATAAATCTTTAATGGAAATAGGAGAAGAAGGATCCATACCTTTGCTTACCTTCGCAGAATCGGATTCGGGGACCTCCTGTTCTGGTCGATTTCGAGTAAAACTACTCGACATCGAGGAAATCGGCTTTTCTGGTGGGTTGCTGGTCGAGGAAGGAGAAGTCGAGGAATGCAGTTTTTGGTCGATGTCAACCAATATGGTCGAGGTCGAGTTGTCCTCGTCTTCTAGTGGATTGCTCGTCGAGGAAGGAGAAGTCGAGGAAGTCAGTTTTTGGTCGATGTTGACAAATTTGGTTGATGTCGAGTTGTCCTCGGCTTCGAGTGGATTGCTCGACGCTGCTGCTGTTGGTGGAGGACTCGAATTTTGGTCGACGTCGACCAAGTTACTCGACGTCGAGTAACTTTGGTCGACTTCGACCCCATACTTGCATCCTGTCAAGGCATCCGAAAAATAATTAGTTGACGTCGACTTACCTTGGTCGATGTCGAGCAGATCCTCTGTGTCGTCGTTCAGAATGGCCATGATCTCCTCCACCTGGGCTTCCATATCCCTCTTTTCTAGCTCTTCATGAGTCATATTTCTTACCTTAAGCTCCCCGCAAGTAATGTAACCAGTTGATATAGACTTTACCTCTTCCATGGGACCTGTATGCCTTCCAGTTTTATTAAAGGAATACTCAATTACCTCATCGCTGATGTTGAAAGTGAGCACTCCCTTCCTTACGCTTATATTGGCATCCACTGTCGCCAAGAAGGGTCTTCCTAGAATAATAGGATAAGTAGGGTCCTCCACCATATAAATAACTAAGAAATTAGCAGGGACAAAGAACTTAACTACTTGCACTGGCACAATGTCCACCATGCATGTTGGGATGACCACCGTGTTGTTTGCCATATAAAGCTTAGCATCCACAGGCTCTAGGGCACCTATCTTAGTCTTGGACCATATTGATAGAGGCATTATACTTACACTAGCTCCAAGATCACATAAAGCATTAAATTTGTATTGACCAAATCCAATGGTTATAGCAAACTTACCTGGATCTGGCCTTTTCTCAAGAATGTCCATTTGGCTGCACTCCTCTGCGATCTCAGCCATTGACCGCTTTTTGCTTAGGATCTCCTTTAGGAACTTGACATATGATGGCATTTCATTCAGAGCTTCCGTGAAGGGTATGGTGACATTGAGCCTCTGAAGCATCTTGATGAAGCGCTGGAATTTCTTCTCTGCTGGATCCTTTGGAGATTTTGTCGGGAAAGGCAGCTTCTTTTTCTATTTTGGAGCTAGAACAGATGTCGGAGGTGTTGCAGCTTCCTCGACGTCGATTTGATTCTCCTCGACATCGACAAGATTTTCCTCGATATCGACCAGTTTCCTCGATGTCGAGTTGGAGTGCTGTGCAGACGAATCTTGGCCAAGCTTTTCCTCGACGTCGACTTGATGTTGCTCAACATCGACCAAATTCTGGTCGACCTCGACTTGTTGTTGGTCGATATCGAGTTGTTTCTCAATTTCGTCCTGCTGCTTTTCGACCTCTGGCTCGCGTAGTTGGTACCCGCTCCTGAGCTTTACGGCTGCGATGTGTCCGGTCTTCCCCTTAGGATTTGGTTCTGTTTGCCCAAGGAGTTGACCGGTCTGTGGTGGAATTTGTGTCGCAAATTGACCCATCTGGGTCTCTATGTTCCTATTCCAGATGTCCAGCTCTCCAAATCTTGTATTGATGTTCTGGAGATGATTGTTGATGGTCTCTTGATTTCGGCGAATCTCGTCAAGGATAAGTTGTAGAACATCCTTCCTCTGGTCCCTTTCCGGATGTTCTGGAGCTCTGTATGGCGGGAGGTTCCTAGGGACACCTTGGTTCCATTGTGGTTGTTGAAACCTTTGGACCCCATATAGCGATTAAAACCCCCTGTGTAAGCTACCTCTTCATGAGTTTCTGCCATCCTAACTTGCTCTGCATATGGGCACTCAATAGTGGTGTGCCGCTGTGAGCCGCATTCGATGCAGGGCTGGTTGACAGAAAGATACTTGACTTGCTTGAGGGGCTTGCGATTCTGATCTCTGTAGTACTGCTCTTTGACATCTGGGTCAATCTCCTTAAAAGGCTCATAGAGGGGCATGGATGGGGCTGGCCTGGCATAGGCGTTCTCGTCATAGTTTGTCGGAGCCCCATACTTATTGTCGTAGTTGGTGAGCTTATCGAGGGTAACCCATGCGTCAGCTGGCGACATCGTCAGATACTCATAATGAGTATATTGGTTGATCCTATCCTTAGCAGCTAGATCAAGAGAATTGAAGAAAATCTCTTGAACGACATAGGGTGGTTGTCCATGTGTAGGGCAGGATCGCAGTAAATCCTTATATCGTTCCCATGCTTTTGCTAGCGGCTCCCTAGGCTTCTGTTTGAAAGCTGTAATCTTCTGGCGGAGGAGCGCTGTCTTGGCAGGAGGAAAGAATTTGTTGAGAAATTCCTGCCTTACATCAGCTCATGTGGTGAGGGATTGTGGAGCGAGACCTTCAAACCACTTCAATGCTGGACTGGCCAAAGACCAACGAAAAGCATTCATCATGACATATTCTAAAGTGGTACCTTCAGCAAGAGTATGGCACATATCAATAAAGTTGGTAATATGTTGAAGAGGACATTCATTAAACCTTCCGTAAAAGGCATTATTTTTAATCTCAATCAGGAAATGAGTGCGAATTTCAAAATTATTTTCAGGGATTAGAATGGCCGATTCAGGCACGACGAGAGTTGGGTGCATGTAATCCTCTGCAGTGGTAGGGTATTGGGCAAGCTCAGCTTCCATCTGCCTCATTCGCTCATCTTCCTGTGTAGTGCGTGCTCTCTCAGCGGTGAGAGCAGTATCCTTGGCGACTAGTTCCCTCTGAAGCCTCTCAATCATCTCATCTTGTGTTTCGGAAGTTGCCAAGATCCTTTTCAGTCTAGAATGGATGTGTAATAGGCGTTTCGGATCGTCTAAGGTGTCAAACTCAGGTGGTTGACCAGAACGGCGCATACACCTGGAAAATCAAAACTTAAAGAAAACGTGAGATCTAACTACCTAAGGCGCGAATGATTGCTTCCTCGACAACGACGCCAATTTGTTGTAAGGAGGAAATCGAGATTGCAAATAGAATGTAAATAAAGTAAAGCAAACCAGATTCCGTCCCTTGCAAATGATTACAAGACCTCCTCCTGATGTAGTAGTGGGAAGTCAGGATCGATCCTCGAGAAAGCGTGTCAGTGGATCTCAGTTAGCGGAGGAATCTCACATGCAGAAAATCAACCAGACAGACAGAAATAACAGAGAAAAAGCAGAAAAGAAAGCAAAGCACAGAAAACTAGTCGATATCAATCACTGTTACTCGATATCGACTAAGCAAATCGACCAACAATGCACGAAATCGACTAACAGAAAGCAAAACTCAGAAAACTCAACTCAACCTCGACAAATCAACTCGACATCGACAAAAGTCCTCGATGTCGACAAAATTTCCTCGAAATCGAGTAACAACAGAAACTAAAATTGTAACTTTTCCGAACGAAAACGAATGTAAACACGAAATTAACTCAATAAAATAAAGACTTCCAAGATCAGGGTTTCAACACCACAACAATAACCATGCAAATTAACACATAAAGGCATAAAAGATCATGCTTTTCATCAAATACCTTTCGTTATTAACAAATAGGAAGATAGAGGCTTTCGCATAAACCCTAATTGTTACTAACCCTTTTTCACATAATTAACCCAAGTTGTATTAAGATCACTTTCACTTCAATAACACAAACAAGGATCACCTTCAACTTTCGCAAAAGAATAATGCTTTCAGGGATAGAAGACGAATTGCATAAGAAGATCAAAACTTTACCGCATCACATCACATGGCTACCGTCGGGCTCACCCCGACCCTAGAAGTGGGTGGACGTACTACTCGCTCTTCATCATAAATAAAGACATCAAAGATTTTAGGAAAATAAATTGCATTAAAATAAAACTAAAAAGAAAGCTTACAACCGAACAAGCAAAATCCGCTCTCGCCTTTCCACCTTGCTCTCGCCACAAGCTCTCTCTCTCTCTCTCTCTCTCTCTCTCTCTCAAGAATTGAATTGTATGATTGAATGAATAAAAACAAACCCTATAGGCTTTATTTATAGGCTTCATTCCACCTCTAATTAGGAAAGAAAACTATATCTAAATCTATATCTATCTATCTTTCATCTAAAGATTTAAAACATGGAAATAAAGGAAATAAATCTAAAAGGAATTATATCTATTGTAGGTAAATATCTCTTCCTCTTGATAGCACTTGATAGATCTTGATGGAATTTGCTCTCAAAAATATCTTCATCAGATTCGGGATAGAAACTTAACAAGACTCGGATTACTCGACTTTGGCTTCTGGGGGTCAACTCGATATCGAGCAGTTTCCTCGATATCGACCAAAGTTTTCCCGTCTTCAGCTTAGCAACTAAATATCGGCCAACAGGATGCTTGTCGACTTGGTTTTTACTCGATATCGAGTAGATTTCCTCGATATCGAACAACGTCTTTCAGCTTCAGCTTTACTCGTCGACTCCGGGGTCTTCACTCGATTTCAGGTTACTCGATATTGAGTAAAACAACTCGATATCGACTAATTCTCTCAGCTTTGCTCGATTCTGGCTAACTCCGGTGGAAACCGACTGACTGTACTCGACATCGACTAAGCTTGGTCGAAATCGACCAAATGTTTATCGAGTCGATTTTTCTTGTTTTCAGCTTGATTTGTCCTGGTTCCGCTGCTCCTTGACCTCGGACTTCCGTAGTTGACTTTGAGCTTTTCTTCCTTTCTCAGAACTGTTGTAAATTGCCTCGATTTCTGCAAAATTAAACAGAAACTGGTGTAGATTCTATAATTTGGCAAATAAGCATAAACTACATAGATTTTGTACTATTCTAGCCCAAATGTACAAAATGCATGTAGAAAAGGATATAAAAGTAACTATAAAACATATAAAATTAGGCTCACATCAGATACATACAAGTATAGCCAAATCAAGATGAGACAGGACAGGCGGTCAAAGGCCGCAGCAGGAGTACCATAGGACTCCACCCCCTCGAGAGCAGGATGTCAGGCGAGATGGAGCTGGGAGCCAACCTATACTTTCCTGAAGCCCCAAAATCTAAATAAAGAAAGGTCAGACGCCAAAAAGGAAGCAACACAACCTCTTCAAGAAAGCTTTTCTTGGTAGAGGTTGCCTAGTCACTCGGACAATGCTCTGAACACGAAAGTGTGCAGTTCCGCCCCATACTGAGTCACAGGCAACGCCTCGGAAAGCACGGACAAGCCACATGCCTTTCATGTGTGGTTCTGACCGAGGACCTGGTATATTGTACTAATATGTGTAGGTCCTCGTAATTCGACTGAGATTGTCATGGGGCAAAAGCCTATATGGTTCAGTATTCCCTTGTTCCCAGTATTAGTTATGTTCTTCATTTCTTATTTAGCAGAAACTAATTGAGCTCCGTTTGATCTCCCATAAGTGAAAGCTAAATTAGTTGCAAGCTATAATGTAGAATATGCGCGGGATGGGATCCTTAATAGTTCACTGTTAGTGGAAGCCAATGTCCCGAGCAGTCATTCTGACTTAAAGAGGGAATGGGTCTTTACCAACTGCAAAATCGAAGATTTTATGAAAGAAAAAAAGGTGAGCACCTAGCGCGAACCTTATTGAAAACTCAAGGCAAGCGCTTGTCGCTCTTGATATGCATGTATTCTATTAATGCGCTCAAGCATCCTGATAACTCCCTCCCTTGTTGAAAATCGGAATAAGTTTCAAAGGCCTTGACAGTATGACATGCTCGGGCCCGGGCTCGAGCAAAAGGACCGGCGACGAGAGTTCCGAGAAGTAGGGAAGTTTTGGGCAGTTTCTGGAGAAGCAGATCAGTCGGCAAAGATTTCCGATTTCCCGTCGATTGGATGGTCTTCTGGGGACTTTCAAGTACTACTTTTATAGATCTTGAAGTCTCGGTCGCGGATTAGGGCAGAACTCGTCAATCGGAGGTCAGCTGAAGCGGGAAATCGCGTTTTACCGAGACGTCGCCTGTGCAGATACGATTCCAAACGGGGCTTATTTGAGAGGGATTAAAGGGGCTTTTTGGAGTGACGTTTTGAGGATGTTTGAGGGTGATGATAGGGCTGTCGAAGGCCTTAGAATGGGGGTAAAGTAGGGGTATGGGGTTTAGGGATATGTGATGCAAGATCGCTCTCGGCCTCGCACTCCGAGCTCTCTCCAACACTTGATCTTCCACAGTCTCGGCCTCGCACTCCGAGTGTTTCCGACCCTTTGATTCCGTCGTCTCTCACTAAGGAATCTTCTTCAGCTTCTCACCGAAGGTTTTGTTCCTGACCTCTCACCTAAGAACGAGATTCTTAACCCGAATCACAGGAAGCTATTAGGCTTAGTTTTTTTCTCAAATTTCATCTTGTCTTCAAATCAGTTCTTACATCCCTTTATATAGGAAAAATATTGAATCTATGAAAAATAAAAGAAATTAAATAAATTGATAAACTAATGACGGATAATACGAAAAGGTTTCCGAGATATATGACGGAAAGATGGACAACCATGATGGGGGGAAAACGAATGGTCTTGGTTGCCATCAAAGGGATGGAAGGTCGGAAATCCCTAAAGCCCCGTCATTTAATCCGACCTTATTGAATTCATTCCGTCTTCATTTATTGCATTTCCGATGAGCTGCCAGAATTTCGGACTGATCCAAAGATCCTAGATTTCGGCCATGTTCCAGTCTGAATTGATGATTGCATTCTTCAATAAAGTTGTATCCGCTTAAAATATTTTTCCAACAAGTGCTCATCGGCTTCAATCGGAATTTTATACAACCAGAACGAGCCAAAATACTGAGGTGTCGCCAAACAATCTTCACAAATGAAAGTTGATGTTCTGCTCCGAAGACAAACCTTTGTAGGAAAAAAGATGCGAGCTCATGGGCAACTACGATCACATCATCCTCCTCCCCTTGAAAAGGATTCGTCCTCGAATCGGTGATGGAAATGAGCGACTTCATCGAACATGCTTCTTCTTCCTTCAACGGATCTTGAATCCCTTCTTCTTCTTCAATCATGAAAGGCAAGCAAGACGGAATGAAAGAAGTTGAATCCAACCACTTACTTGACATGGAATTCAGAAAGTTAGGAATGTCGGTTGGCATTCGTTTCTCCTTCATGGAAAGCGCAACCTTGGGAACTTGGATGATTTCTTCATCCTTCTTAAGCTTGGGGTTGACCTTCGCAATCTCAATCGGGACATCCTTGGACTTGCCTTCTTTGATCTCAAGTGTCACACCCATGGCCATAGAGGATGTCATCTTTGAAGAGGGAGGTGAGGCTGTTGTGGACTTCGATTGCGTTGACCCCAATGAGGTGACAAGATTTCGAATTTCCTTTACTTGTTTAATTGAATCTTTCGCGAGCTTGCGGATCTCTTCCCAAGGTGGTTCAACATTCTTCTTATGCCGAGCCCCATCCTCTCGAGCCTTTCTCCTTCGATATCTCCTACGGAGCTCTTGATCAACTACATCATATGTAGCTCCATCCATGTCACTCCAACGAAGATACCCATCATCATAGGCTCGAATAGCCCATCGGATGTACTCTACGGACAAAGGCTTGAAACTCGTTTTCTTCAACATTTTGACCCGAAAGCTTGAGGAACCCTTGTCGTTGGTCTGATACCACTTGACGTGCTCGGGCACGGGCTCGAGCAAAAGGACCGGCGACGAGAGTTCCGAGAAGTCGGGAAGTTTTGGGCAGTTTCTGGAGAAGCAGATCAGTCGGCAAAGATTTCTGATTTCCGGTCGATTACCTGGTCTTCTGGGAACGTTCAAGTACTACTTTTGTAGATCTTGAAGTCGCGGTCGCGGATTGGGGCAGAACTCGTCAATCGGAGGTCAGACGAAGCGGGAAATCGCGTTTTACCGAGACGTCGCCTGTGCAGATGCGATTCCGAACGGGGCTTATTTGAGAGGGATTAAAGGGGCTTTTTGGAGTGACGTTTTGGGGATGTTTGAGGGTGATGATAGAGCTGTGGAAGGCCTTAGAATGAGGGTAAAGTAGGGGTATGGGGTTGAGGGATATGTGATGCAAGATCGCTCTCGGCCTCGCACTCCGAGCTCTCTCCAACACTCGATCTTCCACACTCTCGGCCTCGCACTCCGAGTGTTTCCGACCCTTTGATTCTGTCATCTCTCACTAAGGAATCTCCTTCAGCCTCTCACCGAAGGTTTTGTTCCTGGCCTCTCACCTAAGAACGAGATTCTTAACCCGAATCACAGGAAGCTATTAGGCTTAGTTTTTTTCTCAAATTTCAACTTGTCTTCAAATCAGTTCTTACATCTCTTTATATAGGAAAAATATTGAATCTATGAAAAATAAAAGAAATTAAATAAATTGATAAACTAATGACGGATAATACGAAAGGGTTTCCGAGATATATGACGGAAAGATGGACAACCATGATGGGGGGAAAACGAATGGTCTTGGTTGCCATCAAAGGGATGGAAGGTCGGAAATCCCTAAAGCCCCGTCATTTAATCCGACCTTATTGAATTCATTCCGTCTTCATTTATTGCATTTCCGATGAGCTGCCAGAATTTCGGACTGATCCAAAGATCCTAGATTTTGGCCATGTTCCAGTCTGAATTGATGATTGCATTCTTCAATAAAGTTGTAGCCGCTTAAAATATTTTTCCAACAAGTGCTCATCGGCTTCAATCGGAATTTTATACAGCCAGAACGAGCCAAAATATTGAGGTGTCACCAAACAGTCTTCAGAAATGAAAGTTGATGTTCTGCTCCGAAGACAAACCTTTGTAGGAAAAAAGATGCGAGCTCATGGGCAACTACGATCACATCACAGTATGTCTGTGTCAAAGGTCTTGGAGCTTTAACAGTGTTGATGAAATACAAAACCTGTTCTATATGTTATATTGTTCGAATATTATTTAATATTACTATATACTTCCATTATATTAGTTTATACTTAACTAACCTTTCAGGAAGTATTTTCGAATTATTTCCTTCCTTGTGATGCGTGTTGAGAAGATTCAAATCGAAAAAGATTGTGGACTTAAAGTTTCCAAAGATAGAAGATCCAGCCTATGCCGTGATCTTTTCTAGACGTTGGAGAATATCCTTGGTGCCGATTTGTCTCAATATAAAGAAGAAGGAAGATGAAGACAGAAACACATTCATTGAACACGAGCTTTCATACACTCCAAGCCTTCAAGAGAAAATATGTCTTCGTGTGCTCTCTGCTTATCCTAAGAGTCTGTTATTTTATTTCAAAGCATTTGAGAGTTACACAGTGAGCTTATAGGTTATATTCAGTTATAGTGTTATACTCGAGAGTTTGTAACTCGGGAAGTGAACACGAGGCGATTGATTCACTAAGTATAAGAGGATTGTACTAGATAGCATAGAGAGGTGAGGCTCTTCTAGATTGGTCTAGGACTCCAAGGGAACGTGAGTTGACTAGATTGTAATTGTATATGAGAGAGGCTTCTTGGGGAGCTACTAGGATCCTAAGTCTTGTGAATCAATAAAAGCCGGTTGAATCCTAGGGTTGTGGAAGAACCCTAGGCGGGGACGTAGGCCAAGTTCGTGCCGAACCTCGTAAACAACTCATCGAGTCATTTACTTTATTGCTTTACCTTATTTTCGCACTTGGTTCGAACTGTTTAACTTTATGATTCAGGTTTTCAGAGAAAAGACTAAGTCTACTCTCAAAGGGTTTTGCACGAGCTTCAAAAGTCTTGAGACTATCTGCGAAAAACCGGCATACTCTATTCAACCCCACTTCTAGAGTATTTCTATATTACTTAGTTTTATATTATCGAACCTTCAATTGGTATCAGAGCTTTACTCACTGCTTTTGATCTAACAATCTTGTGAGTTTTCGATCATGTCTGGTGAAGCAAACGGAGGATTTGCACAGGGAAGGTCCACGAGCAGACCACCACTCTTTGTAGGAAACAACTTTGTCCACTGGAGATCCTTGATGAAGATGTTCATTATAGATCAAGATCTGGAACTTTGGAACATTATAGAGAATAGTCCGAAGATTCCAGAGAAAGACGGGCCAAATAAAACCAAAGTCGCAAAGAAGGAGTCTGAATACATCCAAGCGGATCTTGAACTCGTCTCCAAAAACTACAGGGCTATTAACTTACTTTGTTGTGGTCTTAGCACTGATGAGTTTAATCGTATTTCATCTTGTAGGTCAGCTAAAGAGATTTGGGGCAAACTGGTCGTCACCTATGAAGGAACGAGCCAAGTGAAAGACACCAAGATCAGCATCTTCCTTCGAAAGTATGAGCTTTTCAAAATGAAGTCTGATGAGTCAATCAAGGCCATGTTCACACGATTCACAGAAATCACCAACAACCGTGACTCTCTCATTGAGAAAGTGAGGAAGATACTGAGGTGCCTCCCAAAAGAAAAATGGGGTCCAAAAGTAACAGCTATAGAGGAAGCACAGGACCTCACCACTCTACCCCTTGATGACCTGCTTGGGAAGCTGATCACGCATGAGATGATCCTTAATGAAGACGATGGAGAACTTCCAGCTAGCACTAAGAACTTGGCACTCAAGTCTAAGAAGGATGAGCCTAAAGATGGATCTGATTCCGAAGATGAGGATGACGATGAGGATGATCCTTTTGCTCTTATCACAAGAGGCCTTGCTCGAATTCTCAAAATGAAGAAACAATTCAAAAACAAGGATGGATCAGAGTCTTCAAAATTTCGAGGTAAGCCTCAATACAACAAGTATGATAAGAAGACTAAACCTTTGTCTTGTTTTGAATGTGGTGAAACAGATCATCTTGTGAAGGATTGCCCTCAAAAGACAAAGAGTCAGTCCAAGAAGGGTGACAAATGGAAGAAGAAAGCCATGGTGGCAACTTGGAGCGATTCTGACTCTAACTCCGATGATGAGAAGGCCAATATTTGTCTTATGGCCTCAGAAGATGAATCCCACGATGAGAAGCTTGACGCAACTGTAAGAGAACTTATGGCAAGTCCAAAAGAGGTATTATCGGAATTCCTTTCTAATATGATTGCCAATGAAGAGAACTGTGGACCAGGAAAGAACTATTGAGGATCTGTCTATGAGGGTTAAAAGTCTTGAAGCTTCTTATTCAGATCTTGACATTAAAGTCAAGACGCTTGACTCGGAGAAATCTGAAATCAAGCAAGATCTCTCCTCTATAAGAAATGAGCATCATGACTTAGAGAACGAGAAGATCTCTCTGAATAATAAGATTCAAGATCAATAGACAACCCTCATAAGTTTTACCAAATCCAAAGGCACTCTTGATAGGATGTTGGGTGAGAAACAAAGTTCTCTAAACAAAAGTGGTATTGGCTACAATCCAAGATTTTTAAAGAAGCAACACATTACCACCTTTGTAAAGGCAAAAGGAAGAAGAACCTCTCCTATATGTCACCACTGTGCTAGAAAGGGACATGTAAAAGAGACCTGCCCCTATAGAAGAAAGGATCCTTATATCATTCGCAATACTTTTCCTGTTCATTTGAGAAAAGAACGGATAACACAAGTTTGGGTTCCAAAAGACACTATTTTACCAAATATGGTTTACCCCAACAATGGATCCAAATTTGCTTATTGGTCTAGCCACAAAGGTTGATGTTTGTCTTGCAGGAGATCACCAAGGTGAAGGAACATAAATGGATTATTGATAGTGGATGCTCGAGGCATATGAGTGGAAAGAGTTCTCTCTTTCATGATCTAAAGGAGCAATCCACGGGAACAATCACTCTTGGTGACAAAGGAAAATGTGACATCGTTGGTATTGGTAGTGTTGGAAGTGATTCCAACCATAGTATTAAAAATGTCTATCTTGTTAATGGTTTAAAGTATAATTTGCTTAGTGTCTCTCAATTATGTGATAGTGGCAACAATGTCAGATTTAACAAGAAAAGATGTCTAGTGTGCAGAGAAGATACAGGTGAAGTTAAATTGACTGCATATTGTTACAACAATATATACGCTGTAAATGCTGATCAAGTGGCACAAGGAAGCTTAACATGTCTAAAGGCTTTGACGGACGATCCAAAGCTCTAGCATAGGAGACTCGATCATGTGAGCCCACATACACTACAGAAGCTTGTGTCCAAAGGGCTTGTAAGAGGGCTACCTGAGATGGACTTCAATGGTATTGATATGTGCAATGCATGCACAAGAGGTAAACAAACACGTAGCTCTTTCAAACCCAAAAAGGTTGTAAGTTCTTCTAGACCCCTTGAACTTTTACATATGGATTTGTGTGGTCCTATGCGAGTCAAATCTCCCAATGGTAAAAAGTACATGCTAGTTGTTGTTGATGATTTTTCAAGATATACTTGGGTTGCATTTTTAAAAGAAAAATCAGAGGCCTTATTTGAGTTTTCAAAACTTTGTAAGGAGTTGCAAACTTTAAGAAACGAGCCCATAGTGTCATTTCGGAGTGATCATGGTAGGGAGTTTGATCAACTTCAGTTTGATTTGTTTTGTGCTAAATATGGCATCTCCCATAACTTTTCTGCTCCTAGGACACCTCAACAAAACGGGGTTGTGGAACGAAAGAACCGCACCTTAGAGGATATGGTCAGGACTATGCTTTTAGAAAATGCATTACCTAAAACCTATTGGGCTGAAGTTGTTAACACAAATAACTATATTTTTAATCGTTGTCTTATTCGTTCCATCTTAAAGAAAACTCCTTATGAACTTTTCAAAGGCCGCAAACCACTTATATCTTATTTTAAACCCTTTGGTTGTACTTGTTTTGTTCATAACAATGGAAAAGATAACATTGGAAAATTTTATGCGCGTAGTGATGAAGGTATATTTCTTGGCTACTCCACAAGTAGCAAAGCTTATAGAATCTTCAATAAACGGACCCAGTTAGTTGAAGAAAGTATACATGTTATTTTTTATGAATGCAATGACGGTTCTTTGAGTGAAAGTATTGCAGATATAGATCTTAACATCCATGCAGAGAATGAGGAAGGTGATGATGCTGCCACCAAGAACACAGAGAAGAGGAACATGTAGAAACAGATTCTCAACACTGAAGAATTGGCCCAATGTGTTGAAGATTCTTCCAAAGCCCTTGGTGTCCAATCCAACAGTGTTGAAGTGTCAGAAACTGCTGTAACTGAACCTAACAGGATCACGGAGTCAGATGTACCACAAGTCAATCCTACTGGTGTGACGAATCAAGGAGCTGAGACTAGCAAAAGGAAATTCAAATACTCTTCATCACACTCATTAAAGGATATCATTTCTGATCCTACCTCTAGTGTCAAACTTGTTCTAAACTTAAAGATCTTTGTGCTTTTCATGCGTTTGTTTCTCTTATTGAACCAAAGAAGGTGGATGAGGCCCTTCAAGAGCCAGATTGGATCATTGCTATGCAAAGTGAGCTAAACGAATTTGAAAGGAACAAAGTCTGGACCTTGAAGCCTAGGCCAAAGCATCAATCAGTCATTGGCACACGATGGGTATTTCGAAACAAGCTAGATGAGAATGGTAAGATTGTGAGGAACAAGGCAAGGCTTGTTACTCAAGGCTACAATTAAGAGGAAGGTATTGACTACGAGGAGACCTTTTCTCCCGTAGCCAGGCTTGAAGCCATTCGAATTTTATTAGCATTTGCATCTTTTATGAGCATAAAGTTATATCCAATGGATGTCAAGTGTGCTTTTCTTAATGGTTTCTTAGAGGAAGAAGTATATGTGGCTCAACCCCCAGGTTTTGAAAGTTTGGAATTTCCTAATCATGTTTATAAACTTGACAAAGCGCTTTATGGTTTGAAACAAGCCCCAAGAGCTTGGTATGAGCGCTTGTCAAAATATCTTTTAGAAAATAATTTTAAAAGGGGGATGATCGACAAAACTCTTTTTATCAAGACCAAAGGAAAGGACATTTTGGTTATTCAAATTTATGTTGATGATATATTATTTGGTGCTACTAACACATCTTTGTGCAAGGAATTTTCTGACATCATGTGCAGTGAATTCGAGATGAGTTTGATGGGTGAACTCAACTTCTTTTTGGGATTACAAGTTCATCAATCCAAGAAAGGGATCTTTGTCAACCAAAGCAAATACACTAAGGATCTCTTGAAGAAGTTCAAAATGGATCAATCCAAAGCAGCCAAGACTCCCATGAGCTCAACATTATCTTTAGAAACAAGACTGGGAAAAGTGTCAATCAAAAGGAGTATCGAGGAATGATTGGATCTTTATTATATCTCACGACTAGTAGACCTGACATCATGTTTAGTGTTTGCATGTGTGCTAGGTTTCAAGCTGATCCTAAAGAATCTCACCTCGTGGCTGTGAAGAGGATCTTTCGATATCTCAATGGCACTAAGGAGCTTGGACTATGGTACCCAAAACAAAAGGATTTCACATTAATTGGATATTCTGATGCAGATTTTGCAGGCTATAAGGTGGATAGGAAGAGCACATCAGGATGTTGCCAATTCTTAGGAGCATCCTTGATCAGTTGGCACTCAAAGAAACAAAACTCAGTAGCTCTATCCACTGCAGAAGCCGAATACATTGCAGCTGGAGCCTGATGCTCCCAAATCCTTTGGATAGCTCAACAAATGCGAGATCTTGGCATCAACCTCAAAGGCATTCCTATTAAATGTGACAATACAAGTGCCATCTCCATCACTAAGAATCCTGTTCAGCATTCAAGGACCAAACATATTGATGTAAGGCATCATTTCATTAGAAACCATGTTGAAAAAGGTGATGTGTCTATTTCATTTATTTCAACTGATTATCAATGGGCTGACATTTTTATTAAGCCTTTGGCAGAGGACAGGTTCACCTTCATTAGACGAGAGATTGAGATGCTTAACAAGGATGCACTTTCGTAGGGGGAGCTTTCCCTTTACGAAAGATAAAATCTACTTAGTGTCAAGACCTTTGAGAATTATGTCAAGGTTTGTGAACTAAATGGTAGATCACATATATCGGATCACATATATTTGGTTAATATCTTTCTAGATATTTAATCAATTATATTTTTATCGGATTTCAAAATTGCCTATTTATGTTATATTTCTTTCCATTGAGATATTTTATTTTTGGAACAAAATATTTCGGTTATTCCCTCCTATTTTTATGGATTTATTTGAATTTTGAATTGGAAATTTTTCAAATTTGGCAATGATATCATTACCCTCCCTTGGAACTCTAAACCCGTCCCATCACTCCATCATCATCTCTCTCTACTTAAACCCACTACTGTACCGATTTCCATCACACTCTCAGACTTATCCAAAACCTCTCCAACTTCTCCTATCTTCAACCCCTCAAGCTGTTCTAAGAAAATCCTAGCCGATTTCCTCCATGGCTCCCAAATCAAAGAAAGCTTCCACACCCAAAAGACTTGGCGCCACCCCCAAGGGACGTAAGGCCACCGCCACCTCTCCTACACCTGAACCCACTCCTCAAGCCATTATCCCTGTTGTTGTCCAGAGCACCATCGTTGAGAGCACGACCACTGTTACCAAGAGCTCTCAAAAACGCTCTGCAAAGAAGCCCCTCAGTGCAAAACAAAAAGGGAAAAAGAAAGTCATCGAGGAGGTGGACGAGGAAGAGGAGGAAGATGATCTCGACGCTATTCTGGAAAGAGATGCTGCCAAGGAAGCCGAAGAGGAAGCCTTGAAGAAGAAGAAGGCCGAGGAGGAGGCCGAGCTTGCAAGGAAACTTGTCGAGGAGGAAGCTGAGAGGATTCGGAAGGAAGCCGAAGCCGAGGAGGTTCCATCTGAAGAGGAGCCTGGGGAAGAGGATGAAGAGCAAGACGAATCTGGAGAAGACGAGGAAGCTGAAGGAGATGAAGCGGGGTCCGGTGAGGACTCAGGGTCTGAGGATGAGGAGGAAGAGGAACCTGTTGCCTCTCCCTCTCCTTCTCCTCCTCCCCCGTCTCCAAAGAAGCGGAAAGCCTCTACTGCTGTCAAACCTCCATCTCCCAAGCGCACAAGGAAAGGCACCCTCAGAAGCTTTGAAGCGCCTGCCAAGAGAGCTGCTCCGACTATTGCTCGCAGGAAGAATGTCGATCCTCCCGCCTACATCCAGGTAAACCAATCCTTACCCGCCTCTTGGTTTGAAAATGTTGAAACGGGTGGTAAGTGGGTAGATGAGTTTCGAACTCGTAGGATAAGCTGTTCTGATTTTTTAGATCTTGAGTTCTTTGAAGCTTTGAAATTGCCTTGCATTGCTCTTCTCAAAAAATCCCCAGCCTGGACCCTTCTTAACCTAGAAACTGCCTATTATCCCCAGCTGACCCGCCTGTTCTACATAAACCTAAAAGCCAAAGACGATGTTGACGGTTGATCTTTGGAGTCCATTGTCAAAGGGGTTAGAATCTCTTTCAACTCCAATGACTTTGCTGATTTCCTTGGCCTACCTAAACCTTGTCCACTCTCTCCCGAGAACCCCACAAAAGAACAGTGCATAGCCCTTGCTCGATCCAAATATCTCATACCCGAAGCATCCACCAGCACCTCAAAGCAGCTCACCCACTCATCCCTTACCCTAGAGGCAAAAATTATTTTCAACATCATTGTTCGATGCCTCTTACCCCGTCTTAACTCTGGCTTGCTCCTTACTGATAATGTAATGGTCCTACTTTACCGAATCCTAAATGGCCTTGACCTTGATCTGGCCAACACTATCCTTGGAACCATGGCTCATGCTAGAAAAGCCAGGAAAGGCTCTCCCCTCCCCTTTGCTACCCTTTTGACCCCTCTCTTCAAAGCTTCTGGAATTAATTTCAAAAATGAAGAACAGCAGCGTCATATGGGTAAGTTCGACTCCAAGAGCCTTGAAAAGATTGGCATCACTCGGTCTCCCCAAGGGACCTTGAGTCTTGCCACTCCTTCAAAAGCTCTTCCCACTGCCTCAGCCGTTGATGAACGCATGGACAACCTGAAGTTGGGCTTGGAGGAAGTTTGCCTGGATCTCAAGGAGCTGCACAAGGAAGTTATGACGGAGATGAGCGGGATAACTAAGTTGCTGCAAGGTCTGTGGACGAGGCTCACTGATGATGCTCCAGACGACGAAGCTTAAACCCTATCCTATCCTACCCCATCCCTATTGTTGTATAGGAGGAAATCGAGATTGCAAATTAAAATAGAAATAAATCACAGCAAACCAGATTCCGTCCCTTACAAATAATTACAAGACCTCCTCCTGATGTAGCAGCGGGAAGTCAGGATCGATCCACGAGGAAGCATGTCAGCGGATCCTAGGTAGCGGTGAAATCTCACGGTCAGAAGTCGACAACAGGGTCCTCGATCTCGACTAGGGTAGTCGACAGAAGATCGGAAAGTCGAACACAGCGCAGCAGCAAGCACTGGGTGTAGTCGATATCGACTAGAGGCTACTCGATATCGAGTAGAGTCCTCATCGACTTCGGCTTGTCTTGTCGAGTACCTGCACAATTAAGCTACAGCGATGCTAGATCAAAGATCAGTAGTCGAGATCGACCAGGCTTGGCCGAGATCGAGTAAGGGCAGAAAACTTAAAACGAAACGAAAGAAAATAAAGACAAGTGCTTTGGGATTTCAAACTAAACTTAATGTAAAAGACTGTAAAGGCTCGGATTTTCAAATCCTAATTTTTCAGAAAAAAGGAAATTAAAAATGAATTTAAATCGAATTAAAAGCTTGTTTAGCGGATTCCGACTGTAATATAAAATTTGACGAATGATTTCCGTCCTTTTACCTCGAAAATTGAAAATAATTTTCAGATGGCGATATCCTTGTCAATTTTTAAAATCTAATTGACCGAGAAAGCGGGATTCTAAAAAAAATTAACATTCGAGAACTAATTCGAGGTTTGAGATTCGCCTATTCGGGATTTATTGTCGGGTATTAGTTTAACCAATTTCACACTCCACCCTTACATTACCTTACCCATTCCCTCACCTCACCTTACCCTACAAACCGACCCATCCCCTGTGGCCCTGCCTATTTCACCCGTCACCTTCACCATTACCCTTCACCATCACCGTCATCAACTCATCCGCTTCCACCTGCTTCACTCTCCTTCATGCCATCGCCTTCACTTCGTCACCATCTCCATCCTCCATTCCGTTGAAGCCAGCAGCTTCCTTGGCACCTCCACACCCTCCCTAATGTCCGAAGGTGCATCCAAGCCACCCAGGAGCCACCCAGCACCGCCGTCGAGCCACCGAAGCTCCTTCCCTTGTTCGAGTGCGCTTCGCCGCTTCGGTAAGCCGTTCTCCTTCATTTCCGATCCATATCACTCTCGAGACCTACCATCACACTCACCCATGTCCGACGCATGTCCGAGAAGCCGTTGCGAGCCACCGACGACGCCCATCACTCCGATCGAGAGCTCCGAAGTCGCGAACCTCCTCGGTGAGCTTTCGAAATCCCTTCCCTTTCCTTGGTTCATTTGGGTTCCTTCTTGTCTTCGAGGGGTCGAGAGGGAGAGTCGGGGATGGGTAGGAGAGGATAGGTGAGCCTAGGGCGTCGGCGAGCTCGAGAGCGAGTGCGGGAGGGCGAGGGGACGCGAGGAATGTCGTGAGCGTAGGCCGGGAGCAGCGAGCGCAGGAGAGGAGAAGGCTCCGAGCGAGGGCTATTCCAGGTGAGCTGGCGGCGTGGCGGAGGGCGGACCAGGACCGGCGAGCTGCGCGGTTCCGGCGGGAGCAGTCGAGCAGCTGCAGTCGTAGGCGGGCGAGAGTTCTCCTTTCCGGAGGAGGAAGATGAGTCGTGGGGTCCTTGCCCAGTCAGCACAATGGGGGCCCACTCCTCCTTTCAATTTGTTTTAATACTTAAACCGGGTTGGTAGTTGCGGGTTCGGTTTGATTCAGTACGGTTCGGGTTATCCGTTTATTATTTAACTAATTAACGGTAATTAAAATATATTATAATAGTAATTTAGGATTTAAAAGATAAAGTATTAATTTTGGATATTTATAAAGGGTTGATTTTATTAAATAAAAACGGTTTGGATTTTAGGGGATTTGGAAATAACTTATAAGGGTGTTTTATTAAATGGTGTTTTATAATATTATATCTATAATAATAATTGGGATTTACCATAAATAAGTTGGACTTGCCTGTTAGAAAATAATTTGGAAAAGAATTTCAAGGTTGGAAAGTAGTCTAATAAATAAATTAAAAAGAGAATTCGACGAGTATTTTAAGGGTCGGAATACTTAACTATTTAACTGGGATTTGAAATGGTTTTGGAACTAACTTAGGAATAAGACTTATTTGTTTGACTAACTAGCATGATAATATGATCGTTTGACTAACAGTATGATATGTATGACTAATAGCATGACTTGTGGTGAATTATTATATGAGATTAAATGTTGGATAATTATGGCGATCTAGTAGGATTTTAAATCACATAAATTATGTCTTATGATTTTGATGAACCGTTGAGGTATATGCGAAAATGACGTATATGAACATGCAGAATTGGTTGAATGATTTATGGAGAACGATGTGGTCTTGAGGAGTGGATGATGCGATGAAATGACTTTCATAATATGTTACTTGTTCTATTGATTGAGGTGTGCTTGGGTGCTTAATAGTTGAATGTAGACTTATGTATATTCCATTATGTACTAGGTGATACTCTGTGATTGTGAATACTATGTGATGGATTGTTCTGTTGCCGGTCTGCTAGCCAGGTAAGTACCTCCGGGGCTTACTCAGTAACCAATACCTCCTGCCTGATGTGTCATATAGTATGTAGGTGTTGCATATGCATAAGAGCATGTCATGTAGTATCATGCTTAGGAATTGCATTTACGAATGAGCATCCTTATTCTGTATCCGTTTGAATACAGAACGGCCGTTATCTGTGAGTCCTAGAGTCCTTGCTAGGGTCATAGGGCAGCCCAGCTTCATCGGGTGTTGTCCTCCTCGAGTCATTTATATATATCACGAGATACGAGATGGGCATGAGATATGATACGATGATGAGATATGATATGATTACAGCATCGAACTAGCCAGTCTCCACCTTGTCTGGAAGAGGGGTGGTGGTAGAAGAGGGATATACCACTTGGTATTCTTTGTTAAGGCCTTACTTAATATTCCACACATATGAGTTAGGAACATGATAGTGTGGTTAATATTCCAGTACTGCATGAAGGCGTCTTTATTCTAGGTATAGGCATATTATATGTCCTCAGCGCGGTCAGAGGACCCGCGGGCGGACTCTTGGCCTGACTTGGTGGTATAGTTTCAGGTACCCGACTACCCGATACACTGCTTGATTTTGTGCTGTTATGACGGGGTCTATTCATATGGCGGAGAGTGAGTGGTTGAAACCTGACTTCACCAGATTCACGCTTTTGGGATTTCTCCCTAATTATACTCTGTTTTGACCCGGCTCTGCCGTGGCACTGGTTGTATCACTTTCAGAACTTATGCCCTTTGCGTGATAAAGGATTTCCCGCGTTGTAGACTTAGGACAGGTACAGGGGTTTACCCCGGTGTCTCCAACGGACCTTCCGGATTTGGGTGCAAAATCCCACTTAAAACTGCACATCTTCGATTTCAATCCTTCAACCTGTACTCGAGGCGCAAGATCCTAACGAGGGGTTTCATCCCTCGAAACGTAACTCGGGAATCATAATCCCGGGCCGTTACAAAGACTTCCAGGATTGGGGTTTGCAACAACGATAACCAAGCATGCATAAGGCAGAGATAAACAGATAATCATGTAAATTGCATCAAAGGACAAGCTTTCGCGTTTTCCAACAATTAGACAACTCTTTCAAGAAACCCTAATTGTCTCTACCGATTTTATGTTTACAATCCAAGTTGTTAGCATGGATCTCCATTAGATAGGTAATAAACACATAAACAAGTAGTAATAAACAACTTGGATTGTAACGCGACTTTAAGGATAAATATATCCATTAGATAGGAATCCCACACCGAGTAGATTTGGTCAAACCGAGTAACGCGACTTCTGGAATTGTCGTCGATCTCGACAAGGATCTTGTCGATCTCGAGTAGGATTGTTGGCCGACTAGCTCGGCTTCGTCGTCTCGGCTAGCTGGTGCTCGACAAGCTCGGACAAGGCTCACAGGGTTGGTCGATCTCGAGGACCCCTTGTCGATGTCGAGTTGGGTGGTTCGTCGACTAGGTCTTCTCGGGTGGCTCTGCTCGACAGGTTTGGATCTGGGCTCCGGGCTTGTCGATCTCGACTAACTCTTGTCGAGGTCGGGTAGCTTTGTGCTCCGGTTCTCGCTTGTTGGTTTTCTCCCGAAATGTTTCCATATTCTGCAATATTTAAACAGAAACTTATGTAGATCTCCATTTCTGACAAAATAAGCATATACTACATAAATCTGACATATTCCCAACCCGAAATATGCAAAATGTAAAGAATATGGAACTTAAAATATGCATAAAGACATGGCTACTTTGGAGACATCAAATCACCCCATACTTAGACTTGCTTGTCCTCAAGCAATAACCAAACAATAACCAAGACCTACAACACATCCTTCAAGTCTTCGCCTTTGTCAAAAGCAACATCTCAAGTAGTAGCAATGTAAGACAAGTGAATTTAACGTCATCACACATATATGAGTGATCCATAGGCATAGGCGACATAAATCCAACCTCACAGGAATAATGTGTTTACACTCAGCTCTCGATGTGTTTAGGCTATGTATATCGACTCTCAACTCAATTCCATATACAATCTCATAAACATTGCAATTTAAATATGTATCCACTTCACAACCAATTATGAAAATGTAACAAGAAATATCAGGAGGACTTTGCTCAATAGAAGTCTTCAAAGAAGATTCCATTCGGCGGGGTTGTAATGGGGTTTGGTAAGAAATAATAAGGGATGGAATTATTTGGCCATGTGGTGCTAAATAAAATACGGGAATCAAGACTCCTAAATCTTCCAACACAACCAAACCATAACTTCCCAATCATATGCATCAACCAAACTCTCCAATTTGTCTCAATGGAGTATATAACCTTTCAAACTTTCTAAACCTCTCCAAATCATGCATCTTGCAAATAATGAAAGAAATAAGGTAAAATTGGCTCATGCACTTTATTCACAAACATATGTACTTTTTCTTCTTCTCTTTTCTCTTTTTTTTTTTTTTTGCAATGAAATAACTACCAAATAATACTAATAGTGAATTTATAATGTGAGCCAAAAATCCTTTTACATAGTATGCATAGCAAGATAAAAATGTAAAACCAACCCATATCTCAATAATTTCAACAATCCTTCTTACTTGAAAAGCAACATAAGCTTATTCTTTCCACAAATCATTATTCCTACCAACTCTAAGTCTTAATTCCCAAATGAGGGTCAGGCTCAATTTGGCTAAGGAAAATTTTGTGGAGTTCATAATAAAAGTCTCAGGCTAATGTTCTGGCTTTAAGCAGGGATAATGTAGGGTAGGTAAAGAGAGGATAAAATTGGCTTAAAATGTGCCTCCATCATTTAATTCTCATCAATATAAACATATAAATGCATTGGTTTTGAATAACTATCACAACATTTAGAGATGCATAGGAAGAGTAAATACACTCAAGAAAGCAGAGGGATTTTTAATGTTCTCCCTATAAGGCCAAAATTCTCACTAGGACAATTTTTGTTGGATTTTAACCTTTAGCTTAGGATCATATGTGCTCAATTTCATCACAAGTTCACAATCCACATAAAAACCATTGTGAGGACTTAGGCTAAACCTTCCAAACACGCCATAGGATTTATATGATCAAGTCAGTCATTATTCATCATCATAGGACATCTAAGTTAGGGTATAAAAACTTGAAACAATGCAAAAATTAAACATGCATATTTTTTATTATTATTATTTAGACGTTTTCTATTTTTTTTTATTTTTATTTTTTTATGCAAAATCAAAACTTATGACGAAAGATTTAAAAGGCATAAAATTTAAACATGAATGCATAACATAAAAATAATTTAAAATTTCACCATGTAAAACCAAAAGCAAGACTAACACATATGATAATGATAATGAGCTCTTCCCCCACCCTATACTTAAAATTTACAGTGTCCCCACTGTATAAAATCAAATAAAAACAAGAGTAAAGGAAGGAACTCACAAGATAACACGTCGAGGAGGGTAGATCAGTGCAGGTCGAGTAGACAAGCTTGTCGATCTCGAGTACATGTTACTCGATCTCGAGTAGCTTCGTCTGCGTCCAGTGGTTTTCTGAAGTCGAGGAGCTTCTGGTGTCTTGTCAATGTCGAGTAACTTCTGGGCTTCTCCTCCTTGTTGTAGTCGATTTGGCCTTCGTCGATTCTGATTGTTTTCAGGGACTTCTTTATTCCACTTTTCGTGATCCTTATATGCTTGCCGACCTAAAAGTGTTAGATTGCACAAGAAACAAGACTATCCACATAAAATATTCTAAAAGACATAAAACCAAAACCAAAAACAAAAACCACAAAGTTCAAAACGTCCCAAAATTCATAAAGTTTTATATACATGCTCTAGATTTTAGAGTCGCTAGGCCGACTTCTCCGTTTGCGCTCAAGGACCATCATTGTGGGGCCCGCTCATGCTTGGCCCTTCTCCTGGATCATCTAGGTCCTGATGGTAGTATGCAAGCTCAGCTGACAGGTGGTTGCTTGCATCATCTCCTTTCTCTTTCTTCTTCTTCCTTCCCGCTCTTAGTTTTCGCAGATTCTCTCGCCATGGTGCCTTATCTCCCCTTAAATCATTGATAATTTTCTTCATGGACTGAGGGGGAGTAGAATTCATACCTGAACTTACCTTTTCGGACCCAGAACAGAAATCTTTGGGCTTGGGGCTAGTCGAGATCGAGTACTGCTGGTCGACCTCGAGTACAGGGACCCCATACTTAGGCTCTTGGCAAGTCAATGGCTTAGTAGAGGTTGTCGACATTGACAAGTCTTGGTCGAGATCGAGTGGCGCCTTTGTCGAGATCGAGTAGCTCTCGTCGATCTCGAGTACAGTGCTGGCGCTTTCCTCCGCTGTTTGCTTGGTCCCGCGGTTGCTGATGCTTTTCACCTCCAGCCATGAAATTTCCTCTTTTGCAGGGCCAAAAGAGAAATCCAAAACCTCGTCGCCTATGGTGAAGGTGAGCGATCTATTATTGACACTTATTCTGGCATCTGCAGTAGCTAAGAATGGTCTACCAAGAATAATAGGGCTAGTAGGATCTTCAGCACAGTCAATGATAAGGAAATCTGCTGGAACAAAGAATTTACCAACCTGGACAGGGACGTTCTCAACTATACATGTAGGGATGACTACTGTATTGTTTGCCATGTATAGCTTGGCATCCACAGGCTCAATGCACCCTATTTTGACCTTCCGCCAGATTGATAGAGGCATGATGCTCACACTTGCTCCTAAATCACACAGAGACTCATATTTATATTGTCCAAAACCCACAGTAACAGAAAACTTACCAGGGTCAGGTCTCTTTTCAGGGAAGTGGAGTACTTTGCATTCGCCTGCGATCTCTGAGATAGATCGCTTTTTTCTCAGGATTTCCTTTAGAAATTCGACATATCCAGGCATCTCTTGCAGGGCTTCTGTAAAAGGAATAGAAACATTCAGTTCTTGCAGCATATTAACAAATCTGGTAAACCTACCTGCAGTGGGATCTTTCTGTGCTTTTGAAGGGAAAGGCAGTGGCTTTTTCTGTTTCGGAGCTAGATCAGCTGTTGGAGGTGTTGCAGAGTCGACGACGTTGGCCAGATGCTGCTCCTCGACATCGAGTTGGGTGGTCGACCTGGAGTTGCTGGTCTGCGCAACGGAGTCTGAGCTCAGCTTCTGGTCTGTGTCGAGTAGTTGCTTGCCGAGGTCGAGTAGGGTCTCCTCGAGATCGAGTTGGGTCTGCTCTGTCTCGAGTTGCTGCTCTGCCTTGCTTTGCTGTTTCCCGACCTCTGGCTCATGTAATTGATGCCCACTCCTGAGTTTGATAGCTGCGACGTGTCCGGTCTTCCCTTTAGGATTTGGTTCTGTTTGCCCAGGGAGCTGTCCGGACGGTCGTGGGATCTGTGCAGTGATTTGACCCATCTGGGTCTCTATTCCTCTTTTCCAGATATCCAGTTCCCCAAATTTTGTGTTGAAATTCTGGAGCTGATTGTTGATGGTGTTTGTAGCCTGCAGGTTCTGTGCATGATTTCGGCGCATCTCATCAAGGATCAACTGCAGATCGTCCTTCTTTTGATCCCTTTCTGGATGTCCTGGAGCTCTGTAGGGTGGGGGATTCCTAGGAGGACCTTGGTTCCACTGTGGTTGATAGGACCGTTGGTCTCCCATGTAGCGATTGGGACCCCCAGCGTAGGCTGCCTCTTCATGTGTTTCTGCCATCCTGACTTGCTCAGTGTGTAGGCACTCAGTAGTGGTGTGCCGCTGTGATCCGCATTCGATGCAAGGCTGATTGACAGATAAATATTTGACTTGCTTGAGGAGCTTGCGATTCTGGTCTCTGTAGAACTGCTCCCTGACATCTGAGTCAATCTCTTTTGCTGGCTCATAGAGTGGCATAGATAGGGCTGGTCTGGCATAGGTGCTCTCATCATAGTTTGTAGGAGCCCCATATTTGTTGTCGTAGTTAGTGAGCTTTTCTAGCACACCCCATGCGTCGCTTGGTGGCATCGTCAGATACCCATAGCGAGTATAATGGTTGATTCTGCCCTTAGTGACTTGATCAAGAGAGTTGAAGAAGATCTCCTGAATGACGTAGGGTGGTTGTCCATGAGTAGGGCAAGATCGCAGCAGTTCTTTGTAGCGTTCCCATGCCTTTGCCAGCGGTTCCCCTTGCTTCTGTTTGAAGGCGGTGATTTTCTGGCGGAGAAGTGCTGTTTTGGCGGGTGGGAAGTATTTGTTCAGAAACTCTTGCTCTACTTGGGCCCATGTGGTGAGAGATCTCGGCTTCAGCCCTTCGAGCCACTTCAGTGCAGATCCAGCGAGAGACCAGCGAAAAGCTTTCATCTTGACATATTCCAGAGTTGTACCTTCAGCAAGAGTACGGCACATGTCATGAAAATTGGTAATATGTTCAGGAGGACACTCATTACATTTGCCATAAAAAGCATTATTTTTAAGCTCTATCAGAAACTGAGTGCGAATTTCAAAAGAGTTATCAGGGATTAGAATCGCCGATTCAGGCACGACGAGAGTTGGATGCATATAATCCTCAGCAGTGGTTGGATATTGGGCAAGCTCAGCTTCTGCTTGCCTTGCGTGCTCAGCTTCTTGTTCCTTCGCTGCCCTTTCATTGGCGATAGTGGTATCCTTTCCGGCTAGCTCTCTTGTAAACCTGGCAATCAGTTGTTCTTGTGTTTCAGCGGCCACCATGATCCTTTTGAGTTTAGAATGGATGAGTAGGTAACGCTCCGGTTCGTCTAAGCTGTCAAACTCAGGTGGTAAACCAGAACGGCGCATACACCTGTATAGTAACTCAAAGTAGATGTGAGATTTAACTACCTAAGGCGCGAATGATAGCATCCCCGGCAACGGCGCCAATTTGTTGTATAGGAGGAAATCGAGATTGCAAATTAAAATAGAAATAAATCACAGCAAACCAGATTCCGTCCCTTGCAAATAATTACAAGACCTCCTCCTGATGTAGCAGCGGGAAGTCAGGATCGATCCACGAGGAAGCGTGTCAGCGGATCCAAGGCAGCGGTGAAATCTCACGGTCAGAAGTCGACAACAGGGTCCTCGATCTCGACTAGGGTAGTCGACAGAAGATCGGACAGTCGAACACAGCGCAGCAGCAAGCACCGGGTGTAGTCGATATCGACTAGAGGCTACTCGATATCGAGTAGAGTCCTCGTCGACTTCGGCTTGTCTTGTCGAGTACCTACACAATTAAGCTACAGTGATGCTAGATCGAAGATCAGTAGTCGAGATCGACCAGGCTTGGTTGAGATCGAGTAAGGGCAGAAAACTTAAAACGAAACGAAAGAAAATAAAGACAAGTGCTTTGGGATTTCGAACTAAACTTAATGTAAAAGACTTCCAGGATTGGGGTTTGCAACAATGGTAACCAAACATGCATAAGGCAGATATAAACAGATAATCATGTAAATTGCATCAAAGGACAAGCTTTCGCCTTTTCCAACAATTAGACAACTCTTTCAAGAAACCCTAATTGTCTCTACCGATTTTATGTTTACAATCCAAGTTGTTAGCATGGATCTCCATTAGATGGGTAATAAACACATAAACAAGTAGTAGATGCTCAAAACATGATAAAAGTCATATCTTTACCTCAAACATGCAGGGCTATCGCCGGGCTCGCCCCAACCCTAGAAGTGGGTGGACTACTCGCGTTTCATTGCAACCTCAGACATCATTGATTGGAAAGAAATAACAACTTGCATTAAACTAAATTCAAAGACTTTACAATCCCGGCGATCCAACTCTCGTTGAACGCCAAAACCCTAAAACCTCTGAACTCCCTAAACTGTCTCTGTGAACTCCTTCTCTAACTGGAATTGAAAATTATCATTAAAACTCAGCCCCATGGGCTTTATTTATAGTCTTCTAATCCTTGCTACTCAAGGATAGAATATCTATATCTATATCTAAAACTATATCTAAGACTTTAAGGATAAATAAAAGCAACAAGGAAATTAAATCTAAATATATCTAAATGTCTTTAATGGATAGATCTCCTCCTTCCATGATGTATCTTGATAGATTGGATAGATTTGGCAAACTTCGAGCCCAAGGAATCCCACACCGAGTAGATTTGGTCAAACCGAGTAACGCGACTTCTGGAATTGTCGTCGATCTCGACAAGGATCTTGTCGATCTCGAGTAGGATTGTTGGTCGACTAGCTCGGCTTCGTCGTCTCGGCTAGCTGGTGCTCGACGAGCTCGGACAAGGCTCACAGGGTTGGTCGATCTCGAGGACCCCTTGTCGATGTCGAGTTGGGTGGTTCGTCGACTAGGTCTTCTCAGGTGGCTCTGCTCGACAGGTTTGGATCTGGGCTCCAGGCTCGTCGATCTCGACTAACTCTTGTCGAGGTCGAGTAGCTTTGTGCTCCGGTTCTCGCTTGTTGGTTTTCTCCCGAAATGCTTCCATATTCTGCAATATTTAAACAGAAACTTATGTAGATCTCCATTTCTGACAAAATAAGCATATACTACATAAATCCAACATATTCCCAACCCGAAATATGCAAAATGTAAAGAATATGGAACTTAAAATATGCATAAAGACATGGCTACTTTGGAGACATCACCTATCCCAAACTTGATACATTGCTGGTTTTTTGAAACAATTTCAAAACTTTTGGTGACTGTTGGTTTTACCTCCTCCCTTTGTTGAAAGACAAAAAGGGGGAGATGATATGTGGTTGTTTAGACTTGAAAATCTTTTGCTGTTAAGGTCTTGGAAGACCTTGGTTTTTTATTTCTAGTTTTCGGTTTGATGATTTTTTCATGCTTTAAAAATTTGATCCAACATTTGTCTAACCAATGCAGGTACTTAGTCCGATTTCACTTATATTATTTTTGCTTGACTAAGTTGTAGGGATGCACAGGTTTTGTCTTTCATCAAGGCAGAGATTGATAACTCCCTCCCTTGATGAAAATCGGAATAAGTTTCAAAGGCCTTGACAGTATGTCCGTGTCAAAGGTCTTGGAGTTTTAACAGTGTTGATGAAATACAAAACATGTTCTATATGTTATATTGTTCGAATATTATTTAATATTAATATATACTTCCATTATATTATTATATACTTAATTAACCTTTCAGGAAGTATTTTCGCATTATTTCCTTCCTTGTGATGCGTGTTGAGAAGATTCAAATCGGAAAAGATTGTGGACTTAAAGTTTCCAAAGATAGAAGATCCAGCCTATGCCATGATCTTGTCTAGCCGTTGGAGAAGATCCTTGGCACCGATTTGTCTCAATATAAAGAAGAAGGAAGATGAAGACAGAGACACATTCATTGAACACGAGCTTTCATACACTCCAAGCCTTCAAGAGAAAATCTATCTTCGTGTGCTCTCTCCTTGTCCTAAGAGTCTGTTATTTTATTTCAAAGCATTTGAGAGTTACACAGTGAGCTTATAGGTTATATTCAGTTATAGTGTTATACTCGAGAGTTTGTAAATCGGGAAGTGAACACTAGGCGATTGATTCACTAAGTGTAAGAGGATTGTACTAGATAGCAAAGAGAGGTGAGGCTCTTCTAGATTGGTCTAGGACTCCAAGGGAACGTGAGTTGACTAGATTGCAATTGTATAGGAGAGAGGCTTCTCGGGGAGCTACTAGGATCCTAAGTCTTGTGAATCAATAAAAAGCCGGTTGAATCCTAGGGTTGTGGAAGAACCCTAGGCGGGGACGTAGGCCAAGTTCGTGCCGAACCTCGTAAACAACTCATCGAGTCATTTACTTTATTGCTTTACCTTATTTCCGCACTTGGTTCGAACTGTTTAACTTTGTGATTCAGGTTTTCAGAGAAAAGACTAAGTCTAATCTCAAAGGGTTTTGCACGAGCTTCAAAAGTCTTGAGACTATCTGCGAAAAACCGGCATACTCTATTCAACCCCCCTTCTAGAGTATTTCTATATTACTTAGTTTTATATTATCAAACCTTCACATCCGAAGAAAGCAAGAAGCGAGAAAAGCCCTATAATATCATTTACTAATAGAAGGTAAGGCCGAATTTCGAGCTATAGCTTTACAAAGGTCGTTCGGTAAAACTCTCTACTTAAACGAGCACGGGGCTTAGTCAAGTAGAACCGGGTTGCGCTGCTTGATGCTCTGATAAAAAAAAATCAGTGGGACCATGCCAGTACGACTGAATATGTGTTACAAAAGGTGAATCCCTCACCTACGACACAAAAAAAAAAACCAAGCCGAATAAAAATCAATAACAACATTCCCGCTTCCATAGAATAATATCATGGCAATGTAGACTTAAGTGGTCATATTGGATCCTTTGGAACCATCACAAGTACGACCGACCTATATTTGAACTAGAATGTCGTGTCGTCTAGCGAATCCTAGAAGAAGGTGACTCGCACAGAGAGCTGACTCCTTTTTAATAAAAAAGAATAGCCAAACCAACCAAGCTGGCTGGTCAATCTCAGAGATCTAATCGACCGGCAAACTGGAGAAGGACGACCATGGTCTCGACCTTACCACCACCGAAGGTGTACTAATCAATGAACTTTTGAAACCCACTTTTTCTTTTCTGACAAAATCAACCAATGGTCACGGCATCTTGTTGATATTGATTGAGTCGGAGGGTGGTCGTAGATCACTGAATCCATGCATAAACCTAAACCCCGTTAACCATCGTAACCAAAGCGTCACGAGAACATCCAAAGGTCACCTTTGGATTCTTAAGTCGGGGACAAGGAATAGTGCGTAAAAATGCCGACCACTACATAAGCTACTAGTGGCTGAGAGAAAGCAAGCAGCACCTTTACTAGGTTGGGCGGAGCTTGAAGAAGCGAGCCCTATTAGAGAAAGCCATTGCGCGCTAGCCTAGTTAGCTAACGTTTTTCCGCTGGATGTTGTTATGTTAGTTGTAGTGTGCTTTCCCTTCTTCTTTCACTTTGGAAAGATTGAGTCTTATGATGACCTGGTCGAGAGAGTACGATACATTGGTGTAAAATATTGAGTGGGATTTGTGAGGTTGGTTATAGTCAAGCCCGACCGTCAAGCGACAAGCGCTTGCCTCTATCATTAGCTCGGGTATAGTTTCCATTTTTGGTTATGTTCATCAGTCATATCAGTTCCTTCTTTTCTTCTAATCGGATTAGCTCCTTCTTTGAAAAGATCGGTCAGCAGACCTCCCCTGCGCTTTTTGATCTACAACACTTCTCAAACCGTATGTATCCAGCCAGGCCCTCCTTTTGAACCGGGATCATAATAGAGGGGGGAGGTGCCTACATAAAGCGTTTTAATAACTCCAACCAGGGGAAGTAGGCTAGCCTCGGAGGCTAAAATCAATGAGCGAAAGAGCTTATTCTTTTTCTTCAACAAGCCTCGCAAACTAATTACGTAAATGCTGACAAAGATTGAATCGGTACGTATTGTGTTATGAAAAGCTCTTGGGTTCGCTACCTTGTACTAATGGATAGCTGAGCTTCTAGCAACATAATGGCGCGTGCTTAACACAATGTGTTTGCACCACGATATGAAATGGCTATACCCTATCGAGGAGAACATGGAGGTTGTCATCAAGACAATCAAGTCAGTAGCGTGGAAAGTGAACTCTTAAGTAGCTCAAGACCAGACATGTGGGATATAGAGACGGACCTTGACAAGTATCGTTTCCTGGTTTTACCAGGCCAGTGAGTAAAAGCAAAGGAAAAGGGCAAGGCTTTTCCCGTAGTAATAGTGGGAGGGTCTCATGAGATCTATGTCGGCCGCCGGAATCAAACGAAAGTTGAAAGACCATTCGATTCATTAAGGGGCATAGATCTAGGCCTATTTGTTTGGTCAATCACCATAGGCGGCACGAGGGGGGGAACCACTATGGTTTTTATTCCTCGATTCTTTTGCATAGTCCGGGGGCCGGCCGCAGCACATCTGTGGGGCACAGCGACGCCCTGGCTCGGTACCATTCTCGGACATAGTAGCAGATGGGCAGGGACCATGCCTGAATTTAGATCGGACTAGACTTTTCTTTGTTTAAGCTGCTCCCACGCACGCAGAACAGAAGATCTCAATTGTCCTGGACTAGGCAAGTACGTAGAGATCTTTGTGGGACCATGAAGGGAGTATCCATTTTCTTAGGCCCTTATTGCGTCACGCACGAAGATCTTTCCATTGATAGATAAGAGGGCTCCCCCGTTGAATAAACTCTTAAAGGTTCGGTTATTACCTCCCTCTATGGAAGAGGTGTAATTTGTACCGTCCGGAGGTCATATAGATCGGAACCCGGAGTGATAAGAACAAAAGGGTTGGTGTGGCCACAGTTACAACTACTAGCACTTTAAAAGGCTTACATTTTAAGGGCGCTACTAAAAAAAAATTTTTTTAGGTCATCTAAGAGGTGTAAGCCTCGAATTTGGTACTTCAGTAGAGCGAGCAGCCCTAGCTTCAAAAAAAAATTACAATACCTTCCTCTATTTCTATATTTCATTCTTTATTTGGCCCACTTCAAAAAAAATGAGAAAAGGAAGGAGGGTGGTCGTAGATCAGGATTCGAAGTCACTACGAAAAGGTTAGTCAATGACTCAATGGCATAGCTCTTTCTTTTTCCGGTCTCCTTTTGAAGGAAAGGCCTTCACATTCCTAATCTAGTAGGGCCGGACAACATAGTTTGCCCTAGCTTGGTGAGTCGCATCCCCGTGCAACAACATTCTTTGTGTGCTCTTTACCGTTCTCACTCGATGTTTGCAACAGATGGGAAGGCAGTTGTAGAAGCGAAGCCTATCACCACGCCGACCATCAAATACAAGATTGGGCCCCTTCTCAAAGATTTTATGGAATGGCGCACCCCACCCAAGAGCGCTTATGTCATATGGGAACTCATGGCTAGAAACAATCCTTATGGTTTTTATATCTGGTAGGAATAATAAGAAGAAAAGTCCAGGGAGCGGCCCTATCGTTGTAGTTTTAAAGATAGAGCTCGCGACGATTTTGAGCGACCTCCACGAGTGTATTGAAAAAGACTCAGAAAAATATGTGATAAGATAAGTAAACACATGTGTTCAATATGGGCGTTGTTATTCGGACGGGCATATTATCGCCAACCGCATGGCACCGACGCCGAACTCTAGAGACGACAGCAATTTCACCGACGCCGACTTCCGATGTCGGCAGGTCTACTTCTCATCCTATTGATCCTCTCAAATTGCTCTAGTTGCTTTATGGATTCTAAATTCTTCGTCTGGAATTGTTCCACTAGATCTACTTATTTGTTTTCTGAAATTGTGGAATTTGTGGGGTACTGGATTATTGGATTTTATAAACTTCTTGTTCTCTACAATTTCTTGTTCACTAATTTAATAGGTTTATATAACAACAAAGCAAAATCTAATTTCTATAACTCACAAATTTCAATATAACACAAAAAATTAAAAGAAAGAAACTGGAAAACCATTTTTCAATTCTCAATTTTGTGAAACTAGGGCTTTCTATGGAGTTTGAGAAGAGATTTAGTTCATGAAAGGGGGAAAGAAGAAGAAGATCAGAAAAAGAAAGGAAGAAGATTTGATATTTCATTCGATAATCTCCAAATTGTGCCCCAAATGATCCCTAAATGAATTGGGCCTTCTACATTCAATACACTTCCGACCCATCTCAACCTTTGGCCCAATTACATTTGATTATGTTAGTTCAACACATCATGTTCACCGACCTCTCCAGCCGGCATCGGTTGATGCTTCATCGAAACCTGCAGACGGGATCGGCATTTTGTCCACCAACACCAGTAGCCGAGGTCGGCACCGTGCCCCTGGCGAGACGGTACCGTGCAAATAGCAAGAATGGTTCAATAATCTCAACCTCTACTTTGAGTCTATCATTATTCACCATTGCTATAGAAAAGCAAGTTTAGTAGTTGATTTTATCGCTAATCATGGTTGTGATTTTAATTTTTTCTCTCTCCCTACTTTTAGGGAACTTTGTAAAATCATTCATTAAGATGATAAGTGATTATTTTTTGTAAAAAAATAATAGTAACTTGATTTTCTGATTTTGAGATCTCAAGTCAAAAAAAAAAAAAGTCGCCGATAACAAAACCCTAGATCCCAAAATTGAACCTGTTTATTGAAGGAGATAGGGGAAATCAGTTGTGGTGATCAAGTCCTTAGAGCATGTGCAATGGTGAGCCTTAGGGCTCTTATAGTTGCCACAAAGGAAAAAAATGGTGAAAAATAATAATTTAATATAAGGGCCCATTGTTTGGGCTCTTATATATGAGACCAAAAAGTAGGGTTCATAACTGTCACATGGCAGAACTTATGTTTTATTTACTTTTAAATGATTTTCGGTTGTTTTTCATTTGTTTAAAAAAAATAAAAAATTTATTTTTGAATTTAATTTATTTTTATCTACACATAGACACCCCTCTTGCATTTTATTTTTATTTTTTGATAAGGAAATAATTCGAGGCCGGACAAGCCCGGACCTCGAGAGGCCGACTTTGTCGGCAGACGGCAAGCCGTCTAAACATACAACAACGAAATAGAAAAGATAACATAAAATACATCAAAATAGCACCCAAAGAAAACCCGGAAAGAACCCAAGACCTAAGCAAACTAGCGGACACAACAACGAGAGGAAGGAAGTCGTCACGAAGAAGTGGATAGCGAGCGCATGGGACAGCACTAGCTGACACGATGTCTCACCATCGGAAAGACGAAAAGTAGAAATCCTCGTAAGGCAAAGGCGACACCTGGGGAAGTGTGGATCACACGACGTTCCCCCCACCTGGATGAGGGATCTTCGGAGACCACAAACACCACCAACACGATCATGTCGATCAACCAGGGCCGCAGAACTGCTCCTCAACCGAAACTAACCACGAACCAAAGACGGACACCAAACCTCACGAGCAAAGGAAGCACAGCCGCTAGGAGGACGAAGAACGCGGGAAGAATTCGGATTTAATGGACCAAATTAAGCTATATGTATATATACTGATTTTTATTATACATACATACACCAAATTAACATATATGTATATATAAAGTTTTTATTTTTAATTTTAATTAAGTGCTTGGGCCCAAAGAAAGAATTTCGGGTCCAAAGCTTCAACAACTAAGGGCCAACTTCGGAGCCAAGCTTTGGCCTTTTTTTCTTTTTTTTTTTCTTTTTTTTTCCTCCTCCAAAAACGTTGAAAGAACGCTAGAAGGAAGAATCTAGGGTTGAGTGGAGGGCGGCGAAGGAGAGCCACCGGGACGACCACCGACAACGAAACACCTACCGCCACCGACCACCGAACCAACACGAGACCAAATTTTAGTACTCGCTTTGGAAACGAGGGGTTCATACTCGACTAAGGAGGCAATGACCGACAGCTGACCGAAGCCCAATCGGCGCCAGATCCGGGAAAACGCGGCGAAGACCAGTCCAAGGACGGGGGAGATGACAGCAGTGAAAGTGAAAGGGGGCCAACGGAGGACCGAAGCCAGCCCAACCAACACCACCATCGATCTAAACTAGGACCCGACAGACAGAAATCGCCGACGGATGGATGGAGAGGCAGATCTGAGAACTCGACAACCCAAACCAACCCCACCGCAAACGATTGAGGAGAGTAAAGATGGACGAGCAGAGCAAGCAGGAGGCCGAAGGTGGAAATGGCCAGATTGGCCGCCCGACGCGCACAAGCCGCCCCAGATGAAGGAGAAGAGGGTATTGAGAGTAGTGACGGAAAATCACTGACGGATGTACAACGGGCCTAAGCCAGAGATCGGGGGTACCCCATCGGGAGAAGAGGGGGGTACGAGCCCCAAATAGGGCCGTCAGAGCCAAATAGCGGCAACCTAAGCCAAAAAGCGGCGGCCAAAGCAAGGATTTGGGCTCAGGAGAAGACCGTAGGTGAGCAGGAGGATGTGAGACCTAGTTATATTCAGTGGTAGGAGGCGAGGCTCACAGAGGAGGTTATGCCTCCCGGAGGAGGATGTGGGGCTCCCGGAGGAGATTTAGGCTCCCGAAGGAGGTGATGGCTGCTCCCGGAGGAGGCTATGCTGCATATGTTTGTTGAAAAAAAAATTATTTGAATATTACCCATATTTTCCTTTCTAAACATTAAAAAAATATTTTTGTATGTTATGTTTTTATAAATTAATTACTTAATATTTTTATTATTAATAAAAATAAAAAGAATTGAGTAAATAAAAAGGAAAAATAATAAAAGGTAATTTAAGGGCCCAAGACTCGGGCTCACGAATGAAGGTGAAAATTTAAAAAGTTAGAATGAGGTCCTTAAGCTGATGTGGCATAAGAAAAGTAAGTTAAGGGCCCGAAGTTGGGGCTCACCATTGAACATGCTCTTATGTCCCATATAACTTAGGCCATGTGCAACCGAGAGTCACACGAATCAAAACTCATTTCAGACACATCAGCAACTATTCCTGCCACGTCAGTTTTCCACTAACTTTTCAGCTTTTTACATTTTTCATCCACAACAGAGAGTCGCGTGAATCAAAACTCACTTTACACTTTTTTATTTATTTATTAAGTTAAATGTTAATTTATTGTACTTTAATTTTTTTGTTAATGATATTATTAATATTAATACATATAATTACAATAAAAAAGACACAATTAATATTAATGTTGTTTGTGTGACTACAAATCTTTAACATATGTTAAACTTAATGAATTTTTTTTCCCAAACATATGTCAAATGGGTGTCATTGGATAGAGAAAAATAAATCCAATTTAAAAATATTTTAAAAAATAAAATTAAAAATTATTTAGCGAATAAATGAGAGGTTTTTTATTTAATTAAACCCCATGCCAAGTGGCACATTTCCATTGGTTGGCAAACAAAAAAGGAAAGAAAAGAAAAGGGGATGATTCGGTTCAAATAGAAGCGTCGTCCCCCTCGAATCAATTTCCTCTCTCTCCTCTAATTGATGACTTGGCAGGGGTTTTGATTTTGATCCGCACAGCTCTCCATTGCAAATGGTCTTACCCTTCAAAGTTGTTCGTATGTGCACGCATTAAAGGGAAAAAAAAAAAAGAATATTGTTTGTTTTAATAAATAAATAAAATCTTTTTAACTCAAAATCTAATAACCGACAGATTATGTTTGTTGCTTTCGATTAGGTAAAAAATTCTTCAAACTTTCGTTGTTTAGAAATTTTAAAATTTTGACAACGGAAGTTACCTATTTAAAATAAAAACAACATTTTTTTTCCCCTTAGTCAATGTTTCAAAAAATGCTAGGCGGGTGCTTGGCGGTAGGGTCAAGGGTCTAGGCGGGGTCTAAACAGATTTCATGGCGGAGCTTTGCTGTCTAGGCGGGTTTTGATGACCTTGACGGCCATGGCGGTAGGGCGAGTTCAAGGGTTTAGGCCGGGGTCTAGGCGGGTCTTGAAGGGTTTTTTAGAACAGTAAGGGTCAGTTCGATCGATTCAGTAGCTTTACATCTGAATCGGGTGCTATGTGACTCATTTAAGTGGTCGATCCTTCCACTCACAAGCGACTTCATGTTTTCAAGGAAATTCGAACTTCAAACCTCTTTGTATGGAATGTAACCCATATAACCACTACAAACCTTTTTTTTTTTTACCAACTTCTGATTGGTATAACAACACTTTCTTAATTCAAGATCTTAACACGTGACACAAGAGCAGTGTTTAAAAAGGCTCAAAATGACTCCTATAATATAAAACTGGGTGTATACCATAAGGTAAGCATCTTTGGCGAGAACGAAAATCTAAAAAATTGATTCATCAAAAATAAATATTTAAAATTTGGCTAAATTGATTGGGGCATTGGTTAGATAAACTAAGTAAAAAAATCTATCAATGGAAGCAAGATCTCAATAATCAGAATTTTGAAAATTTGTGGAAGGCGAGCGCATTGCAACTATGGCTGCAAGCGCATCTCCCCTCCCACCTTGCCTAAGACAAGGCGGGCATTATACATTATTTAAGAATATAGGTTAGAATGACCGATAATTAAATAGACAGTCCTCCTAAAAGAGTGACGATTACTATCAACAGAAGTGAAAGCTGATGGATCCGATGACTGATTCAAATACTACCAAACACAAAACAATAAACAAATGTGATTGCAAAACTTGTGAATTTGTGACACGCTAGTTAGTGGCCTAGTGCACATTATCATTAAATCTTGTGTCCTAGTTTCACGGTACCTATAAACACAGTGTAATCTCATGATCCTCAGTCACTGGAAATTGCAAAATAACCACAAAATGGAGGACTGAGAAGAAACACTCAGGCAAAAACTTCCCCACTTGAATGGTAGCATCCAGGATTTATCTGAATTTTAGCGATTTGATTTATCTCAAATAGCAAAGCATTTGCCCATCTTGTAAGCAGTTTTTCAGTTTTAAATATTTAGTAGTTTGACTTTTTTAACAGACTTTCTTGGACAGATCAAGCTGGAGAATCAGAAATAGCATCACAACTGATATGGCTTCGGATTTAGTTTTTAAAAAAAATTATTGACTCTCTGGTACTGTGCAAGTCATTATAAGAAGCTACTATTAGTTCTGTAGTTGAGTACCTGTATTTCAGATCAGCCAATTTGTGGTAGCTGGAATTCCCCCCGGGATTCTTGTTATTTCATCATTTTAAGGCAATCTGAATTTGATCTAAAACAGCAAATCACCAGCAAGGAAAGAAGCCCCGTTCTTGTAAGCAGCATTTTGTTGTTGTTGTTAGTCTCTGTGATCACAAAATCGTTTTTTAGAGTGTGAAGTATTATTGACAGACAAAATCATGCTTGACCGATTTGGAGCTCTACAGGTTTAGAGATTTGATGAAAAGCCCGAACACCGAACAGGAAAATCCGAAAGTCCCTTACCAAGATGGGTAAGAGCTTCTGGGATGTATTCCGTGGGAGAGGAGGAACAGATGGTTCACTCTATGAGCCTTTGCAAGCGGAAGATCAGAACACGATTGAAGCCGACGCTGATGATGAGAAGAACCTGACTCCTTTTGCCCAAGCAGGGTTGCTCAGCACACTGACATTCTGGTGGCTCAATCCACTGATGAGGAAGGGAAAAGAGAAAGCTCTAGAAGACAGTGATATTCCGCGGTTAAGGCTGGCAGATCGAGCACACACTTGCTATTCAGTGTTCATGGAGCTGCTGCTTCGAAAAACCAAGGCTAAAGGTTCTTCTAATTCCCATTCTCCTCCGATCCTGTCGACACTTGTCATGTGGCAGTGGAGACCGATCTTGATTGCCGGATTCTTCGCACTTGCCAAGGTCCTTGCGACTTCGACATGCCCCATTTTTCTCACATACTTCATCAAGGTGGCGGAAGGAGAAGAAACTTTCAAGCATGAAGGGTATGTTCTCACAGCAGGGCTCTTTGCTGTGAAATGCTTGGAGTCGTTTTCGGAGAGACTGTGGTACTTCAGAATGAGATTGGTAGGAGTCCAAGTGAGGTCTATGTTGTGTGCAGCTATCTATAAGAAGCAGCTCAAGGTCTCACCTTCGGCCAAGTTCACTTCGGGGGAGATAGTTAGCTTTGTCACCATTGATGCTTATAGGCTAGGTGAGTTCTCCTTCTGCCTCCATCAGATATGGGCAACACCTCTTCAGCTCTTCATTGCGCTGCTCATCGTCTATTACTGCATTGGCTTGGCGGCCTTGGCAGCTGTAGTGGTCATTATACTAACAGTGGTTGGGAACTCGCCGGTAGCAAAGCTTCAAAGTAAGTACCAAGGTGAGTTCATGGAGAAACAGGACAAGTTGGTGCAATTCATCTCCATATCCCTCTCCGCGATGAAGGTCTTGAAGTTGTATGCATGGGATAAGCATTTCAAGAAGATCGTTGAAGGCTTGAGAGAGGAAGAATATGTTTGGCAGCGGTTCGGATCCGGTAGAGTTGCTAATAACTCTATCGGTAGAGTTGGGGTAATCTTATCCATTGATTTGCATCTATGGCTCTCAATTTTCAGCCTTTAAATTATTAACAATTAAGATAATAAAAACTTAAATCCTAATACCCTCCCTAATTCCTATCCGATTTGGATCCCAATTCCTATACTCCTCGGCGTGTCGCTGTCGTCCAGAGATCAACCGCAGTCGCTCCCCGACGAACACGCCGTCGTCCATTGATCAATCGGAGTCGCTCCCCGGCGAACACGCCATCGTCCATAGATCAACCGCAGTTGCCGCATCCATCGACCTTTACACCTACGCCGTTTTTCGGCTTTCTCCGCCCACTGGTACTTTCTCAATATCGTAACTTGGAATCCCCAATCAATCGAAAATTGTTTCTTTCGATTGCATGCCGAATTGCTTTGCTTTATGTGGAGGTCGTTGCATACTTGCATCATAGATCTCTAGCTTGTTTTATCTTTATTCTTCCTCCATATTAAAGTTTCCAAACGTCATCAACTGAATCGAACTTCATATCTATTTGAGGAATCTAATTCACTAATGTCTTCTCTATGACAATTAAGTGAAGATGGTGATTCTTTCACTCAATTTTAACAACATTGATAGCAAACAAATCAAGGTTTGTAATGTCTGACTGAAGCTTGAAAGAAAAATATACAAGTTTTGATCGTCAAAATCCTTAACCGTGAGAGAATAGCGTTTGATCAAGGATGAAGATCTTCTAAATGGAAAGATTTGGATATGGCAATCTTTATTTCCATTAAAATTTAAATGATGCAAACTTAATTATTAATAATTTAAAGGCTGAAAAATTGAGAGCCATAGATGCAAATCAATGGGTAAGATTACCCCAACTCTACCGATAGAGTTATTAGCAACTCTACCGGATCCGAACGCGTTTGGCAGAAGGCGATTCAGGTACAAAAGGGTTACTATATTGTGTTGTTCTGGTTAGCTCCCGTGCTCGTCCCAATGGCAGCATTTGCGGCTTGCTACTTCCTAGGGATCAAACTGACTACTGCAAACGTCTTCACCTTCCTTGCAACTATAAGACTTATCCAAGAGCCTATTAGATCACTCCCGGATGTTGTGGGAGCATTTATTGATGCCCAAGTTGCCCTGAACCGGATCAAATCATTTCTTGAGGCTCCGGAGCTGCACAGTGCAAGAAAGGACATTCGGAAACAAGAAATGGTGAAAGGATACGCTGTTTCTATCAAAGCAAGCAGGATCTCATGGGACCATATCTATCAGAGACCCAACTTGAGGAACATAGACCTTGTGGTTAATGTCGCGGAAAAAGTGGCAATATGTGGAGAGGTTGGATCAAGTAAATCAACCCTTTTAGCAGCCATCCTTGGAGAGGTTCCATACATTGACGGAGAAGTATGTGCCATACTTCCTTCCTGGCCTCTCTTTCTTTTTCATTTTTCCCGTTCCTGACAAGGTTCTGGTTGCAGGAGAATAGAAACTGCCTTGAAAGATATTATAAATGAGACACTACATTAAAGAAATAATTTTGTAAAGAAGTTTTACTCACAGCATTAGCAATTAGTTTAACTTAATCTTATGCTTCTTTGGATTCACAGGTTCATGTGAATGGGAGGATAGCATATGTTTCCCAGACAGCTTGGATACAGACGGGAACGATCCAGGAAAACATATTGTTTGGGTCATCCATGGATTCAGTTAGATACCAAGACACACTCACCAAGTGTTGTCTGATTAAAGATCTTGAGATGCTTCCCTTTGGTGATCAAACGGTGATAGGAGAAAGAGGAGTCAATCTAAGTGGTGGACAAAAGCAGAGGGTACAATTAGCTCGTGCCTTGTATCAAGATGCAGATATTTATATACTGGATGATCCATTTAGTGCCGTGGATGCACATACTGCAACCAGGTTATTCAATGTAATCTTTCTCATATACTCTCTTCCATCTTTAATCATTCTTGAGAAATAGCGTTCGTTTTGTTTTCACCAAGCTTTAAAGGGCAAATTTGATTTTGATAGGGATATGTCATGGAAGCACTTGCAGGAAAGACCGTCTTGCTTGTAACTCATCAAGTTGACTTCCTCCCTGCATTTCACTCAATTTTGGTCAGTAATACCTCCTTTAGGAAATACTAATATGCTTTCTTCTACTCCTCAAAATCGAAGCCAAATTGAAACAAGTTTATGTTTTCCTTGTAGCTGATGTCAGAAGGGGAAGTTCTAAGAGCAGGTACTTACAACGAGCTTCTAGGTACAAGCGAAGAGTTTAACACCCTTGTTCATGCACACAGTGACTTTAGTTCCAGGAAGGATGTAGAAGATGATATCTCCGACAGTAAGAGTTTGAAATCAGAAATTCAAAAGGTGAGCAGCACAGAACAGTTCATCTTGGCAGATCAGCTGGTTAAGAAAGAAGAAAAGGAGACAGGAGAGAGTGGTTGGAAGCCTTACTTTCAGTACATGAAACATGGAAAAGGATTCTTGTATGAAACTCTAGCAACCGTTGTTCATGTACTGTTTACTGTTGGGCAGTTCATACAAAGTTATTGGTTAGCTGCTAACCTTCAGGGCTCTAGCATGAGTGAGGGGACACTTGTTGCAGTTTACACTCTTATTGGTTGTCCCTTGTTCATCTTCTTGCTTCTCAGATCACTATTTGTGGTTATTCTTGCCCTTGGAACTTCTAGGTCTATCTTTTCATCACTAATCAATTCTATCTTCAGAGCTCCAATGTCTTTCTATGATTCAACTCCTCTGGGAAGGATACTAAGTCGGGTAAGAAACTGAAGCTTTCCATAACAAAGATGTAAATTATCAATTTATGCTATTGCAGAAACATCGGGTTATTTATCCTTGCGGTTTGTTGCCTTTTAGGTATCATCCGACTTGAGTGTCATTGACCTTGATCTACCCAGTAGATTTACTATTACTATCGGATCAACCCTGAACACTTACTTCTACTTTGGAATACTGGCTGTTCTTGCTTGGGAAGTTCTGTTACTGATCATCCCAATGATCTACCTCATCATTGTCCTTCAGGTAGAACCAAAATCAGATTATTATTATTACTATTTCCTATATGACTACTATTACTCCTTTTCTTCATCTATTCAGCTATTCTTCGAGTTAACACATTTCCACTGCAATTGCTAGAGCTGCCTGATTCGGCATTTGGCCATATCATTAAGGTTTCTGAAATTTGTAAGTTACATAGTATGGTTTACAGTTTACCTGAGTGCATTCATTTATGGAGCAGAGGTACTTCATTACTACCGCCAAAGAGCTGATGAGAATCAATGGAACGATAAAGTCAGCACTGGCCAGCCATGTTGCTGAAACTGCAGCAGGAGTTACGACAATCAGAGCGCTAGGAGGGGAAGATCGGTTCTTCGCAAAAAACCTAGACCTTATTGACAAGGATGCAAGCCCATTCTTCCACAGTTTTTCGATAAATGAGTGGTTCATCGGGAGGCTGGAGATAGCTTGTGCAATTGTGCTATCAGCAGCAGCTCTATTCATGACTGTGTTTCCGCAATCAGAATCTGCAGCAGGTTTGCAAACTTTTAAGCAATACCATAAACATTCACATCTTTAAAACTTATTCACCACAATATAAATAATCCTAGCAGCACTAAAGGTTCTCCTCTGAATCACCTAACTGAAAACACTTATTTCCAGCCACAGTATTAGCATCCTTCGTATATATAATGTTGTTGATACTATATGGTCGTGGTATGCAGGTTATATTGGGCTGGCACTTTCATATGGTATATCATTGAACTTATTCCTAACAGTTTCAGTCAGAAGCCAATGTATGCTATCAGACATGATGGTATCTGTGGAAAGACTAGAGCAATACATGAACATCCCCAGTGAAGCTCCCGAGATAATACAAGGAAATAGACCTTCCCCTAGTTGGCCTGACAAGGGGAGAGTAGAGATATGCAATTTGAAGGTATAATTAATCAAACCAAATCTAAGTGCTGGTTCAACCTTCTATGTGTTTCCAAACTCAAAATACCGTGAGATATAATATTTGGCAGGTCAGGTATCAACCTAATTCCCCTCTAGTTCTTTTGGGGATTAGTTGTGTCTTTGAAGGAGGATACAAAATTGGCATAGTTGGCAGGACAGGTAGTGGCAAGACTACTCTCATCAACACCTTGTTTCGACTAGTCGAACCCGCAGAGGGAAATATCGTAATTGATGGTGTAGATATCTCCACCATTGGACTGCATGATCTCAGATCCCATTTTGGGGTCATTCCGCAAGAAGCAACACTTTTTGGTGGAACTGTGAGATACAATCTTGACCCCCTATCTGAACATTCTGATCAGGAGATTTGGGAGGTAAAACAATCAGCTTCATTTTGTTTCTCCGTACTTGGTTCCTGAAACTTAAATTATATCACACGGGTACTCACCTATATTGATAAAAATCTGTCATGTTGTAAAGGTTTTGGGAAAATGTCAGCTCAAAGAGGCAGTTCTAGAGAAACCGGAAGGCCTCAGCTCCTATGGTAAGAAACATAGCCTAAAATGCCTTTCCCTTGAATCGCGAGACTTCCACTGAGAAAAAGGAAGAAAACTTAATATGGTGTACTACTGCAGTTGTACAAGATGGATCAAACTGGAGCATGGGGCAAAGGCAGCTTTTCTGTTTGGGTCGAGCACTGCTCAAGAGAAGGAAAATACTAGTTCTGGATGAAGCCACAGCTTCCATTGACAATGCCACAGACGCCATCATCCAGAAAACAATTAGAACAGAGTTTGCGAGCTCTACTGTGATCACGGTAGCTCATAGGATACCAACAGTCATGGATTGCACACGGGTGCTTTCAATGAGCGATGGTAATGATAACTGCTGGATTCAAAGTCCAATTATGCTATCCAAACTTACATGAAAATAATCTTTCTAAAAGTAAAAATTTCTAGTAGAACTAGAAGGTCATCAAAGTCCAATTTGTTTATATTATGCAGGGAAGTTGGTGGAGTATGACGATCCAGCTAAGTTGATAGCAGAAGAAGGCTCACTGTTTGGCCAACTTGTGAGGGAATACTGGGCTAATACTGCAAATGCAAGCTTCAACACATAAGTACTACCAAGTATAAATGTGCAAATTAATAAAGTGCTCTAGGAAGGCTCAACTATTCCTGGACTGAAGCATCTGAAGCTCAAGCTGGTTTGTGGTGGGTTTCTATTATTCTCAACTGAATTATGGCCACTAGTACGATGGGTGTGTTTTGGCCCTTATTTGTTGGTAATGAGTCATCTTAGCAAGTTTTGTAGAGTGTAGACTTGTTACTGTTTTGGCTGAGATTTTATATGAACAAGATGGTTCTTCAAAAATGAAAGGTACAAGGCATCAGATAAGGATAGAATGTTCACCTGGTCAAGCTATCTATATGCAGCAGCTCAAGGTCTCACCTTCGACCAAGTCTAAATTAAAATAATTGTGAAACGAAGTATCTATTAGCTTATTTTACAAAAAAACCTAAAGAAGTAAAATGGTTGAAGCCCTTCTCATGGTACCTAATATGCTCAGAACGCAAACAACTGCTCACAAGAGAGAATAAAAATAATAACAGAGACCGGGATTTCAACATTTTCTTTATCCTAAGAAGAAGTTTCTTGGCTGCTAAGACCTCAACAGTGCACGGGTGCAGGATTTCAACCCGAAAAATCAAACTAGGTCAGGACGGCAAAGTATAATCAGTGGCAAACTTTCTCATCATTGAGTACTGACAGAGAGCATTCCACTTGTATCAAATGATATAACTTCATATAAGGGTTAATGATCCCTAAGAATTAAAAGAAGATAAGAAATCCAGATGACAAATGGCAGTTTTCTTATGTGAAGGCAAACAATAACTCAACAAGCCAATAGAAACTACGAGTTTCACAACCCAACAAGCAAATTAAATCTCCCATTTCAAAACCATGTGAAAAAGAATGCCATATCTACATGAAGGGTGCTAAGGAAACAACATCTGATCAAGGATTCCCTTCCCTATCAATCAAGTGATAACTATGATCTCACTTTTGTGGCTATTGCTGTAGAGTCTGTGCAGGGCTGTCCTTGAAGGAACCCTCCATGTACTCTATAGTAGATTCAGAGCAGCTCAAAAGGTTGAATATGACCAAAGATACATGTTTTCCATGTTTCAACAATAGTATCATACGGGCTCATAGAGACCTATCATATGACCATCAAGGCATCTCATTGCAGCAACCTACAGGAAAAAAAATTTTAAAAATGATGATTCACTTATAGCTATAGATTGATGTCAATCTTTATTCATTAGAATCTTTCACAAATTTTAGACCATTATGGTGAATGATGATTCTTACAGCTAAGGATAAATATTCAGGGATTCACCTTTCCATGGATTTCATGCTTGATCGGGCCATCCAGCTCAGCACCTAAAGCCATCAGCTTGGTCACCGTTATATTCATGTCTGGCACAGTAAATGATAAAAGTGAAGAGTACCTCTTTTCAATCAGATGCTCACTGCACAGCCAATTTACTTTTCATCGTTATATGTCCTCATATTTGGTCTTAAATGTGCAGTGGGAAGAACCTCACAACTTCATGACAAATAGTTTTTTTTTTTTAAAAAGAAACAGATATTGAACAGGAATAGGAAAATACCAGATAAATAATTCCAAAATATCCAAAAGAGTTTGTGAACCATGAGTAGAGAATTAATGAGAAGAGCCTTGTTAATCCAAACCAAATTTTAGGCCCAATACACACATCATACCTCTATAAAGTTGAATATAATGACTAACAACATCCGTCCACTTAAGAAGATCCTTTGACAAGAGTACAAGACAGGATGGATGCAGATTCACCATTATGATTCTAAAGCTACAGTTCAGCTAAAAAAAGTCAATTCTTGTTTGCTTCTCCGCATCTCAATGTAGAAAGTCTATGAAACTGAAAGTAGCTGATCATAATAGGTCTTATTACTTATTAGAACCTAAAGCTATACAAGTCTAAGTGCAAATCCTCTCCATTTCCAGACTCCCCCTTGCTTCAAGAACCATCACATTCTAATTTCCTACAATGGATTCTCCCATTTCCATAGAATTCCCAATCTATCCTCTTCTGTATAATGGATGCAAGTCATTTAATAAACCTTGATTTTCCATACGCCTTCCCGAAAAAAAAACCCTAAACCCAAGGTATATTCGCAATTGAAAACAATTCTACTAAATTGAAGAAAACAACGATCGGCGCATCAAATCGAGAGTAAAACTGAGGAAAGAGAGAGAGGGGAGGACCTGGGAGAGTGGAGAAGGGCGAGGGAGAGAGGGCCGGAGTGGAGCTCGGCCCAACGGAGGGAGCAAACATCGATAGTGAAATCCAAACCTTCAGAGTAGAAACGAGCAGCTCTAGGAACATCCCTGTGCAATTGCATCACCCACCTCAGCTTGGCCGCCATTGTTCGTCTTCCTCCACCGCACGAACAATCAATCAGATTGAAACTGTGGTTTCTCAATATAAATTGGCAACGAACGGCTTCGGCGCCAAGCCCGAGACTGCAAGTCCGTCTGACTCCGCTGAGTTCAAATAACACAAGATGAGCATCTAGCCCAATACTAGCATGGTTGCGGTTTTTTTTTTGAAGCACATCAAAATTAGGAGTGACGGTCCGGCACGAGCATCCTTCCTAGCGCATCCTTTCGAATGAGAACACGGAGTTATGGATCATCTTTCAAGCACGCGTCGGCAGAAAAACGTAGGCCACACGAGCGAGCCTATCTGCTATAGCATTGGATTTCCTGAAAATATGACGAATATCTACGTTAGAAAGGGAATTAAGATCTAACCGAATATGTGAGTATAGGAGCTCAATGTTCCAGGGACATTTACAGTCACCTAGTAAAAGTGGCGGATCTAGGATTTTAGTTAGGGGGGCTGAGCACGGATATATGATTGACCACAATCTCAACAAGAGTAATGTTTTAAGGGAGGCGGGCCAACAACCTTTTAATTTATACACACAAGGTAATAACATAGATCTTTTTTGTGTAGCAGAAGCAACCAGAACTAAAAGAAATATACAACATAAAAGATAATACGGCGTTAAGCAGATTCAATGGTGGATACCTGAGTCTTTACAATCCTCACAAAGTTGTGTTCTGATTCTTAATATACATTCACGTGCACTGTGCACATATCCATGTAAAGTATGTTTTCTCTGCATTAATCTCCATCAATGGCTTCACTAACAAATTAAGTAGCTCAAAATTTAATGGACGTTTTGTTGTCAGTGTTGCAAAGTATTGTAACAGAAGACCATAAAATAGATGCAAAAGAACAAATTTCCATCAATATCAATAGAAGACCAAAAAACACATTTGGAGGCAAACCACAATTTCAAATCACAATCCACAAATTTACTTTTCCAAAACATGCCAAAAACCACAATTCCAAATCAAAAACCACAAATTCTCAAATTTATTTCTCAAAACCCCAAATTTTAATCACAATTTCTCGAAGTTTATTATCGAAATCTCAAACCCTAATCGAATTTACCCCAAATTGATTCTCAAATCCAAAAATTCTAATCTACATTGATTCTCATCTCAACCAATTGAACTTAAAAAACAATCAAATTAAGAGGTAACTGACCTTGAAGATTGAAGGTCCAAATCGAAGAAGTCGAGAAGAATAACAATGAAGAGGTCGGCGCTGCAGGACTGCGGGGCTTCGCACACTGCCGAGGGGCTGGGTTGCGGTGGTGCGTCGGTGCCAGGTCCGGCCGGAAGTGGAGCTGGGCGGTGGTCGCTCGGGGGTTTCTCTCTGGCTATGCTGTGAAAGTGCGGTGCTGAGCATTACTGTGTAAAAGAGAGGGCTGTGGCTGTTCGGGTCTGTGTAAAAAAAAAAAGAGGGCTTTTGATCTTTAAAAAAGGATAAAAAAAATTGAGATAGAAAAGGCGGGGCTATGGGATTCGAACCTGGGTCTCATCAGTGCTGCGTAATAAATCCCTTCCATGTCTTTGCCATTGAGCCACGTTTTTGTGTTCATTGCCTAGGAAAGCTCTTATAGTCACGAGATTATCTCCTTCGACAAGTAGGTTGGTAATGTGCAATGGCTTAAATCATCCGCAACCATAAGGTTACTTCTTATCTAATATTCTTCCTCTCTCCCTATAATATTTTGACACTTCATTTATTTTTTCTTTTAACTAATTTTTAACTTTATCAATTTCTTTCTTTAGTGTTTTTATATTTTTACTCCACAACCATGATTTTACCTCATTCTTCTTTTTTTCCCATTTATTTATACCCACTATATGATTTCCACCAATCATAATATTATTAGTTAAATAAAAAACATAAAAATAAATAAAGCATCATGTTTTTGCACATGGTCCAAGGCACTTTCTACCTCTCCACACCAAGGTAGCCCATTTCCTATCTTTACCTTAAGGTTTTGCCTACAATCATAGGGTTACCTTTTAGCAACCTTAAGGTGAGCAAAACTCATAGTTGCTCATGCTTAGCACACAAAAACCCCATTTTAAGGCCCAAAGTTTCGGTGTACAGGATCGAAGTATTATTGCTCCCACACAAATACCCACCCCCTGTAAGTCACGGATTACAAACCCATACGAAGCAGAACCGTCATAACGCATAGAACCGTCAAAATTTAATTTATAAGCATTCACGGGAGGCTTAGCCCACAATCCGTTCCTTTTAGGGTTATTATTAAATTATGAAATGGAAAAATAATAAACAAAACATAGCATTGAAGTTGAAACAAACGTTATACGATATAACGATAATAAGAAATGAAACCGAAAATGAAATTGTTGAAACAGATAGCTTGAACATTTTCGCCTAATTTTCATCTGTCCTTGTGGTCCAATTTTTGCCAAATATGCTCAATCAAGTTTGTCTTGTGTAGGGAGATTGATGGAAAGTTGTGTGATGATTTATGGTGGGAGCATAGGCGGAGCTAGGCGGGGGGGAACGGGAGCATTGGCCCCCCTTTCTTCTGACAAATTAGTTATATTTGTTATACTCGTCGATAGCTTCGTTTTGATATATTATAAGCCTAAATCCGATAACCGAGTAAAAAGTTATGAACGTTTGAAAGTTAAACACAGATTAATTATTTCAAATGTCTTTTAATAAATCATGATGCTTTTATATTTTACTTAATTTGATATTTTGGTAATGTAATTCAATCTAAGAGTTTCGAAACAAGAGGTTATATTACTAAATTCGATAATTATATAAGAAATTATGCAAGTTTAAAGTTTGTATATCTTGTTACACGTTATTGCATGATAAGAGAACAACAAGTTGCATATGACTTTGTGGGTTTCAAACGATATATTTTTAGACGAAAATAATGTTGTTATAGATTAAAACGACATCATTTTCATTTTAAAGAGAAAAATAACTATATAACAACTAATTACATAGTTTTAAACTAACACCACAATTTTGAATAAAAAAACGTTGTGTTTTGAACTAAAAATATCTTGTCTTGAACTAATATATATCACCGTTTAATGTAAAATATCATAGTTATGCTTCTCTAAACTATAGAAAAATCCACCGAAGAATGAATCAACAATTTGTATAAAACTTCGCCCCCCCCCCCCCCCTTCGATAAATTCCTGGCTCTGTCCCTGGGTGGGAGTATAGATTATACTCCATTCGTAATGAAATAATTGACCTTTTGACCATTTTCCCAATTTTTAAGAGACCTAAGAGCACCCACATTTGGGTGTTTTAAAGAGAAAAATATGGACCTTAACAATAAAATAATAAAGGATGAATATATTTTGGTAAAGAATGATGTAATGGGTTCACTAGTAAGAAAACCTTCAAAACCCAAGAAAGAAAGAAGGTGGTGGACATGACTACATGAGTGAGATGAGAGGAAAGAGAATGAGACGGGTTTAGACCATCTGCAACCATGGGACAACCTCTTTCCCCATTTTTTTTCCCATCTTCCTATCACAAGTTCACAAGTTCACAACTCATTTATTTTTTTGTTTAAAATAATTTTTACTTTTTCTACCTCTTTCTAAAAGGTTTTCTCTACAACCATGGGAAACCCCTTTTACCTCATTTCAAATTTATTTTCACTTTTTCTTTTCCTTTATATATCTTTCTCTTTATTATATGTGTTTCATCATATATTATTGTGAGTTATTTTATTTATAATTTTATAAAAAAAATAAAAATAGCAAATAGTTAATATAAATATATTTTATTACATCCAGATTAAAATAAAAAAGATGATTGTACACATTGGAAAGATTATGTGGGGTATAATTTGGATATTCGGGTGTTGGAGGATTGTTAAGCATTTGTAACATCACTTGAAATTGAGGATTTTTTAGAAGATTTGGATCAAAAGGCATATTTGGAATGGATGGAGTATTTGGATTATTGTGATCCGTAGTTAAGAAAATAGGTGCAACTAAAATAGATCAAGATGGGGGTATATATAGGGTAAAATTGGACTCAAATTATAGGAAAAAATAATATTAAACCAATGAGATATTTTATTTTTAAAAATAATGAAATATAAATATATTTTTATTTCATTTTAAACACTATTACAATTAATAAATCTAAATAGAAAAGAGAAGATCCTACTTTATCATTTTTAAAAAAAAGGAAAATAAAATTAGAAAAGGGAAGAGGTTACCTCTCTCTACAAAGATAACCCCTTCCCACCCGAGCATGTGCAACCATGGGGTTACTTCTTCCCCTTTTCAATTTTTATCCTCTTATTATAATTTTTCACCTCATATATTTTTTTTCTCTAAATTATTTTCTACTTTTTTCTACCTATTCTTTAGAGGTTACCCTTGCAACCATGAGGTTACCTTGTTCCCCACTTGCGTGTTTAAAAATATATGAATAATATGTAGTAGCTCACTTGTGTGTTTAAAAAAAGTAAAAATAAAAAGGAAGTGGTTACCTTAAGACCATGTGCAACCATGAGTTTTACTTACCTTATAGGTTTTAAAAAGCTAAACTCATGGTTGCAAGCCAAACCTTAAAGGAAGAGGTTGGAAGGGGTTACCCCTTCCCACTAAGGTAACCTCATCCCTTTTATTTTTACTTTATCTTTTTTTTAAACACATAAGTGGGTCATTACATATTATTTATATATTTTTTAAACACACAAGTGGGGAACAAGGTAACCTTGTTGTTTCAAGGGTAACCTCTAAAGAAGAGGTACAAAAATTGCAAAATAATTTAGAGAAAAAAATATATGATGTGACAAATTATAATAAGGTGATAAAAATTGAAAAGGGCAAGAGGTAACCCCATGGTTGCACATGCTCTAATAGAAAGAGGTAACACCTTCCAAGTTCCAACCTCTTCTCTTAAGGTTTGACTTGCAACCATGGGTTTACCTTTTAAGACCCATAAGATAAGTAAAACTCATGGTTGCACATGGTCTTACCTTAAGATAAACCTCACAACCATGGACTTACCTTTTAGCAACCTTAAGGTAAGTCAAACCCATGGTTGCTCATACTCTAAGGGAAGTGGGGATCTTCTACACCCCTTGGTGTGCCCCATGGTGCAACATAAAATTATTTGTGTTATAAAACAATGTTAAATTTTTTTTTAAAAAAATTATATTTAACTTATATACACTCATATTCATATGTTTACAAAATTTTATCATAAAAAATCATGTTATATAAAAATAGAAAAATCATTTCCTAAAATAACTCGTATTTTCATTTTCTGTAATATGAATATGAGTGTATATAAGTTAAATATAATTTTTTTTTTAAAAAAAAATTAACATTGTTTTATAACACAAATAATTTTGTATTGCACCATGGGGTACACCAAGGGGTGTAGAAGATCCTCACTCGGTTTAGGGCAAGTGGTGAGATTATTTTCAATTTTACATTATTTGTTTGTAATAAAAAGGGTTGTAGGGATGTTGGTTATAAATTAAGTTAGGTTTCTTAAAGAGAGAGAAAAATAAAAAAGACAGTTAAGGAACCGAATCGGGTTCTATGGACGCGGATGCTCTAAAATTAGAAAGGGGGAGAGAAAATCTAACATTAAATACAATCATTATCTCCCTTTTTATTAAATAATGTAATGAATGTTTTATGTTATTTTATGGATGCAATTAGCCCATCTTTGTACTCCAAGAGGCCAAGACCCAAATACTCCGGTACTCCCTCTATATTCGCTTGCAATTAAAAAATGGAGGCAAATCAACACTTGAAATTATAGGGAACCGTAAAAATTTTAATTTCAAATCCATTGTTAAAAAAATTTCACTGTCTCTGTTGAAAGACAAGGAGTGCATCAACACTCTTTCGGAGTGCATCAACACTCTTTCGGAGTGCATCAACACTTGAATGTTGAAATTTTAAAATTAAAATGGATTACTAAAAATTTCACACTTGTGAATTTAGAGGGAAATTAAAATTCAGATTTTATATATACCCATTGGATTCATTTTGATGAGATATACCCATGGAGATTTTGAGATTTGACTTGAATACTCTTCCCATTGGATTCATGTTAATGTTGTGCCTAAAGATTTTGATTTGGATGACATACTTATTGAGGAGGTTGAAGAATGTGAGCTTTCCCAGTTTCAATTTATTCTTTCCTACTCTTGCAGGATCTTATGTTCTCCTTTAACTTATTGTATAAGTTGGTTGATTAGTGGATTTCTTCATATCTTAGACGTTGGCAATGAAGTTGAAGAAAAACTAAAATCATACAAAGTCTTATCAAATGGGAAAAGACAATTAATTTACAATGCATTGCTCGAGAGGAGTGTTGATGGAAAGCTCAAGCGCAGTACACCACGAGAAGTGTCAACACTATATTCGGTGCCAGTCAAAACTGTTCAACAGATTTGGCAAATAGCGAAAAGCACTTCGATTGGCACAATTGTTGATGTTTCTCATAGGAAATAAAAAAAATTGTGGCCGGAAGCGTATCGGGATAAACCCGAATCTTCGCTTTGACACTACAACGGAGATACCATACGCAGTATAAAGAACACATGAATTCAAATGTAAAAATACACTTGCATACAAAGTGATGAAAATTAGAGTACCGGGAATGGGTGTCTTCATTCTTGCCCATATTGCACAATAGAAGGGAAACTAGAAAGTAGAAACTCAAATTACCGTGCCTTGCTAGAGGAATGAGATTACAAGGAATGAGTATATATTTAATGGGAAGGGAATACTTTTTCCGAAGTTTAAAAGTTTTAACATTTAATAACTTTTCACCATTTACTTATAAAATGCATTTAATCTTAGTGTAAAAATGAAAAGATTCACTAAAAAGGACAACTAATTTGTTACAAGAAAATGGTCTAAAATACAAATTATTTCGTTACGTAGGGCGTGTATACTAGTGGGTAGAGGGGAAGATGGTGGGAGGGAATGAGGTTGGGAAGAGGGAAATATCGAAAGAGGTAAGGAAGATAGAAAGGTGTTGAGAAGAAGTAAAGATGTTGGAAAGAGGGAAAGAGAGAAAGGTGTTGAAAAGACAGAAAGCTGGGAAAGGTGTTGGAAAGAAGGAAATGTGTTGGGGAGAGGGAAATAAGTATATTAATTGATAATAAATAAAAATCATTTTCATTCATAATACAGAAATATTATTACGTACGGAAAACATGAATGAAGTAATAAACTTTAGGATGGGATGACATTTGGGTTGAGAACCACGCTTGGGGTCGAATGAACAATTTGATTTGGACCGACAAATCCATATAGATTGAAGTAATACACTTGATGGGTAGTAGAAATCCTGGTTGGGATCCCTTTCAGAAAAGGAGAGAAGATGGTACAAGTGAATATGTGAAAAGCGGTAGAGATTGTTGCCTTATTTAGAGGCGAAATAGTTGGAAAATTAGCTTTTTATATGGTTAGTATTTTTGTATTGTTGGCATACTTTTTTTTTTAAAACAAAAAACACATGCAAAATGGATGTCTATGGTAGATAAAATTAATTCACACTTGAAAAAAATATATTTTTTAATTTGCAAATCATGTCTAAAAACCATTTTAAAAGGATTGAATTTTCAAGCGCCGCTACATGGCCCCTAGAGAGTGGGCCGCGTCCGCGTGTCAGCGCCTGAGTATTTTATTTCCGCCCGGGCAAGCCTCTCCACGTTGTGTTTCGATCTCCCCAGCTCCCAAGCGACGTCGTTTTGATTTCGGATGGCCAGCGCGCGTCACGTGCCGTGCATCCTCCCTTCGTTTATGTTGCTAGGGCTTCTGATATCTGGGCTCGTGCACAAGGGCTTCTAGACCCGGGCCCTTACCTCTTTCGACTTTCCTTTTTTTTTTCTTCTTCTGATGTGGTACATGTAAGAGCCTCGGGCTCACCAATGATGATACTCCAAGTACCCACCAAACCACTTGAACTCTAACCCGATTGAGCCCAACCCAGCCCATCCCGAGCATCCACCTAACCTGAAATGACCCAATCCGAACTCAACCCCAATTGCCATACATAACCTATAGTCTCGCGGGTTGAATGTTCAAACTTTAACACTAAATTTCTGGGTTAAATACTTAATGATGTGCATGAAATGAAACACATATTGCATTGCATCCGTGCAAATACTCCATTTGCATACATTTTCATCCTATAAGATTGACAAAAAATATACCATAACTCAACCTCATAAAATGTAAAGAAACAGCTTGCTTATATACATATAAGAAATTCTCTTGCATGAAATCATTTGCCTTGCTCTGAAGCAGAAACCTGATAATTCTAGGAAGAACCCTTGAGGATTTTCAGCCGAGACCGATACCCGACTCTCGCCTTCGGCTCTTGCAGCTTCGCCTTCAGCGTGTTCTTCGAAGTTGACTCCAACATTTCAGGATGCGGTGATGCAGAGCTTGCGATCTCCTTGTTGAGAGGGCTCGCGTTGGTAGCTTTCCTCCTCGATGAAGGATTCCAGTCACTGAAGGCAACTTCCCTGTGCCTGTTCTCGCCGGCATCTACAATCCCATGGCCTCCTTCTGATAGCAAAAGCTCACTCACCAGCTTGTGCATTGCACCTTTGCCTTCTCTTGGAGCAGCATGCTTGTCCGGAGGAGCTTGTAACGAACTGATTTCAGTAACGGTTTTCTCTTGATCTGCAGCAAGCTTGGTTTCCGAGTCTACAGCCTGGATATCATCTTGATGATTCGCAGCTGTTGTAGCCTCACTGTATTCGTTCTTCGTATTGATAGGATCTTTCCTGATTCTATCCTCATGGGACTCAAACCTTTTGTTTCCCGCTTGCGTGGCCTGAATGAAACAGGTAGAGGCGGCAGAGTCTTCGTTGCCCATGTATCTAGGAGCGCTTCCTGCGTCATGTAAGGGGAACGATTCAAGAGAATTCCTCCTGAGATGGCTATGTTTTGCATCTTCTTTAGAAGCAACTCTTTTCCGAGCCTGAAGGAAGTTCTCTATCTCATCTCGCATTTTGTCGACAACCAAGTCTTGTTGCACAAAACCACTGTTCTTCGTGTCTTCTTGATCCCTCATCTGGATGCGTTCATCGAGCCAAGATTCACACATATGAACGATCAAATGGTCACCTTCGGTCATTCTGATACCCATATCGGTCCGATTCTTTTCAGGCTTTTGTCGAAGAATATGTGCTTCCTGCTCATATTCTATTATTCCCTTGGCGAACTCATCACATAGCTCTTCCAACAAACAACGACCCGCCCTCTCTCTCTCAAGCTCTTTGAAAGAAGTAGAGAGAGCTACTTTCACCTCAAAGATCTCCCTAGCCAACCTTCTATGGAGGCCTTCGGAACGCTTTCTCAGCTTCCTTTCATCTTCTAGTTCGCCCCTCAGGGACTCAACATTAGCATGGATCCTCTCCTGGTCTTTGCTCTTCTTAGATAGCTTATCATCTGCCACTTGCTTCATTAATTCGTCTATCTCATGCCTGCTCGCCTGCTGATCTCTGTGCAGCTCTTTGATCCTCATACGTGCATGGTCGAGTTCTGTTTTCAAAGCTTTCACCAGAGATACGTTGGACGCATGCTGCTCTTCTAGTGTCCAGATCCGGTTCAGCACTTTGAGAAGCTCTGTTGATGTTTTAAAGCCATAGCCCGATTCACCAATTCTTCCCTTGAACTCTATCGAACTTGAAGGTGTTGAAGGTTGGTTGTATGCGTTAATCTGCAAGGAAGAAACAGAGAGATTTGAAACAACTCTTGCCATGGGAAAGCTTCAACATAATCAATTGCAATTGCAATGACGACAACAATGAGAACTACAATGTACGTTACGAGTATGGTCCAAGCCCTCTCAATTGACCAATGATATTCCTCCAGAGCTTAGAACAAGATCTATCCGATTCGTATCTACGCAATTAATGCTTCATAATTTATTTTCCCATTTTCATCAAAATGACTTTCATACATATCTTTTTCTATCAGAATGACTTCAAACTGAATAGTTTGCACATCGGAGAGTTTAGTTACCTCCAAGGAACTTCCATAACTAGCAGGAGACCGTGGCTGAGGATGATGATGATTTCTTTCACTTGCTCGATGATGCTGTGCTAGCAGCGCGGCCACTTGCCGCCTCAAACTGCTAGCTGTTGCTGGCTGCCATAAGAATCAGACATGGTTTAAACTAGTTAGATCTAAAAAGTCCGTGTCGCCCTTTTATCCTGTCGACTTTAAGAAACAAAGCAAGTACAGAATAATTTCTCTCACAGAATCATCACCAACAGATCTAAAACAGCAAAGAACAATGTATTTTCTTGCATTGTTGGATATATCTCAAAGCTCACCTATACTCATAATCATCTAAAAGTCCTACAGCCAATGTAGCCAAAGGATTCAAACTACAACTTCACCAAAAATAATTAGTTAAGACAGCAACTTTTAACATTCCAGAGCAAAATGCACATTCTCTGATGCAGTACCATACAGCAGCTTTAAGACAAAAAATCACTGTGACTGTCACAAGACGAGGGCACTGATAAGTCATAACTCATAACCCTTGAATGCCTTAATTCAATTGTTTTTTTTCCTCTTGGAAAGTCCAGTTTGGAGCTTCTCAAATGAGCTTAGTACTTCAAATTCCAACAGCTCAATTTAGCAGGTTTGATTTGATCAGACAAAATTCCAGAATCTGAAAACCATCTGACAAAAATAAAATTGAAATGAAACTAGCAAACAAACAAAACCCAGATGAGCAGGTAAAACAAAAATTGAAATTAGGGCAAGCAAAACCCAATCCATCAACAAAATCTGAATACAAGCCCCAAAATTCAGACCCATAAGGCAAAAAATAAAAATCACCTGATGTTCAGGTGATCGATGGGAAGGACCACCCAGATTGACCTGATCATCAAAACCCACATCGCCCTTCCCCTGCAAGCGCCGGTGGTGAAGGTAGTGCTGGTGGTGATCCCGGCGGCGGCGCTGGTGGTGCTGGTGCAGTCGGAGCCTTAACCCGTCACCGTCACCATCACCTTCGCCCCCAAATTGCATGACCTCAGGCGGCGAGAAGTACTGAAGGAACTCCCACAGGGCGGCGGCAACCCTCCTGGCCGGAATCGGCGCCGGAGAAGGCGGGAGAAAAAGGGGAGTTAATTGATGGGCGCCACCGCCACTAAATACATCACCAACAACCAAAACTCCCTCAGTACACTTCCATGGGTGAATTGGAGTACTAGTAGCGGTTTCAGTGGGCCCACCCCCTATTTTGGGTGGTGCTAATAATATCAACTCCCCTCCTTTACATCTCACCTTTGAATTTGATCCCGAAAATTCCCCTTTCCCCTTCTTGTCATCATCTCTCCTTTCCATTTCTTAATTTTTTCTTTTGCCCTTATAAAAATTGTTACAGTAGCCTTTTTTTCCTTTTTGTTTAGATCTGGGGTTTCATTTCATGTTTTCTGAATTTGCGTGTGAAGAGGGGAAATAGAGACTGACGTGATACAAAAAGGGAAGGGACAGTTCAGTGATGGAGTATTTGGAAGTTGCTGTTAAATGGGTATTTCATCGTATCTTCTCAGAGTGAGATCGAGCTTAGCACAGTAGGAGATGACGTGGCAGGAGATCAGATGGGGTATAGGGAACTGTGTGTTGTCGTCAACTGCTACACACACCCATCTCTTTTAGATTTCTCCACTTCTGTTTGGATCTTTCTCCTTCTTACTGAATAGTCTGAATGTCCATCAGTTGTCTGGTAAAAATTTAGCGGTGCGGTAGAGTTTCAATGTAAAAATAATCCCATATTTCCTGTGTTGCAAATAGGCAAAATTGAAACTTTAGATACAGTAAGTTCGATTTTCCATATTTTCAGTATTGACAATTGAATTGAGTGACTACTAACATTGATATTGATTTAAGTCTTCTTGAATTCATCTATTAGAAAGCTCGGATAGAATTCGCTCGGATAGAATTCGCTCCAGTGAATACTTATCTAATAAAAAAAAACAAATAAACTATTATTGATATTTTAGATATGATAGGTGATTGAAAAATACCTAGGTTGTCCCATTACCAGTGTTCTAAAAATTGCGCCTAGGCGCTAGGCGGGACGGGACCTAGGAATTTTTAAGCCTAGGCGGACCTCTAGGCGGAAATTCGTCCAGGAACCGCCTGGACCCGCCTAGGCACCGCCTAGTCCAACGATTATTCAATTTGACTTTCTAAGCATATGCTTAGTTGACTTAGGGTCTTTTTATCCCCATGTCGGGATGCATTTGCTTTTTAGTCGAACTTATAGTTTTGGATTTTAGGAGGTTTAGAGTTGTTAGTGAGACATGTACTTTTAAGTTTATTTACTTTAGTGTTAGTTAACTACTACAAATTTGGGTTTATGAGTGATATTATGGATTATTATTACATTATATGAATTATTTACAAGTGTTATTCGTCAAAACATAAGGAAATAATCAAGTTTGTTCTAAGTCCGCCTAGGCGCCGCCTAGGCACCCGCCTAGCCACCTAGGCGCTAGGCGGCCACTCGCCGCCTAGTGGCCGCCTAGCGCCTTTTAGAACATTGCCCATTATAAATGGAAGGGTTACCAAGGAAACATTTGACGAAATGATATGCAAATCTAAAGATCAACTGAGAAAATGGCGTGCTAATGCCCTTTCTCAACCGGGCAGAGCAACCCTAATACTGTCTAATTTATTATCAAAACATTTATACTTAATGTAGAGCTTCATGCTTCCGGTAGCGATCAACAAACAACTATATCAAATCAACATAACCTTTTTCTGGAACAAAGAGGTGCAACATAGCCCATTAATCAGTTGGGACAAAATATGCAAATAAAAAAGGGATGGAGGACTGGGAATTAGAAAAACCAAAGATATGAATGAAACCCTTCAACTAAAACTCATCTGCAAAATTCTGGCAGAACCGGAAAATAACTGGGTCAAAATCATACAATACAAGTATCTGAAAGAAAACCACATCCTTACCTACTCTAGAAAAGGCAATGCCTTGTAGAAATGGTCGAAACTGATCGAGTTCTCTAATCCCAAAATTCAAAACGGGACTCATCTGGCAGGTAGAGAATGGGAAATCAATTAAGTTTTGGGAAGATAATTGGGTGGCAACGACACCTCGAAAGGACAAAATAGACTCTCAACATAACATTAATCTACATGATTATGTAAGCAATTTCAAAATACGAGGACAATGGTGGAAGAAAAAACTTGTATCGGTGCTTTCTAAGCCCATAGTAGAGAGTATTATGAAAATCCCCTTGCCAATCACCCCCCTTACAGGCAGATTGTATTGGCGGCCCGCCAAAAAGGGCTGGTTCACAACGACAAGTGCCTATAACTTAATCTCATCCACACCACAAAGACCGTCGGATGAATTCTCATGGATCTGGAAACTCGACGCCCCACCTAAAGTTAAGAACTTTATTTGGAAAATAAAACAAAAAGGCCTCGCCACGGCTACCCGACTGGCCTTAAAAGGGGTGGCGGTACCGAACACATGTATCTTATGCAACCCGTTTGTGAAAGATGATATTCACCTATTCATAGAATGTCTCATCAACAATTTCCAGCAACAATTCCCTGGACAAATATCTCATAACATTAACAACCTAATTATAGAAAACAGAGATATGAATCAAATTTTACAAATTTTAGGCTCCACTCTTCCGATGGAGAAGAAACAACAGATAGCAATCAGATGGTGGACCATTTGGTTTATAAGAAATCAACAAATCTTTAGAAATGAAACCATCCCCTCTGCAGAGGCTATTAAGAAAACGATCACGAACAATATTGATAACTAGAGGAAAGCTAGCAGATGGAATGAAATGGAGGATGACGGCATACATAAACAAAGTACAAGAAAAAGGCTCTTTGGGAACAATAGGAAAACCTACCAATAGAGGAAACCTCCGGCGGACAAATATAAGCTAAACTTTGACGGATCATTTAAATCAACCACAAACAGTGCCATTGGATACATCATCAGAGACTGGCGTGGAGACCCAATCAACATTGGCGGAAGAGCTAATGGTGGACAATCACCCCTTATAGCGGAAGCCTTGGCTCTACGCCTAGGGATAGAAAAAGCGAGATAACTAAACATAACTGATCTAATAATAGAAGGAGACTCTAAGATTATCACGGACTATCTAAGATCACAAGTTGGATGTCCTTGGAAAATAGAAATGGTTATGTCAGATATCCAAAGCCTTCTCCAAGGAATAAGTCATGTTAGTGTATCACATATTCCCCGTATTGGTAATCGGGTAGCGGATAAGGTTGTACACCTTTGCTACTCTACCAGGGGGCCTGAGCTATACCTAGATATAGGTCTTCTTGACCTCATCCGACAAGATGGTTTCGGATAGGGTTTCTCCATCCAAATTTTTACCTAATAATTTTTTTTTTTAAAAAAGTGATAGGTGATTTTTTTTTTTATATGGTAAGAATTCGGCTGGTAGGACCTAGCCGATAGCCTCCTTTCGGATGAGATCAATGATATCTTTGTTTTATTTTAGTGCAATCCCAGAATATGAGTGGCTAAGGTGTGCAACCTTATCTGCCACTCTGTTCCCTTCCCGGGGCACATGAGAAAAATTTGTTATCTGAAAAGATTTGGTTATCCATTTAATGTCTCCCATTAGAAGCTCTATTTCCCAAGGACAACTACCCAGTTGCTTTAAATTTCGGATAATTGTAAGGGAGTCTCCTTCAATGACCAAGTTATGGATTTTTAGTTGGATTGCGTGTAGCAGGCCCTCCCTCAAAGTCAGAGCCTCGGTCATGGCAGGAGTTAATTTTCCAAATCTTTTGTATCCAAGCTTGATTAGTTTACCACTCTAGTCCCGAATGACGTAACCTCCGCTATTCCTCCATTTAATATTCTTTCTGCTAATTTTCCGCAATTCTGTCTTGTGTAAACAATTATGGTCGTTATCATCTTTACTTTGTATTGCTTTGTGCCAGTTTTCTTGTGTTGTTGTTACTCTTGTTTGAATTTCTTGGAGAGAAGGCATGTTACTATCCTTGAAAATTATTTGATTTCTGAAGAACCACGTTAGCCACCAGGTTACCGCCAATTTTTCCTTCTCATCTTTGTTAAGCTTTCCCCCCAATATACCCATGATTTCCTTAATATCTCTTGTAGTCTCTATAATGGGATTTGCAATATCCTCCACTTTATGAGAGTAAAGACAAAAGTTCTTGATGAATGCACACTTGATGAAAAGATGACATTCGTCTTCAACTGGAACATCACAAAAAGGGCAACCATTCGGGATATGGACACCTCTGTTAGTCAATATCTCCTTTGTAGGATGTCCTTTTTGACTAACTTTCCAAAGAAAGTTTTTGACTTTGGGTAAAGTGTTTAGTTTCCATATCCAGTAACTTGGGTCATCTGCTTCTCTTTCCGGATTTGTAATAATGTTCATAGCGCTAGCCGTTGTAAACCATCCATTTTTATCAGACCCCCAATATAGTCTATCTGGAATCGGGTTTATTGGGAGTGGTATGTCCATTATTTCTTTTACACTATTTGCATCTAGGTGTTGTTCTAGTTTTTCTTTCCACCATTTCCCCGCCATAATATATTCACTGACACAGGTACTGGGTTGGATTTGCTGGTTTGGATTGATTCGTTTTGATAATGGTTCAAGAAAGATCCATTTGTCTTCCCAAAATCTAACAGTTTTCCCATCTCCTATAGACCAGATGAGGCCTGAACTGAATTTGTCAATCAAGGAATAAACTTTACGCCATTGCCATGAGGCATTACCTGTTCGTTTATAATTAAGGATGTCAGTGTCCTTTAAATATTTGTATCTTATAATCTTTACCCAATAATTATCTGGTTCTACTAGTGTTTTCCACAACAATTTCATTTGAAGAGCTTCATTGATGTCTTTGGATCTCCGAATACCCAATCCACCTTTTCTTTTTGGTTTGCATATTCTATCCCAACTAATGAGTGGTCTGTGTTGCACATCTTTGTTCTAGAAGAAAGTTCGATTAACTTGGTCCAGTTCATTGGGGATGCTGGTAGGGAGCATAAAGCTTTGCATTGTGTATAGTGGTTTGGCTGCCAGATTTGAGTTGATTAGGATTGTTCGTCCCTGTTGTGAGAGAGAATTCGCTCTCCATTTTGTTAGTTGTTCCTTTGATTTGCACACAATATCCTCAAAAGTTTCTTTATTTACTTTGCCATTGATTATGGGGCATCCGAGGTATTTTTCTAATGCCCTGGTGTGTGGAATTTGAATATTCTCTATTAAGGCTTGAATCCTTGAATTTGGTACGCCTGATGTGGTCTGAAAGTTGGACTTGTGAAAATTAACTTTCTGTCCTGACATGGAGCAATATTTGTCAATAATATTCCTTACATTTTGTCGCTTGCTTCAACCGTTGCTTTTGAAAAGATTATTATATCATCCACAAAAGCCAAGAAAGGTATGCATGGCCTTTGACGACCATATTTGAATCCTATTTTCCCGGTGGACATAATTGATTCTTTGTGAAGTTCTCTAGCTAATATTTCGGCTCCCAAGATGAAGAGGAAGGGTGATAATGGGTCGCCTTGACGAATGCCTATAGAGGGCATGAACACATCCGTGGGACCATTGTTAACCAACACAGAGAAAGAAACTATTGTTATGCATTTCTTGATCCATTCTATGAACGTGGGGTGGAATCCAAATCTCTTTAGAATTTCAAACAGGAAATCCCATTCTATCTATCATAAGCTTTTTCCATATCCAATTTTATAGCCATCCATCCCTCCGCACCTTTGCGAGATTTGAAGGAATGAAAGATTTTATGTGCTACTAGAATACTATCTTGAATTGTCCTATCAGACACAAAGGCACCTTAGAGTGGGTGGATGAGTTTGCCTATTACGCATTTTAGTCTTTTTGTAATTATTTTAGAGATGATTTTGTATATTGTATTGCATAGACTAATAGGTCTATAATTATTAGTTGTAGTTGGATTGTCAATTTTTGGTAGAAGACTAATAAATGTGTGATTTATTTGCTTAAGCATTTGGTTTGATATGAAGAAACTCTTAACTGATCTTATGACCGAAGGTCCAACCATTTCCCAATAAGTTTTATAGAATTCGATAGTCATCCCATCTGAACCTGGAGATTTGTTTTTAGCCATGTCGAAGACCGCGTTTTTTATTTCACTATTAGTGATGGGTTTAATTAGATCTTCGTTTTCCTCTTCTGTGATTGAGTTGTTTATGAGATCCATTTGGTTTGTCCAGTCCCTAGTGGTTTCCCCAGCTGATTTAAATCTATTCTCAAAGTCCCTCCGAATTTCTTGTCTTATATTTTCTTCTCCTACAATGAGAGTTCCTTCCACAGAGGTGATTTGTCTTATAATTTTTCTATTCCTTCTCCGAGAGGCTATTTTGTGAAAATAACCAGAATTGGTGTCTACAAGTTTAATATGTTTTGTCTTGACTCGTTGATTCCAATAGATTTTGTGATAATTCAGCAAAGCCTCCTTTTTCTTTAATAAGTTCCTCCGCTTAACTGAAAGGTTATGTCCTTGTCGTTGCATGTCTAAACACTGGCTTTTTATTAGTTCCTCCTCCAATAGCTTAAGTTGCCTAAAAATATTTCCAAAGGTCATTTTGTTCCATTCCTTTGCCTTGGCCTTGAGTAATTTTATTTTGAAGACAAGTTGGAACATAGCCGAACCATGACAGTTAGCTCGCCATGTTTGCTTAACAATATTTCTAAAATCTTTTCTTTGCAACCATATATTCTCGAATTTGAATGGTGCAGCAATGAAGGGCTCACCATTGTGAAGTTCAAGGGAGATTGGGCAATGGTCAGATGTGGAGATAGCATGATGAATTATTTGCAGATTTGGGTATTCATTGATGATTTGGTTTTGAACAAAAACCCTATCAAGTCTTTCATATATGAATTCGTTCTCTGAAAATTTCTTTCTCCAAGTAAATCGATTTCCACTAAATAGAAGGTCTATTAAGTCTAGCTTGTTTTTAAGATCTAGTAGCCTTGTGAATCGATTCAGGTTGGTGTCTGCTCATCCTAATTTATCTTCACTTGATACAATGTCATTCATATCCCCAATAATGATACATGGAATATCTGATTCTTCTATTGTAGTTCCTACTTCAATCCAAAATTCATCCTTTTCCCTCTCCATTGGAGTGCGTAGATAAAAATTATTTTACACTCTAAATTCGAGTTTGTGTTTTTATAAGCCATTGTAATATATCTTGGTCTTTGTTTGTCTAGAGAGATAATTTCATGCGTTAGCAGTTGAGATTTCCAAAGTACGCCAATGCCCCCTGATCGACCAATGACGGGTGACCAAAGAGCATTGTCAAAACCTGCATTCTTCTATATTTTCTCTTCTGGTATTTTGTTCGTTTTTGTTTTTGTCAGAGCAATGATTTGGATAAATTCGTTTCTGCAGAAAGTTCTAACCTCAGCCCAAAAGCCAGGTTTACCAATTCCTCTACAGTTCCATGCGCAAATTTTCATTTATACTTGGATTTGGATCTTTCCCTAACATTGTTTGCTCATTACAATCCCGGTATTGGACAAGGGTCGCATCTTGATTTTAAGAAAATGCAAAGTGTTCTCTATAGCTGTTTTTGAGTTTGTTAATTAAGTCTTGATTTTGCATTTCTTTTGTCGGTAGAGGATAAGTTCTTTATGCCCTTAAGGGGGATATGTACAAGAAGGGTTTTCCTATATTTTTGATTGCTCATACTAATTGCTATTGCAAAGGTTCTGTTAACCAAGCTAATAGCCCTTAAACAAAAGATAATGATTAATAATGGGTGATTAATAATTTGGCTAACACACTTGATGACAAACCACGTTAAAACGCATACATATCTAATTGGGGTTTCACATTTGACTAGTGAGCATAGCACGGATACATGAGTAAGGGGGCGAATGATTAGATTTACAAGGTTAATAGGTCCATAGGTGAGTTCACTATATTTAAATTACAGAAACGCCAATGATTCACGACACGAGAAAAAACCAACAGTATATATACTGGCACAAGATGGGCGGTTAGAAGCAGACCAAAAAGAGCTTGTCTCTAGGATAACTACTTCCCAACGCGAGTAGAACACATAAACTGGCCAAACAAATACCCAAGCGAATAGCAATTGAGGTTGTGAAATATTAGCCAAAAGCAACCGGTAAGAAGGATTATATAGATAAGAGGTAAAAGGATGCCAGCTAACGCTTTGTTTGGAGCTGCATTGACCAAGTTTAAATTTCTTCTTTTTTTATCCATACACCAATAATTGCAACAGGGACAAATAGATACAAGAAGCATATCACACTTTGAATCAAACTAGACCAAATCACAATAGGGAGCCCATAATAACCTGCATTACATCCACAAAGGGTGCTTTTTACAAGAGGGTATGCACCATAACCCACAAATGATGCCCCAAGGGTAGTGCACCATACCTTAGAAAGAAGATTAACAAGGAGATTGAACACCAGAACCCAATAGATATTTTTTTTGATTAGGTAAAGAAAATTAGAGTTCATTCGAGAACTAGTCCAAGCATATATGCAGAGCAGGACGCATTTGTGCTCCAACATAAGATCTCTTACACCACATCTCATTTATCGAAACCATATTCTTCCTAACATAATGTGTTATATAATAGCCTAAGAGCATGAGCAACCATGGGTTTTAGCAACCTTAAGGTTGCTAAAAGGTAAGCCCATGGTTGTGGCATTTACCTTAAGGTAAGAGGTGGGAAGGGGTTACCTTGGTAGAGAGAGGTAACCTCTTCCATTTTCTAATTTTTTTTTTATAATAAAGTAGGTTGATATATTTTACATTTAGATTTATTAGTTGTAATAGGATTTAAAATGAAATAAAAATATATTTATATTTCATTATTTTTTAAAATAAAATATCCCATTGGTTTAATTTTATTTTTTTCTATAATTTGAGCCCAATTTTATCCTATATATAACCCAATCTTGATCTATTGTAGTTGCACCTATTTTCTTAACCATGGATCACAATAATTCAAATACTCCACTTATTCCAAATATGTCTTTTGATCCAAATCTTTTAAAAAATCCTCAATTTTAAGTGATGTTGCAAATGTTTAACAATTCTTCAACACCCGAATATCCAAATTATACCCCACATAATCCTACCAATGTGTACAATCCTCTTTTTTTTTTTTTCCAAACCAAAAACATTTTGAGCATTCTCCGGGTGTTCAAGGGAGTGCCACTCGAAGTCCAACCGAAGATGCAAGGCAAGTCCATCAAGTACAATAGAACGAAGAAATTGTTGTTCACAATAAAATATGTTTTTAACTTTTTATTTTATTTTAATCTAGATGTAATAAAATATATTTATATTAACTACTTGCTATTTTTATTTATTTATGACATTATAAATAAAAATAATTCATAATAATATATGATGATACACATATAATAAAGGAAAAGATATAAAGGAAAAGAAAAAGTGAAAAATAAATTTGAAAAGAGGTAAAAGAGGTTTCCCATGGTTGTAGATGAAAACTTTTAGAAAGAGGTAGAAAAAGTGAAAATTATTTTAAACAAAAAAATAAATGAGTTGTAAAATTGTGATAGGAAGATGGAGAAAAAAAAGAGGAAAGAGGTTTCCCCATGGTTGCGGATGGTCTAAGTACTCATGAGTTTATAACAAGGTTTTAATACATAAACACCTAGTGTTCCAGTATTCACACGCAATGAGATGCGATTTTTCCTTCATAATGTAAAACTGAACATGCATGCAACCCTCAAGAGGTGCATATTCATCCAGAATCAGTTTATTTTTATTGAGTACACAAAAAAGTTTATTGATGAACAAGAAAAGACCCCCCCCCCCCCAAAAAAAAAAGGTTAGGAAACAATCCCTTCAGATTGGGTGATACTCACTTAGATTCACCAAAGTTTTCAGTACGGTTGCTTGATTCATATTTTAACGCCATCCCCGCCACCTGTTGCTCAAATTTACGCCTACCCGAAGGTAACACGCAGGGAGCAACAAATGAGGAGAAAAGGCTTTTCCACAAGCTAGGAGACTCAATGACCTCAGTACCATCATCGAGATCAACCTCATCAGCATCCAAGTAAGAATACCAGCATCCAAGGGTGACGAGGCATATACCTCAATCACAATTTTGTTCAAACCCTTTCGGGGGGTAATGGGTGACGAGGCATACACCTCAATCACTGTTTTGTTCAAACACCGGAAGAGGGTGTTGTTTTGTATCAAATACCAGTGAGCCAAGACATATATCAGTAGTAGGAATTTCATGATAGGGTTGGTAACGCGAGAAGGTAAAGTCAAGCCAAATTGTAATGAAACGAACCTCAACAGGGCCAGATCGAACCCGTAAAGGCAGTTGAGAGGCGAAGACCCATTGTGGCCAAGGCTAGAACAACTAAAGTTAAGAAAATCCAAGCAAATCCGAATAGCAATCCAAGCAGCGATCCCAAATGAGTCGAAGGAAGACGCAAAGCACCTCGACCGATAAACCCCGGAATAGTCTTCTTTGTTACTCCAAACCCTTGACCTCGCCAGCCGTCGCCCAAAAAACAAGATTACGCCCCAAAAACCATATGATTTAGGACTAGTCCCCCAAGATCCACCTCCCACAGCAACAAACAGCAAGAGCGAGAGGGATGAACCCATTTCGTAGCAAGAATACAGATGGAATCGACAGGTAATTTGCAGAACACGATTCCGACAGTAGCTAGGGTTTCCTAAACCTTGTTTAGCCATCACTGCAAAACACATAGAAGATGGACAAGAAGGAGTTTCTATGAGAAAGAGAAGATGAAATCCATAAATAATGGCTACATTCTTTATCAGGAGGGATTTTAAAGGGGGATTCATGAAAATGTTTGAGATCTGGAAAAGGATTTGGTGTTTTTGTTGACAAAGATTGGGGGCGCGTGGGCTACGGGATAGACACGTTCTTTTTTCTCAATGAGGGTTTTTCCAAGGAGCAGGGTAAATGCTTTCTAGGTGGGAAATGATAGGTGAAGTGATTCAATAATTAAAAGGTTTATCGATCCCAAGGGGTACAGATCCATAATAGGCATATAGAAATTATTGTACGTCAGGACAAAAGGAAAAGTTTCAAATTTAATTACAAAATTAAAAAAATTCCAAATTGATACTCCGTATTTCATGTACGTACGGAAGGTATGTGTATATATTCAGCATTGATTCAACCTGAAATCACATATCGATCAACACATCATAGACATTTATGATACTTGAGCAATGATAATACGAAGGGGAGGGTTCAACGATGTTCATTGCGCACCGGCTTGGATAGAAGAAGCACTCCCAATTCCTTGCGCACCGCAGGACACAACACTACCACGACTATCGCGAATAACAAACCCAACAACAGCTTGTCCAGACGTGACCTTGTCTCCATCAAAATTTAGCTTCATGAAACCCTCGAGCAATCTTTTCCATTTAAATTTTTTCTGGCGTCTCAATCTGCTTTGAGGTTTGTAGTGTATAGTTGTAGCCTCGTTATTCTCTAGATCATCTTCTTGAGCTTTTTTCCAAGATAACCTATATTGTGTAATGATCTTTATCCATTCTTCCATATTTCCGACATTTAGATTTTCAAAAAGAATTTTATTTCTCATAGATCAGATCTCTCATAAGGAAAACGCTAATATCGATTTTGAGTAGCTGATAGTTGGGAAAAGATTTCCATATTTATCATCATGTAGGTCTTATTAGTTTTGTCATTGTTTCTTATTATTCTTTCAATCTGCTTATCCATTTTTTCGATTAGTGTCAACGATGTCTGACATATTGTGAATAAGTGGGTCGCGTCTTCGTTGTAGTGATTGCAGAGGGGGCAACCCAAATGGACATCAATTTCTTTAAATATAAGTCTGATTTTCGTTGGGTTCCATTGAGGATATTTTTTTTGAAGAAAGGTTTTAATTTTTCAAGGACCATTCAATATTCCATATCCACTCTAATGGGTTGCAACTAGATCTTTTTGCTTTAGTGCTATGGTCCAAAGCACTTGTCGTAGAGAACCAACCATTTTTGTTAGCTTTCCAATATAATCTATCTTCGATCTCCGTTGTAGGGATAAAAGTTCTAAGGATCTGGTCAACTATATTCATTGGGAGGTTTTGTTTTAATCTTTCTTTATTCCAAGCTTTGTCTGGTTTTATAAAATGGTCAATTGTTTCAGATTTTTCTATTTGGTCTTGTAGTCGAATTTCTTGAAGGCATTTCCCATGGTATAGCCATCTGTCTTTCCATAATTTAATCGTTTTCCTGTTGCCAATTTTCCATATAAGCCCTTGACAAAATTCGTCTTTTAATTCCATCAATTTAGTCCATTGCCATGAAGTGTTTTTCTTCTTTTTGTAATCCCAGATGTTATCGTCTTTCAAGTATTTTTCTCTAATAATTTTCACTCATAGGTTTTGAGGCTCAGCTAGAATTTTCCATAATATTATCTTGCCAATATTTTTTGAAAATGAAAAAGATTTATTGCACAATTTTAGGGAAAACATCTAGTCAGTAGTCATTATATTATCTTGCCAATAGTACCTATAAACATAAAAATTGAGTGGGTGTGAAATCTTATTTTATAATCCAATCACTGGATTTGGAAACAAGCCTTATCTATCGGTTAAAGGGGGTGTAAGCATCTCCTTTGAGGCTCTTTCCCAATCTTCCGCCTCCTCCAAAGACTCCAAGAACAATTCGACTGAGGAGAATCCAACATGAACAACTGTTGATTCAGTGCCCCTTATAACTCTGCTGATGTAGCTGGGTTAGGGAGGTCTACTGGGGTTGTTATTGTCTCAGCTGAGCCAATTCAGCTTCTACCTGAAACTCCTATTGCATGCATTGCCCCTCCTCATCCCTCTCTTGATGATCTTCTGGAGCAACTGATGCCTTTACCTAATCCTGGCCTCTTTAACTTCATTGGAGACGTGATAGATTTAGAAATCCTTCCCTACTTGTAGTATGAAGTGGAGGAGGATGATCTCCTTGGTGCAGATTTGGAGGATTATGATTACACTGTCTCTGACCAGAAGGTTGATGTCCTTGCTGGTGATATCCCTCCTTCGGAGCTGTATTCTGAGGCCTCTTTTCATTCCATCCAGACCCAGTCCACCTCTACTGTAGTGAAAATGCTCATCTCCATGGAGATGCCCATGAAGGAACTCTCTACCTCGGACTCAATGAAGCGTAAATGGCTTGTTGGGGAAGATGATACAACATGCTCCAACCTGAAGAGGAGCAAGAAGACCACCTGATCCATGATATTCATGCTTTCCCCAAGAATTCAACCTAGTTAACCATCACATTGGTTTCACTTAGGCTTCTTTTGTAATCTATCTATCTCTACCCCAGTGTATCTAGTTGACTGGTTCATCTTTTAAGATTCTTGGCAAAAACATATGGATGCATTTGCATTTGAAGTGCTTAACTTGCATGTTCTAGTCTTTTGATGTAATTACTCCCCTGGAATTATCATATGTTTTATGACATGTTAGACCTATCCTTGTTATTTAAGGTTGCACCATTGTATGATAAATCCATCTATGCTTTATGTGGTTTTACTCTATTTATCTTTATCGAAGCCATCTACAAACTCAAATTTCATAATGAAATCAACCCAAAACATCAACACTTACAGGTTTAATACCTTATTCACAACAACCCGTTTAACTAAGTTTACAATGTACTTTGATATAAACCTACATCTCAAACTTAAAATCAATGTGATTTATATTGTAAACCAAACAAAGCATTATACACATAATTTTTTCTCAATCAGACTTCTATCTTTAATACCAATTTATGAAAACCAATTTTCCTTCAGACAACTACTATATACTAATATGAGTTTGTATTTCATACGAGGATCTCTCAATTGGATCTTTCTCTCATTGAGGATCATTTCAAGCTTCACTTTTAACTATTTCATCAGTGATTTCCTTAATGCAAGGTATATCTTCATTATCTATCTTCAACAACTCACCCTTCAGCATATTTATCTTATATCAATTAAGTTGCAACTTTGGTTATACACATTTGATTACTTTCTTTTCATCACACAACCTCAAATGATAATTGCATCAAAGTTATCTATTCTATCTGTTGAACTTTGTCCTCTTGCAGATCCCTTGTTTTGGTCATATCACACCTTGAGCAGGGTACTTACAACCCAAGTAGCAAACTCACAAGATTCAACGACACTAGCTTCAACCTCGCCCTAGTCAATATCACTAAAGAATAGCATTAAGAACTCAAGTAATCAAGACCAATTGACACATTGACTCTATTCAATCAAGACTAATAGGCGCATACCGAACTCAATCTCAATCAAATATCATCAACATAGATCAACTAAAATCATCCACTACAAAGACAAAGAGACATCACTATCATCAATACCTTTGTTTGTTATCAAGAAAACAGCAACAAATTCATAGGTAGAGATGCAATTCCTAACATGTTGATCAGGCATAGAAAAGAACACAAATATAAATTAAGCACAAGATGATAACTAAGACCATGAATAATCAAATAAACTAAAATCCTCACAATCCAAACAACCATGTCTTCAAATCACAAGCGAAACTATGAGTATAGCAACTCATAGGCCAATTCTCTCTCTCTCTAATGATGTTCATAGTTTCACACAATAGCCACACACCGCGGCTGAATAAACTCAAAACATCCTAAATAAGGTTAACAAGGATCGACAAAAACCCGAGAGAAAAATAATAAAAATAATATAAACTAATTGTCTTCGGATCCAAAACCGTGAATTCAGGATCTGGGGCAACGGCGGGCGCCATGGAAATGGCAGCGGGCGCCGTCTCTGCAGTGCTCGTCGTTCCTCATTTTCCTTCAACGAATTTCAATGTCGTGCCTCCTTGCTCCTCCTTAGCTCTTCCTCAGCTCCCATGTGCTCCAAAACATGCTTCATAAGCTCTTTCCATAGCCCATCCAAGGTCAGAATGTAATTTTGTAAAATAAACACTAAAAACACATAGATTTCGAACTCGAATACTTCACAAGTAATAAACGGAACTAGACTCAAAAGATAGCAAAACCAATACCTAAAAGCAATAAGAAATACCTATAATGCCTATATGAAATATGCATTATCAAATCCCCCCACACTTAACTCTTGCTTGTCCTCAAGCAACCATAAAGAAAAACATCATCTAAGCATCCCACATGAAATCTTTCACAACTTTACTCATCAAATACAACATCATCAATAGTGAAAATCTAACCAAATATATAAACGTCATAACATGTATATATGGGATCAAGTTGCTTGCATGCTAAAAAATCAACCCTACCAAGGGTAAAATGTGTATCTCTCACTCTCATGTGTTTAGGCTTTAAGCATACACTCACCTCAATTTCATATACAAGCATAAACTAGAATATTGACATTTATATCACAAAATCTCCACCGGATACGTCAATGCAAAAATAAAAACATCAAGAGGACTTTCGCTCAATGGAAACCTTCATAGAAGATTCCATGCGGCGGGGTTGTAATGGGGCTTGGTAGAAATATAAGGGCAAAGAATTGTATTTTGTCACGTGGTGCTATAAATTTCTGGAAAATAAGATTCCAAAACTCCCAATATAACACAAACCAACTCAAATATATAAAGCTCACAAATGCACAACATCTCTCAATATCATAAAAAATCTCCAATCTCATCATCTCACATATAGTGCAATCATAACACCCAACCAATGTATCTCATTACCAACGTAAATCCCAATTCTTCCTCATTATGCAAACATAATATAAATGACTCTTCATTCTTTTTTTTTTCTTTTCTTTTTTCGGATTTAATTTTATTTTTTATTTTTATTTTTGTTTCTTTTAACTTACTTTTACCCCTAGCTGAATTTTATTCTCCCTAGGTCCAAGCTTTTTTTTTCTTGAGCCACAGTACATGAAAATCAAATGCATAAAAATGAGGGACTAAATAAGCACATAACATTACATCTTCTCAAAACCATAAACAATAAAATCACACTTTAGCTTCATTCTTCTCAATCTCCAAAATAGATTCCATAACCCATTCAAAATCTTAATTTCCCCGAAATAAGGGTAAGGCTCATCATAGGCTAGGAATAATAATTTTGTGGAGCTAACAATAAAGAGGCTAAATGCTCAATTGGGCTTCAAAGCAAGATATAACATAGGGTAGATATGGATAAATATGTGGCTAAAAGTTTGCCTCTATCATTTGAACTTATCAAGCACTGGACATGTATATAATCGGCCTTGAAAATAGATAACCATGGCAATACTCAATGATAAATGCATAGGAAGAGTATATCACACAAGTAAAGCAAAATGAATAAAGATGTATCCCTTATAAGGCCAAAAATATCTCGCTAGGACAACTATTTGTTGAATTCCAAGCATACTCCCAAACTTAGATCATACATGCTCAATTATATATGCTTAATCATATTTCACATAAAAACCAAATTTCAAGATAAGATCAAATCATTCTAGAATTCCATGGGATTTATAACATCATGCCAGGACAAACTCAAATCAAGATAGGTATCCTTGACAACAGAATATGCAAAACAAACAAAACAAAACTCACTTTTCTTCTTCTTCTTATTTTCGACATTTTTTTTTCTTTTTGACATTTTCTGTAACATAAAATAAATAACATAAAGGAAATAACAAAGACTCAAAAACAAAAACAAACAGAAATTCAAACATGCACTAACCTAACTGATTTACTTCAACCCCCCCCCCCCCCCCACACACACACAGACACTTACATGTTGCATTGTCCTCAATGCATAAAACACAAAAAAGGAACAATGAAAATATAACAATAAAGGGTTTGAAAGAAGCAAAAGACTGACAAATTACTGTGAAGGCGTGGTCTGGGTTCCAGACCGTTGATTGATGTCCAGGGACACATATGCCTAGGGCTTACGAAGACATGCTGCTATCTTGTCAGTCTTCTTCGCTAGAATTGACTGATGCTCATAAAGTCTACGAACACTTCTCATTTGTTGATCTTCCATTCTAGTCAAACGACGACCGATTGTCGCTACGAGCTCAAACAAAGGACTACTCTCAGTGAAGGTATCATGATCATCGTCGTCCACATCTTCTAGAAGAAAACTGCTGGAAGAGAACGGGTCTGCAGCCCTCCCAACAGGTGTTGGAGCATGACGAATCATGAAAGCAGCCAATGTAGGGCCAATATGTATATGCATCGAAAGATACAGGCGGTGCTCACCCTTCTTGCCAGAAAGCCAACGGAAACGCTCGCCAAAGTCAAAATGGTTAACTTTTTCGACCAAACGAGCGTTCAGTAGGGCCGATATATATCAAAATAGTAAGGCTCTAATAAGGGTTGCAGGGAGCTCAAACCCATACCCAAATAGTGTGTTATTACGGTAATCATTCCACCAAAAGTAACCACAGGAGCACTCATATCATCCTTCTCTTGAAATACGTCCCCACAACATATAAAAACAATTATATCCAATCAGGGATATACTCAGCCCCTGTTGTAGGAGGAAATCGAGAATGAAAATATAAAATCTAAATAAATCAAAGCAAACCAGATTCCGTCCCTTGCAAATAATTACAAGACTTCCTCCCTATGCAGCAATGGGAAGTCAAGATCGATCCACGAGGAAGCGTGTCAGCGGATCCTAGGCAGCAATGGAACCTCACAGAGAGAAGTCGACCACAGGTTGTCGATCTCGACTAGGTTTAGTCGACAGAAGATCGGACAAGTCGAACAGCGCAACAGTAGCTCTCGGCTGTTTTGGTCGATATCGAGCAGAGGTTACTCGATATCGAGTAAACCTTGTCGACGTCGATGAATCCTTTGTCGATCACCTGCACATAGAAGCTACAGTGATCTAGATCGAGAATCAGTAACTCGATATCGAGGAGTGCTAGTCGATATCGAGTAAGGCAGAAAGTAAAAATGAAACAAAAGTAAAGAACAAGGCTTGTGGGATTTCGAAATAAACTGTATGTAAAAGACTTCCAAGATTGGGGTTTGCAACAACGATAACCAAGCATGCATAAGGCAAGAATAAAACAGATAATCATGTAAATTGCATCGAAGGACTAAGCTTTCGCCTTTTCCAACAATTAGACAACTCTTTCAAGAAACCCTAATTGTATCTACTGATTTTATGTTTACAATCCAAGTTGTTAGCATGGACCTCCATTAGATGGGTAATAAACACATAACAAGTAGTAGATGCTCAAAACATGATAAAAGTCGGATCTTTACCTCAAACATGCATGGCTATCGTCGGGCTCGCCCCAACCCTAGAAGTGGGTGGACTACTCGCACTTCATCGCAACCTCAGACATTGATGTATGAAAAGAAACTTGCATTAAACTAAATTCAAAGCCTTTACAATCCCGGCAATCCAACTTTCGTTGAATGCCAAAACCCTAAAACCTTCGAACTCCTAAAACTTCTTTGTGAACTACTTCTCTAGCTTGTGAATTTGGATGATTCCTAAAATCAGCCCCATGGGCTTTATTTATAGCCTTCTACTACTTGCTATTTAAGGCTAGAATATCTCTATCTATATCTAAACTTATATCTAAAAGCTTTAAAGATAAATAAATGGAATAACATAATTAAATCTAAAAAGGAAATTATATCTAAAAGGCTAAAATATCTTCTTGTGGATAAATCTTCTCTTCCATGATGGATCTTGATAGAATCGGATAGAACTCGGCAATCTTCGGCCCCAAGGAATCCCAATCCGAGTTGGACAGCTCAAACCGCGTACGCGGCTCTCGGAAAGATCTCCTCGATTTCGACTAGTTTTTGTCGATATCGAGTAAAGTGGTCATCGACTTCAGCTTCAGCGTCTGGGTCGACTAGCTCTTCCTCGAATTGGCTCGGGAGCTGGCTTCAGATGTTGTCGATATCGAGGAGTTTCCTCGATATCAAGGAAAATGGCTTCGTCGACTTGGCTGGCTCGACATGTCGGGTAGCTCCTTCTCGATCTTGCTCGGACAGGTGCTCCAGGATTATCGATATCGAGGAGTTTCCTCGATATCGAGTAAGGTGTTGCTCAGTTCCCGGGTGTCTGGTCAATTCGAGTAGCTTTCCGCGGCGTCCTCGATCAGGCTCTCCTCGACTCCGGGCATGATCTTCAGGGCTTAGTCGATATCGAGTAAGTAACTCGATATCGAGGAAAGTGCTGGAGTCGGGTTGTTCTGTTCCTCAGCTCCTCGACATGTGCTCGTCGATCAGTGATGTGCCTAGACATGGTTTGTCGATATCGACTAAACTTGTCGATATCGAGTAGATTTGAGCTCCCGTCTTTGCTTCTTGGTTTTCTCCCGAAATGGCTCCATATTCTGCAATATGAAACAGAAACTTATGTAGATCTCCATTTCTGACAAATAAGCATATACTACATAAATTTGACATATTCCCAACCCAAAATATGCAAAGTGTATAAAATATGAAGCTAAACTGTGCATAAAAACATGGCTACTTTAGAGACATCAAATCGCCCCATACTTAGACTTGCTTGTCCTCAAGCAATAACCAAACAATAACCAAGACCTACAACAGATCCTTCAAGTCTTCGCCTTTGTCAAATGCAACATCTCAAGTAGTAGCAATGTAAGACAAGTGAATTTAACGTCATTACACATATATGAGCGATCCATGGGGATAGGCAATATAAATCCAACCTCACAGGGATAATGTGTTTTTCACTCAACTCTCAATGTGTTTAGGCTATGCAGATCAACTCTCAACTCAATTCCATACACAATCTCATAAACATTGCAATTTAAATATAAATCCACTTCGCAACCAATTATGAAAATGCAACAAGAATTATCAGGAGGACTTCGCTCAATAGAAGTCTTCAAAGAAGATTCCATTCGGCGGGGTTTGTAATGGGGCTTGGTAAGAAATAAAAGGGTATGGAATTATTTGGCCATGTGGTGCTTAAAATTCGGGAATCAAGACTCCTAAATTTCCAATACAACTCAACCAAACCATGACTCTCAATCATATGCATCAACCAAACTCCCCAACTTATCTCAATGAAGTATGTAACCTTTCAAACTTCCTTAACCTTCTCCAAAGTATGAATCTAGCGAAAATGAAAGAAATAAGGTAAATTTGGCTCATGCACTTTATTCACAAACATATACACAAACTTTTCCTTTTTTTTTTTTGATTTTTTTTTGAACGAAAATAACTAGTGCATTTATAGGGTGAGCCAAAAATCCTTTTACATAGTATGCATAGCAAGATAAAAATATAAAACCAACCCATATCTCAATAAGTTCAAAAATCCTCTTCACTTGAAATGAAACACAAGCTCATTCCTTCCACAAATCATCTTTCCAACCAACTCTAAGTCTTTATTCCCAAATGGGGTCAGACTCAATTTGGCTAAGGATAATTTTGTGGAGTTTATAAAAAGTCTCAGGCTAATGTTCTGGCTTCAAGCAAGGATAATGCAGGGTAGGTAAAAAGAGGATAAAATTGGCTTAAAAGGTGCCTCCATTATTTAATTCTCATTCACATAAACATATAAATGCATTGGCTTTGAATAACTATCACAACATTTAGAGATGCATAGGAAGAGTAAATACACTCAAGAAAGCAGAGGGATTTTTCATGTTCTCCTTATAAGGCAAAAATTCTCACTAGGACAATTTTTGTTGGATTTTAACCTTTAGCTTAGGATCATATGTGCTCAATTTCATCACAAGTTCACAATCCACATAAAAACAATTTCGAGGACTTAGGCTAAACCTTCCAAACATGCCATAGGTTTTACATGATCAAGTCAATCATTATTTAACATCATAGGACATCTAAGTTAGGGTATAAAAACTAAGACAATGCAAAAATTTAAACATGCATTTTTTTCTTTTTCGACATTTTTTTATGTAACTAACAAAATAAGACTATAGTATGACAAAAGACTAAAATGCATAAAACTTAAACATGAATGCATAGCATAAAAAATTTCACCATGTAAAACCAAAAAGCAAGACTAGAACATATAATAATGATAATGAGCCCTTCCCCCTCCCCATACTTAAAATATACAGTGTCCCCACTGTATAAAATCAAATAAAAACAAGAGTAAAGGAAGGAACGCACCGAATAACACATCGAGGAGGACAGAACAGGGCGTATCGAGTAAGTGGTCTTTGTCGATATCGAGTACAGTACTCGATATCGAGTAATTGTTGTCTGCGTCCAGTGGATTCTGAAGTCGAGGAGATTCGTCTGGCGTGGTCGATATCGAGTTGGCCTACTCGATATCGAGGAACTTCTGGGCTGCTCCTCTTGGTCGATGTCGACTTGGCCTTCGTCGATTCTGACTGTTTTTCAGGGACTTCTTCTTTCCGCCTTTCGCGATTCTTATATGCTTGCCGACCTAAAAGTGTTAGATTGCACACAAAAACAAGACTTTCCAAATGAAGTATTCTAAAAAACCAAAACCAAAAACCAAAACCAAAACCAAAAGTTTCAAAAAGTCCCAAAATTCAAAAAGTTTTATATATATGCTCTAGATTTTAGAGTCGCTAGGCCGACTTCTCCATTTGCGCTCAAGGACCATTAATGTGGGGCCTGCTTGTCCTTGGCCCTTCTCCTGGATCATCTAGGTCCTCATTGTAGTATGCAAGCTCAGCTGACAGGTGGTTGCTTGCATAATCCTCCTTTTCTTACTTCTTTCTCTTCCCAGCTCTCAGTTTCCACAGATTCTCTTGCCACGGGGCCTTACCTCCCCTTAAATTATTGATGAATTTGTTAATGGACTGAGGAGGAGTAGGATTCATACCTGAACTTACCTTTTCGAACCCAAAATAGAAATCTTTGGGTTTGGGGTTAGTCGATATCGGGCAGGACTGGTCGATATCGAGTACAGGGACCCCATATTTAGGCTCCTGGCAAGTCTGGTGCTCAGTAGAGGAAGAAGTCGATGTCGACGAAGGGTGGTCGATATCGAGGAAAGGTTTGGTCGATATCGAGGAGGTCTTGTCGATATCGAGTTGGCTTCTGGCGCCTTCCTCCGTTGTTTGCTCGATCCCGTGGTTGCTGATGCTCTTCACCTCCAGCCATGAAATGTCCTCCTTTGTAGGGCCAAAAGAGAAATCTAGGACCTCGTCGCCTATGGTGAAGGTGAGCGATCGCTGTTTGACACTAATCTTGGCATCTTTAGTAGCTAAGAATGGTCTACCAAGAATAATAGGGCTAGTAGGATTTTCAGCACAATCTATAATAAGGAAATCTACTGGAACAAAGAATTTACCAACCTGGACAAGGACATTCTCAACTATACCTGTAGGGATGACCACTGTATTATTTGCCATGTATAGCTTGGCATTCACAGGCTCTATGCATCCTATCTTTACTTTCCGCCAGATTGATAAGGGCATGATGCTCACACTTGCTCCTAAATCACACAGGGACTCATATTTATATTGACCAAATCCCACAGTAACAGAAAACTTACCAGGGTCAGGTCTCTTTTCAGGGAAGTGGAGTACTTTGCATTCGTCGGCGATCTCTGAGATGGATTGCTTTTTGCTCAAGATTTCGTTTAGAAATTTGACATATCCAAGCATCTCTTGCAGGGCTTCTGTAAAAGGAATAGAGACATTAAGTTCTTGCAGCATATTAACAAAACGGTTAAACCTACATGCAGTGGGATCTTTCAGTGCTTTGGAAGGGAAAAACAATGTCTTTTTCTGCTTTGGAGCCAGATCAGACGTCGGAGGTGTTGCAGAGTCGTCGACATCGGCTAGTTTTTTTTCGATATTGACTTGAGCTTCCTCGATCTCGAGTAGGCTTGTCGATCTCGATTCGCTGGGCTGGGCAGTGGAGTCCGAGCTTGGCTTTTGGTCTGTGTCGAGGAGGGTTTCGTCGATATCGAGTACAGGCTCCTCGATATCGAGTTGCTGTTGCTCGTTGTTGAGTTGCTGCTCTGCTTGGTCTTGGTGCTTCCCGACCTCTGGCTCTTGTAATTGGTGCCCACTTCTAAGTTTGATAGCTGCGATGTGTCCGGTCTTCCTCTTAGGATTTGGTTCTGTTTGCCCAGGGAGTTGTCCGGATGATCGTGGGATCTGTGCAGCGAATTGTCCCATCTGTGTCTCTATGCTCCTTTTCCAGACATCTAGCTCTCCAAATCTTGTTGTGATGCTCTGAAGCTGGTTATTGATGGCGCTGGTAGACTGCTGATTTTGTGTTTGATTTTTCCTCATCTCGTCGAGGACAAGCTGCAGATCATCCTTCCTTTGATCCCTTTCTGGATGTCCTGGAGCTCTGTATGTTGGGGGGTTCCTAGGAGGTCCTTGGTTCCACTGTGGTTGATAGAACCTTTGATCCCCCATATAGCGATTGGGACCCCCTGCGTAAGCTACCTCTTCGTATGCCTCTTCCATCCTGACTTGCTCAGTGTGTGGGCACTCAGTAGTGGTGTGCCGCTGTGATCCGCATTCGATGCAAGGCTGGTTGACAGAGAGATACTTGACTTGCTTAAGGAGCTTGCGATTATGGTCTCTGTAGAACTGCTCCCTGACATCTGGGTCAATCTCCTTGGCAGGCTCATAGAGGGGCATAGATGGTGCTGGCCTGGCATAGGAGTTCTCCTCATAGTTTGCAGTAGACCCATATTTGTTGTCATAATTGGTGAGCTTATCGAGCACACCCCAGGCGTCAATTGGTGGCATCGTTAGATACCCATAGCGAGTATACTGGTTGATCCTGTCCTTAGTGACTTGGTCAAGAGAATTGAAGAAGATCTCTTGAATGACGTGGGGTGGCTGTCCATGAGTAGGGCAAGATCGTAACAGTTCTTTGTATCTTTCCCACGCTTTTGCCAGCGGTTCCCCAGACTTCTGTTTGAAAGCTGTAATCTTCTGGCGGAGGAGTGCTGCCTTGGCGGGAGGGAAGAATTTGTTTAGAAACTCTTGCTCTACTTGGGCCCATGTTGTGAGGGATCTTAGTTTCAGCCCTTCAAGCCACTTCAGTGCAGGTGCAGCAAGAGACCAGCGAAAAGCCTTCATCTTGACATATTTCAGAGTTGTACCTTCAGCAAGAGTACGACACATGTCAGAAAAATTGGTAATATGTTCAAGAGGACACTCATTAAATTTGCCATAAAAAGCATTATTTTTGAGCTCTATAAGAAATTGAGTGCGAATTTCAAAAGAGTTTTCAGGGATTAGAATCGCCGATTCAGGCACGACGAGAGTCGGGTGCATATAATCCTCTGCAGTGGTTGGGTATTGGGCAAGCTCAGCTTCTGCTTGTTCCCTTGCTGCTTTCTCAGTGGCGATGGCAGCATCTTTAGTGGCCAGCTCCCTTGTAAGCCTCTGTATCAGCCGTTCCTGTGTTTCTGCGGCCGCCATTGCTCTTTTTAGCTTAGCTTGGATGTGTAAGAGGCGTTCCGGATCGTCTAAGCCGTTAAAATCAAGTGGTTGACCAGAACGGCGCATACACCTGCAAAGTAAATCAGAGTAGATGTGAGATTTAACTACCTAAGGCGCGAATGATAGCTTCCCCGGCAACGGCGCCAATTTGTTGTAGGAGGAAATCGAGAATGCAAATATAAAATATAAATAAATCAAAGAAAACCAGATTCCGTCGCTTGCAAATAATTACAAGACTTCCTCCCTATGCAGCAGTGGGAAGTCAAGATCGATCCACGAGGAAGCGTGTTAGCGGATCCTAGGCAGCGATGAAACCTCACAGACAGAAGTCGACCATAGGTTGTCGATCTCGACTAGGTTTAGTCGACAGAAGATCGGACAAGTCGAACAGCGCAACAGTAGCTCTCGGCGGTTTTGGTCGATATCGAGCAGAGGTTACTCGATATCGAGTAAACCTTGTCGACCTCGATGAATCCTTTGTCGATCACCTGCACACAGAAGCTACAACGATCTGGATCGAGAATCTGTAACTCGATATCGAGGAGTGCTAGTCAATATCGAGTAAGGCAGAAAGTAAAAACGAAACAAAAGACTTCGAAGATTGGGGTTTCAAAATAAACTGTATGTAAAAGACTTCCAAGATTGGGGTTTGCAACAACGATAACCAAGCATGCATAAGGAAAGAATAAAATAGATAATCATGTAAATTGCATCGAAGGACTAAGCTTTCGCCTTTTCCAACAATTAGACAACTCTTTCAAGAAACCCTAATTGTATCTACTGATTTTATGTTTACAATCCAAGTTGTTAGAATGGACCTCCATTAGATGGGTAATAAACACATAACAAGTAGTAGATGCTCAAAACATGATAAAAGTTGGATCTTTACCTCAAACACGCATGGCTATCGTCGGGCTCGCCCCAACCCTAGAAGTGGGTGGACTACTCGCGCTTCATTGCAACCTCAGACATTGATGTATGAAAAGAAACTTGCATTAAACTAAATTCAAAGCCTTTACAATCCCGGCAATCCAACTTTCGTTGAATGCCAAAACCCTAAAACCTTCGAACTCCTAAAACTTCTCTGTGAACTACTTCTCTAGCTTGTGAATTTGGATGATTCCTAAAATCAGCCCCATGGGCTTTATTTATAGCCTTCTACTACTTGCTATTCAAGGATAGAATATCTCTATCTATATCTAAACTTATATCTAAAAGCTTTAAAGATAAATAAATGGAATAACATAATTAAATCTAAAAAGGAAATTATATCTAAAAGGCTAAAATATCTGCTTGTGGATAAATCTTCTCTTCCATGATTGATCTTGATAGAATCGGATAGAACTCGGCAATCTTCGTCCCCAAGGAATCCCAATCCGAGTAGGACAGCTCAAACCGCGTACGCGGCTCTCGGAAAGTTCTCCTCGATATCGACTAGTTTTTGTCGATATCGTGTAAAGTGGTCATCGACTTCAGCTTCAACGTCTGGGTCGACTAGCTCTTCCTCGGACTGGCTTGGGTGCTGGTTTAAGATGTTGTCGATATCGAGGAGTTTCCTCGATATCGAGGAAAATGGCTTCGTTGACTTGGCTGGCTCGACATGTCGGGTAGCTCCTTCTCGATCTTGCTCGGACAGGTGCTCCAGGCTTGTCGATATCGAGGAGTTTCCTCGATATCGAGTAAGGTGTTGCTCAGTGCCCGGGTGTCTGGTCAAGTCAAGTAGCTTTCCGCGGCGTCCTCGATCAGGCTCTCCTCGACTTCGGGCATGATCTTCAGGGCTTAGTTGATATCGAGTAAGTAACTCGATATCGAGGAAAGTGCTGGAGTTGGGTTGTTCTGTTCCTCAGCTCCTCGACATGTGCTCGTCGATCAGTGATGTGCCTAGACATGGTTTGTCGATATCGACTAAACTTGTCGATATCGAGTAAATTTGAGCTCCCGTCTTTGCTTCTTAGTTTTCTCCCGAAATGGCCCCATATTCTGCAATATTAAACAGAAACTTATGTAGATCTCCATTTCTAACAAATAAGCATATACTACATAAATTTGACATATTCCCAACCTGAAATATGCAAAGTGTATAGAATATGAAGCTAAACTGTGCATAAAAACATGGCTACTTTAGAGACATCAGCCCCCGACGTCAAACGTTTTAACCATATCCACATCTTGTTGGGGATAACCGTGGGATCAGCAGAACCATGGAAAGTAAGAGTTAACACCCTATGGCAAAGTCTGAGGCCAAGGTGCGTAATTGAATAATCGTGATAGATATCTGCCAACTCAGCATGGCCTGACACAATATCCCAAGTCTTAGCAGATGTTGATGTCATCTTATTGATGTCATCCTCAAGCGGAAGAAGAAGGCTCCACCTTGACAGTAATTGAAGAAACGACGTTAATTAGTTTATTATTATATTTCTTATTTTTATACATTCTATTTTTAATAACTCCGATGCTAGTTGGAGTCTAATTATGGAATTGCCTATTTTAGTATTACTTAGTAAGGTCAAATAAGATGTGAAGACTCTACCTTGATTGTAAGATCTTGACATACTAACTTGCAGGGATGATGAAAGACAAAACACTCTATGGGTTTCAAGGTCTTGAAACCGGGACTACATTGTGCATTCCTTTACGAATACCTTATTCTATATAAGTTATGGTTTGAGATTTATATATATATATATATATATATATATATATATATATATATCCAAGCTAACCTAAGGGACTCTATTTAAAGAGATGGGCCTTTCGTAATGGGCTTGAATATCGAAACGAATTGGGCTCACATCCATTGTGAGAGATCCCACAATTACCTTCTCAGATCAACCCAATAAGGAAAGAAAGATCCTTGAGGATCAAGGCTTGAAGCTTGCTGATTTGCAAAAGATCAAGGGAGCGTCTTCTATAACTGGAAGTAATTATTTTTGAAGAAATTCAAACATCAAACGGCTCCTTTAGAAATATATTTAATCGATGTTCATGGAAGATGAAGATCATCGAAGCAAGCATTCATTTCAAGAGCATCAAGCAATAGCAAACATTCTCTTTACACGTTGAGCTTAGTGTGATCAGTTTTGAGTGTTGAGAGAAACACAAGTCTTTATTGTACAAGTCATTTGATTCACTCTTTGAGTTTTATACTCGTGATAGCACACTTTGGTGTGTAGTTGGTTCCTCTATTTCACTTGTAAGGTTGAGGGCTAGAATAGCAGCGGTGAGGCTTTGTATAGGGGAAGGGAAGTTCTCCTAGGAAGTTCTAGTCTCAAGGAAGTGAAATAAAGAGGTTTGAATACCTTGTTCGTGCAGAACCTCATTAACAATTCATGTGTTCATCTTTATATTCCGCATTTACTTTATCTTATTCGATTTTACCCTATCAAGATTTGATTGCATATCAAGGTCTTGAGAAGTTGATTTGCCAACTGTTTTGAGGTTTCTTATCTTGCGAAAATTGTGCGTACTCAATTCATCCCCCTCTTTTAGAGTATTGTTTATCACCCTATAGACTCTTCAATTGGTATCAGAGCTTGGGTCACTGTTTTTGATCTAACAATCTTGTGAGTTTTTCAGCATGTCTACCATAGGTGATGAAGGATTTTCCCAAGGGAGATCAACCGACCGACCTCCTCTGTTTTGTGGCAACAACTTTGTTCACCGGAGATCATTGATGCAGATGTTCATCATTGATGAAGACCTTGAGCTATGGGACCTTGTCAAGAAAGGGTCACACGTTCCAATGAAGACTGTCGATGGAAAAGAAGTCGAAAAGGCCGAAGCTGAATACGGTCAAACCGGCCTGGAGAATATCGCTAAGAATTTCAAAGCTATGAATTTACTATATTGTGCTCTTGATGATAATGAATTTAACCGTGTTTCATCTTGCAAGAGTGCCAAGGAAATTTGGGACAAGATTGTGGTCACATATGAAGGCACAAGTCAAGTCAAAGAGAGCAAGATCAACATATTTCTTAGACAGTACGAGCTGTTTAAAATGAACCCTGATGAATCAGTGAGGGAGATGTGCATGAGATTTACTCAAATTGTAAACAACCTCGACTTACTTGGGAAAACCTTCTCCAACCCAGAGAAAGTTAGGAAGGTTCTTAGGAGCCTCCCAAAAGCCAAGTGGGGGCCCAAGGTTACTGCAATTGAGGAAGCTCAAGATCTCACTACACTGCCATTGGATGACCTTCTTGGAAAGCTTATCACCCATGAAATGATAATAAATGAGAAAGATGGAGAAGTACCGATAACAACAAAGAATCTTGCCCTCAAAGCAAAGAAAGATCAATCACAATCCGATAGTGATGAAATTGACGACGAAGATGACCCATTTGCTCTCATCACACAAGGATTAACACGAATTCTGAAAATGAAGAAGCAATTCTCAAACAGGGAAAATGTTGGATCATCTAGATTCAGAGGTAAGTCACCAAACTCCTCGAAAAAGCCAAAAGTACTAACATACTTTCAGTGTGGTAAAACAAATCATCTCGTAAAAGAATGTCACATGAAGAAAAGAAACAAATTCGGTAAGTATGACCAAAAGAAGAAGGATATGCTAGCAACTTGGAGTGACTCGGATTCCTCAGAAGATTCAAATTCAGAAAGAGACCAAGCAAGTCTCTGTCTAATGGCTGAGCACTAGAAATCCAGGAGTCAAGACCTTGATGAAGTGGTAAGAAACTTAATTTCAGGACCTCCAAATGTTCTTTCTGAAGTACTAAGAAATATGATTTCTAATGAAGAAACCTACAACAACGAAATCAACATCTTAAAAGAAAAGCTGAAAGACCAACAGAAATGTGTTAGTGACATGTCACTGGAAATGAAAAACCTTGAAGCTTCTTGGACATCTCTTGATATTAAAGTCAAGACCTTGAGTTCAGAGAATTCTGATCTCAAGCAAAGCCTCTCCTCTCTAAAGATTCGAAATGATGATTTAGAAAAGGAAAAGGCGAAGCTATCCGATAAGTGCCAAGATCAGCAGACATCACTTATACAATTCACAAGGTCTAAAGGCAATCTTGATAAGATGTTAGGTGAACAACAACTCTCATTTAATAAGAATGGTATTGGATACAACAAATTTTTTCCAAAGAAACCAGTGCCACTTTTGTTAAAGCTAAAGGTAATTGGCGCTCACCTACATGCTTTTACTGCCGTAAGAAAGGACATGTGAAGAAAACCCGTCCATATAGACAAAAGGACCCTCACATCATTAGAAACACATTTCATGTACGTCTTAATGAGAAGATAAAACTAGTTTGGGTTCCAAAAGGGACAAGACCACCTAACATGATATATCCTCATTATGAATCTAAAACTATGTACGTATTGGTCTAGCCGGAAAGGATGATGTTTGTTTTGCAGGATATCACCAAGCACAAAGAATCAAAATGGATCATGGACAGTGGATGCTCTTGACACATGAGTGGGAAAAAAATCTTTATTTCAAGATCTGAAAGAGAAAGTCACTAAAACAATTACTCTTGGTGATAAAGGGAAGTGTAACATCATTGGTATCGGTAATGGTGGTAATTCAAATAGCTGCACCAAGGATGTATATCTTTTTGATGGATTAAAGTATAATCTCTTAAGTGTTTCTCAACTGTGTGACAAAGGAAACAAAGTGGGCTTTGACAGGCACAAATGTGAAGTTAGAAATGAGGAAACTGGAGACCTGATCATCACGGCTCACATGGACAACAACACATATGCTTTGAATACTAACTACATTGCAAGAATAGATCTCAAGTGCCTCAAGGCCTTGACCGACGATCCGAGTCTCTGGCCCAGAAGGTTAGGGCATGTAAGCTTACACACTCTTAACAAGCTAAAGACAAGAGATCTAGTACGAGGTTTACCTGATCTAAACTTCAAAAGTGAGGAACTGTGTAATGTCTGCACAAGAGGTAAACAAAAAAGAAGTTCTTTCAAACCCAAAAAGGTTGTAAGTTCCTCATGCCCTCTTGAACTTTTACATATGGATTTGTGCGGTCCTTTCTGTTTCAAATCTCCTTATGGAAAACAGTACATCCTTGTCATTATTGATGATTTCTCTCGTTTTACATGTATTTCATTTTTAAGGGAGAAATCTGAGGCTTTGTTCGAGTTTTCTAAACTTTGTAAGGAGTTGCAGACATTGAAAAATCTACCAATCGTCTCTATTCGAAGCGATCATGGTAGATAATTTGACCAACTCAAGTTTGATTTGTTTTGTGCTAAATACGGTATTTCACACAATTTTTCAGCTCCTAAAACTCCTCAACAAAATGGAGTTGTGGAACGAAAGAATCGCACCCTAGAGGACATGTCTAGAACAATGCTTTTAGAAAATGGTTTGCCAAAACATTATTGGGTCGAGGTTGTTAACACAACCAATTATATTTTGAACCGTTGTTTAATTCGTCCTATCTTGAAGAAAACTCCTTATGAACTTTTCAAAGGAAGAAAGCCTAACATCTCCTACTTCAAACCTTTTGGATGCACTTGTTTTGTTCACAATATTGGCAAAAACAACCTTGGGAAATTTGATGCTCGTAGTGATGAAGGTATATTTCTTGGTTACTCATCTCATAGCAAAGCTTATAGAGTTTATAACAAGCGCACCAAAATTGTTGAGGAAAGGATCCATCTGGTATCCGACGAAAGCAATAATGGTGTGTTGAGTGAAAGTTTTGCAGATCTCGACCTAAATCATCATGATTCCGATGGAGAAGAAGAAGAAAAATCGGAAAACAAGAGCAACCAAGAGCCCAATATGCAAGAGCAAATCCAAGACACAAACGAGCTATCTCAAGACCTTGAGAAGCAAATGCAGAACCAAGATGAGGTTGACATAAGAAACGAAGCATCTAATCTTCAAATGTCCACTAAAAACCTTGAAGAAAGACCTGCTGCTGCTCTGAATGATCAAGGCCCAAAGCAACGAAAGTTTAAACACGCCTCTTCACACTCAACTCAAGACATCATCTCAGATCAATCATCTAGTATACAAACTCATTCCAGATTAAAAAATCTATGTGCTTTCTATGCTTTTGTCTCTCTCGTAGAACCAAAGACCCCTACTGAAGCACTCAAGGATTTGGATTGGATCATTTTTATGCAAAGAGAGCTAAATGAGTTTGAAAGGAATAAGGTGTAGACTCTCCAACCTAGGCCTAAACATCAATCAGTCATTGGGACTCGATGGGTATTCAGAAACAAACTGGCTGAAGCAGAAAAGATCATTCAAAACAAAGCAAGACTTGTTGCTCAAGGCTACAATCAAGAAGAAGGTATAGACTATGAGGAGACGTTTGCTCCCATAGCAAGGTTAGAAGCCATACGTATACTACTTGCTTTTGCATCATTTATGGGGATTAAGTTATTTCAAATGGATATAAAATGAGCATTTCTAAACGGTTTCATGGAAGAAGAAGTTTATGTTGCTCAACCTCCTGGCTTTGAAAATGATGTTTTTCCCAATCATGTCTATAAACTACACAAGGCTCTCTATGGTCTCAAACAAGCCCCTAGAGCTTGTTACGAGAGATTGTCCAAGTATCTTCTAGAAAATTGTTTTCAAAGAGGTTTGATTGAAAAAAATCTCTTCATCAAGACCCGTGAGAATGACCTTTTGGTAGTTCAAATCTATGTTAATGATATATTATTTGGTGCTACTAACAACTCCCTTTGCAAGAATTTCTCTGAGATAATGTGCAGGGAATTTGAAATGAGCCTCATGGGAGAATTGAATTTCTTCCTCGGTCGACAAGTACATCAGACAAAGAAGGGGATCTTTATAAACCAAGGGAAGTATACGAGAGGCTTGCTTAAGAAATACAAGATGGATCAATCTATGGTAGCAAAGACCCCCACGATCTCAACTCTCTCCCTTGATCAAGACAAAAATGGTAAGAATGTGAACCAAAATGAGTATAAAGGTATGATTGGTTCACTATTCTATCTTATTGCTAGTAGGCCTGATATTATGTTCAAGTTATGTATGTGTGCTCGGTTCCAAGCTGATTCTAAGGAATCACATCCCATTGTTGTAAAAAGGATGTTCAGATACTTGAATGGATCTCAAGATCTTGGTCTCTAGTATCCCAAACAGAGCAATTTTCATTTAACTGGTTACTCAGATGCAGACTTTGCAGGATACAAAGTGGATAGGAAGAGCACATCTGGATGTTGTTAGCTTCTTGGCTCATCCCTGATTAGCCGACATTCAAAGAAACAAAACTCGATTGCCTTATCCAAAGGTGAAGCCGAATATATAGCTACAGGAGCATGCTACTCACAGATCCTATGGATAGCACAACAACTCTGTGACCTTGGCATAGAACTAAAAGGTATTCCTATCAAATGTGATAATACAAATGCCATTTCTATCACTAAGAACCTTGTGCAGCATTCTAGAACAAAGCACGTTGATGTGAGACATCACTTCATCAGAGACCATGTGGAGAAAGGTGATGTATATATTTTTTTCATTTCTACTGAGTTTCAGCTCACAGATATCTTCACCAAGCCACTCCCTGAAGATCGTTTCAATTTCATTAGATTGGAACTTGGCATGCTCAATAGGGAATCACTTTCTTACGGGGAGCAACACTCCCTACTAAAAGGCTTATTCGAGATGGCCATTGCAAGACCTTGTCAACGTATGGTCTTGAAAATACCAAAACTCGAATTATATAAATTTAGACCTAATATTTTTGCTAATATCTCTATAGATATTAACAGAATTTCTCTGTTTTTAATTCTCGTTGTTTTTGAAAACCTCTGATTTAAATTTTTTGGTCCCAATTCTCTGTATGAATTGAGATACGCTTTCCCCCTCTTCAAATATTTTCTATCTTTGAAAATATCCTCTTTCCAATAAATTTGATTCGGTTTACTAATAAATGAAGTGTACGTGTTTATATTTGGAGAGTGTGGCTTTTCAATTTCTAGTGCGGTTATTTAAAGAACCTCTCCCTCACTCTGTCACTTCATCACTCTCTCTCCACTCCATTTTCTGAAAACGCTCTCCATTTTTCAAGAATCCTTCTCTTCTTCCCAAGCTTTATGTATCAATGGCTCCCAAAAGGACTACGACACCATCGACCGCTCCTTCTTCCAAATGCTACAAGATGATGGGCGACAAAGGAAAACATGCATGTTCTCCACCGCCTGAAAGCTCCGATGACTCAAGCTCTTCTTCTCCATCTCTGTTGATCAGGAAGAACAAGAAGACTCCAATTGCACATCCGGTATCCAATCACACTCAGGTAACCTCTAATATCTGTGCCAACTGGTTTGTTTCTTCCGACGTGGCCAAATCCTTGGAACAGGGTGATGGACACCGTCGATTGTGCTTCTATGATGTTGTCAACACAAAATTGCTTCTTTCCACGCCTTTACCCTGCATCTCACTCCTAAAATAAACCTGCTTGTAGTCCATCCATAACCATGGAGACTTTGCCTACCCTCGTCTTACCCGACTCTTTTATGCAAACATGTCTGCACACCGTGTCAAGGGAACCCTAACCCTTGTCACAAAAGTAGAAAATCATCGAATCCGTCTTTCTGATGAGAGCATGGCCTTAATCCTTGACCTCCCCGCTGAAATTCCTACCAAAGGTTTTCTGGACAGGGTTGATTCCATCAATCTTGCCCGAAAAGAATTCTTCCTTCATGCCCCTCTTGAGTCGTCCTCCACATACAAGCCCACTCACACCATTCTTCAAATGCAGCCAAAACTGATCTTTGCAATCTTGCTCGCTGCATCTTCCCTCGTGTTAATTCCAGGGAGTTTTTCACTAAGAATCTCCTCGAAATCCTTTACCTAGTCATGAATGGCTATGAGCCTAATCTCTTCGCGATGATGATCAGTTACATGCTTCATGTCACCTCCTTCTCCCAACCCATGCCTCTACCCTATGCCAATATCCTACCCAAAATCTTTGAAGCTTATGGTGCTGACACTTCTACCGAGGAAAGACAAACTCATAGTGGCATAATCGATGAGGCTTGCCTTGAAAGGCTTGGGATTGCTCGGAACTTGAGGGGCCAGTGGATGTTGAAGAAAGAGGGCAAAAGATCTCCTGTTCCTACTCCCGGGGTCTCAGATGACAGGATTGCTGCTCTGGATACCGATATTGTTGACCGACATTGTTTCAAGGGATGACAACACACATGAGGTACTCTCTGTTGTCAACTCTAAGCTTGATAAAATGATGATGTTGAATGCTCTCACATTCACAACTACTGGCTCTATCATGCCCTTAGACGAAGAGACTACAACACATGTAAGAGAGAAAGCAGGCAATGTCATCCTCAATTGTGAAAGACTTGTGAAGAAGAAGCCTATTCTGCGACCTACTCATCCTGAACCAACAATTATTACAGTGGAAGAATATGGTGTTGTGAATAAGTACAGAGACGTGGAAAGGCAGAAGGTCTTGGCTGAGATTGAGAAAGACAAGGTTACAAAGGATGCCATGGATAGATGGAGAAAGAAATGCAGAGACAAGGTTAGAAGGAAGTACATAGGGCCGAACAAGTAGTATCCTAATTTTGGTGACTGGCAAGAGGAAGGGTCAACTAAAGCTACTCCTAAAGAAGGTGAACCCTCTGGTGCTGGACCCTCAAAATCTGCTGCTTCATCCATTGCCAAGCCATCTCAATCTCCCGAGCCTGTGAAGTCCTACTCAAGGAAGAAGAAATGCACTGGTAGTGCATCATCCTCAAAGCCTTGATACAGCTCCATCTCTCTTTCTCTATATACTTTGAAAAACTCCTATCGTTTTTGCTAACACCTTGATTTGTGGTTTAAAAACTCTTGCTCTCTACCTGATTTGTTGGAAGACAAAAAAGGGGGAGAATGATTTGGCTTGATGGTTTGACTTTGGGTTACTGGTTTTTGCGGTTTTGATAGATGGGAATATGGTCTAAACATTTCCATGCTTTATGCGATGCTTTATGCTATATGTACATATTTCCTTAATCATGTTTTGTCTTCTATCAATGGGGAGATTGAAGACTCCACCTTGATTGTAAGATCTTGACGTACTAACTTGTAGGGATGATGAAAGACAAAACATTGTCTGGGTTTCAAGGTCTTGAAACCAAGACTGCATTGTGCATTTATTTACGAATACCTTATTCTATATAAGTTATGGTTTGGGCTTTATATATATATATATATCCAAGCTAACCTGCAGGACTCTATTTAAAGAGATGAGTCTTTCGTAATGGGCTTGAATATCGAAAGTAATTGGGCTCACATCCATTTTGAAAGATCCCACAATTACCTTCTCGGATCAAACAAATAAGGAAAGAAAGATCCTTAAGGATCAAGGCTTGAAGCTTTCCGATTTGCACAAGATCAAGGGAGCGTCTTCTATAACTAGAAGGAATTATTTTTGGAAGAAATTCAAACTTCAAACGACTCATTTGGAGATCTATTTAATCGGTTTTCATGGAAAATGAAGATCATCGAAGAAAGCATTCATTTCAAGAGCATCAAGCAATATCAAACATTCTCTTTACATGTTGAGCTTAGTGTGAACAGTTTTGAGTGTTGAGAGAAACACAAGTCTTTATTGTACAAGTCATTTGATTCACTCTTTGAATTTATACTCGTGATAGCACACTTTGGTGTGTTGGTTCCTCAATTTCACTTGTAAGGTTGAGGGCTAGAATAGAAGCGGTGAGGCTTTGTATAGGGGAAGAGAAGTTCTCCTAGGAAGTTCTAGTCTCTAGGAAGTGAAATAAAGAGGTTTGAATCCTACGGGTCGGAGAACCCTAGGCGGGACGTAAGCCAAGTTCGTGCCGAACCTCGTTAACAATTCACGTGTTCATCTTTATATTCCACATTTATTTTATCTTATTTGATTTTACTCTGTCAAGATTTTATTGCATATCAAGGTCTTGACAAGTTGATTTGCAAACTTTCTTGAGGTTTCTTATCTTGCGAAATTCGTGCATACTCTATTCATCCCCCTCTTCTAGAGTATTATTTATCACCTTATAGTCTCTTCAAGATGGTTTGGTAATGCAATCGTTAGCCTCTAAGGAAGCCAACCAAACCCTAGTTATTTACCTATTTAAACACTTTTATACATTTAATAAAAACTAGATTGAATAGAATTGAGGAACCCCTTTATGGATTAGAGGAACCCCTTTATGGATTAAAGGGTTCTTCGATTTCAATCCCAAAAGCTCTCTTGCTCTTGTGATCTATGATCTTCGGCACCAACCCCATCACCTTCATCATCTTCCTTCACCATCACTGAAACTAAACACATCACAACACAAAACCTAAACTCTAAACCGCCGCAAGAATAGGAACCAGACTCCTTGGCACTGTCTGGCGGCCTCGCACGCCTTCTCTCGCAAGCGCTCGGCACCCTCGGCACCTCACCCTCGCAAGCGCTCGCGCATACCGACTCCTTGGCGTCTTCGCTCGCGGCACTCGATCTCGCTTCCGGACTCTCCGGTCTCGCTCCAGCGATCGCTCCCAGCGCTCGCACACCCAGTGCCGCGTGCCTAGGTTTTCCTCGCTTTCCCTTTTCGTTTCTACTTGTTTAGTTTAAATTGTTCTAAGTGATTTCCGTCGCTTTAATTATTTTCTTAATTTGGTTAGTTAATTTGTTAATCAGGAGATATTGGAAGAGTATTGCAAGATCAGGCAAATATACGGCGTGGTTCTTGATCCTGCATCCACCGGCAAAGGATTGGGAATCCTAAATGTATCAAGTGATATTCAGAGACAGGTTATGCTACGCTCTTTGTTTCTTTGAGTTTGATGTTACTAATGTTTTGATTTGATTGCGTGGGAAATTTGGGGCGATTGGGATGATGATCCCGATCCATTTGATGGATTTTTTTGCTTTGGAACGTGGTAAACAACAACGACGCCAACAAGAGTTATGTCAGAGAGCTTGCCTACAACAACAAACCCTAGAGCGTCAACGCAAAACCAAAAGACGCCAACTTTGCTTCAACGTCAAGAGGAAGAACAATGACGTACTAGGGAACAACTTCAACTAGAACGTCAACGAGAGTACAAGCGAAATTGGTTGCGACAATATAAAGAGAAGGAATTTCGAAGTGCGAGATCTGATATTGTCAATTAGGATGTTTGGTATGCATCGTATCAGCATCGCCAAAGAGAAGAAGAGGATCGCCAAAGAAGGGAGAAGGAAGCTCGAAAAAAGGCTGCGGAGGTTGTGGGCAAATTCGTTGCCGATAATACAGCACATCGCGCCGATTTTGTTTCGCAGATTCCCGTTGAGTCCGACCTCGGATTTGCCTCATCCCAGTCTTGCGGCGAAGCTGACTCGACGAGCTTTCCAATGGTGGGTCAAGCGCTACCAGAACTTTCCAGGAAAGTCTCCGAAATTGTGCTGCAATCAGACTGCAACAGTGTTCAGCACGAGCATGTTGATTCCGTTGACAAGAAGGAGGTACTTGATGACGTGTCTCAAGAGTTAGCGATTTTACCTCTTGGGCATGTTCATGAAGTTCTAGTTTCTGAGATTTGTGTGCTCATTGATCCTATAGTTATTGAAGATCAAGCTCGTTCAACGATCGCGCATCAAGGTGTTGTTTTAGGGTTTCCTATACCTCGAATTCTCCGGGCACCTATTTCTCCCGTTCCCCTATCATCTTCTTTGAAAGTTTCTGCTCCTTCCTCCCTGATCATCACCGACTCTATTCGAGGACGAATCGAAGATAAGAGGGGGAGAATGATGAGGGTCGAGGTGACCTTCTGTGGGTCAAACAACGATCTTAATCCAGGCGACGACTCGAGGACGAGTCGATTTCAAATGGAGGAGAATGATGTCATTCTCAAGTGAAAGAAGAAGGCTCCACATTGGGAGTCATTGAAGAAACGACGTTAATTAGTTTATTATTAAATTTCTTATTTTTTATACATTCTATTTTTAGTAACTCCTATATTAGTTGGAGTCTAATTAAAGAATTGCCTATTTTAGTATTACTTAGTTAGGTCAAATAAGATGGTTAGGAGAGTAAAACCTTTCGACTTTCTTAATTATCATAATTTATTATTTTCTATATTAGGATTTTAGATTAAGTTTTATTTACTTAGGATATAGTTTGGTAAAGCAATCCTTAGCCTCTAAGGAAGCCAACCAAACCCTAGTTATTTACCTATTTAAACACTTTTACACATTTAAAAAAAACTAGATTGAATAGAAGTGAGGAACCACTTTATGGATTAAAGGGTTCTTCGATTTCAATCCAAAAAGCTCTCTTGCTCTTGTGATCTATGATCTTCGGCACCACAACCATCACCTTCATCATCTTCCTTCACCATCACCAAAACCAAACACATCACAACACAACCCTAAACCCCAAACAATCGCAAGAACAGGAACCGTACTCCTTGGCGCTATCTCGCGGCCTTGCGCGCCTAGGCGCCCGGTGTCTTCTATCGCAAGCGCTCGGCACCCTTGGCACCTCACCCTCGCAAGCGCTCGACACCCTCGGTACCTCACCCTCGCAAGCGCTCGCGCATCCTGGATCCTTGGCGTCTTTGCTCGCGACGCTTGCTCTCGCTTCCGGACTCCCCGGTCTCGCTCAAGCGATCGCTCCCAGAGCTCGCACACCCAGTGCCGCACGCCCAGGATTCCCTCGCTTTCCCTTTTCGTCGCTACTTGTTTAGTTTAAATTGTTCTAAGTGATTTCGGTCGCTTTAATTAGTTTCTTAATTAGTTTAGTTAATTTTTTAATCAGAAGATATTGAAAGAGCATTGGAAGATCGGGCAATATACGGCGTGGTTCTGGATCCTACACCCACAGGCAAACGATAGGGTATCCCAAACGTATCAGGTGTAGTAGTCGATAAGCTCCGGCGCAATGGACTCGACCAAGATACGTGCATTCCCAAAGAATGAGATAACAATTGTTTCTGAATTGAGCTTTCAATACCCCGTAATATGAAGTGTATGTCTTTATGAGAACGCACCTCTAGAGTTGACAAGAACTCATGCACCAAAATGGGATAAGTTGGCGCGCTCATAGATATGAAGTTAGCAAGGCCTCCCGTCTCCAGCATCTGAGATACCGAAATATGAAGACCAAGCTTCTACAATGTCTCCAGATGAAAGAATCGCGTTGACTGATAAGTCACATTCCTCAATTGAAACTACCGCTCATTCTCCATTTTAGACAAGTAGGTTGGGGCATCCATAGTGGGAGCGCGATACATGATTCACGAAACTGGAGCAGAAACCGAAGAAAATCACCAAAAACGACCAAAAGACAGGTTCGTTGTAGAGGTGGCGGGAGTTGTAGTAGGGGCGGCGGGCACCATTTACGTAGAACCACGAATTCGAGTGAAAGCGTTGGAGAACCGACGTCCACTCCTCCAAACTTCAAATTTCTCGAACAACTTATTTTCAAAAAGGTTCTTTTGTGATAGGTAAGGGGATGGAATGGAAAAGATCGATTTTTGTGGATGTAGGGTAATAGCGGAAAGTGGTTTGGTACGGTGGATTGAATCGATTGAAACACAAGGCTTTAGGTAGTCGGATTGGATTCCAGTAGGCTTTTGGTATTCTTGAGATTCCTCTTGAGCAAGTCTAATTCATCCACAAATAAGGAGAGATATTATATGGTAAGTTGGAAGGAAATCTATCAAAAAGAAGAAAAAAAAGAAAATATTAGTCTAGATAAAATATAACAGCAATAGATATAAATCTAATCCTAGGAAATAAAAAAAATAGATAAAAGGCAAAATAGCAAATCCTAAGATAGAAGAAAATAATCTAACCTAAAATAAATATGAACTAATCTAATCCTAAAACCAAAAATAGAAGAAAATAATCTAGTCCTAAAAATAAAATAATTCGGAAAACAATAAAAAACATAAAGATAGAAGTTCCCTTTTCAAAATTTACCAAAATTCGGATTTGTTAGGCGGACACACAGGCGGCGGGCGCCGTTGTAGGGGCGGCGGGCGCCGTATCCACAGAATGCAACTTCGTCTTTGTAATCAATCAAAACTTAAACCCAACTTCAGTTTCACTTAGCATAACTTTTAAAATCTGTTGACACGATTGATCATACTTTATTGAATTGAAAAACAAATGCAAAAGAAATAGAAATAATCCCTCTGTTTCAAAATAAATGTCACTTTACTATTCCACACACATTTTAATGAGGTAAAAACTCTATAAATTATTATTTTTTAATCAAATTTTTTTAATAATTTCATACTTGTTACTACCAAGTATGACATTATGGAAAAAAATTGATTAAAAAAATAATATTTTATTGAGTTTTTACCGCCTTAAAAAGCGTGCACTAAAGTCCAAACGACTTTTATTTTGAAACGTAGGGAGTACTACCTAACTATCTTGGTTTGCCTCTCAAGAAGCGCCTTTGTTTCACCTCTTTGGCTCGACGTGATGCACTCTAGATCAAGTTATTCCACCAAGATCCCCCCACACTTTTCCTTTTCAAAACAAGGGGCGGAACTTTAGGACCTTTTTCGACATAGGAATCAATAGCATCCTTTGATTCCTCCTTGGCATAAGTAACTCTAGGAGGTTTTCCTGCAATTGCAAAAACCTCAGCAATATTAGGAACCGAACTTTCACAGGGAACAACAATAGAATCATTTGAATAAGACCCATTGTCATGCGACTTAAACAAATTCTCAATTTTCTTTTCAATTTCTTTCCCTAATCCAGTTTCATCTTTGTTAGAAAACTCAACATTCATCGATTCATTTTCAACAGAAGCATCTAACAAAGTATTTGATTCATTCCTGTGATTAATTTCATTAGAGTCAAGAACATCTACAAAATCATTGGCAGAAGAAACAATAGGCTCAAATATAGAAAATTCAATCTTTCTACCCTCAAATTCCATAGTTAGCGAACCTTCAAAACAATCAATCTTAGTTTTAGCCGTTCGCAAGAATGGCCTTCCCAAGATAATCGGGATTTCAGGCGTACCTTGATTCATGTTTAGAATGAAGAAAAATCAGCTGGAAGAATTAAATCATTTACCTTTAGCAACACATCTTCAACAACTTCTCTAGGTTTAATACTAGAACGATCAACGAGTTGTATAGTATGACCAGTTTCAAATAATGAATTGAGACCCAAAAACATGTATAAGTTATAAGACATAACATCAATTGAAGCACCTAGGTATAACATAGCTTTGGTGAAGCTAGCATTGCCTATCACACATGGTATAGTAAACATACCTAGATCTCTGCATTTTTCAAGCAATCGTTTCTGAAGCAAAGCAGAAACATTTTCGCTTAAACTTACCTTTTCATTCTTTCTCATCCTTTGCTTGCGCTTCATCGTGCATAACTCTTTCAAGAATTTCGCGTAGCGAGGCACAATCTTAATCAAATTAAAGAGTAGAATATTTACCTCACAATGAGCAAAGGTGTTGTAAAGAATTTGTTCGTCTTTCCACTTACGATTAGATCTTAAAGCATGAGGAAAGGGTGGTGTAGGTCTTGAAACTTTAGAAGACCACTCTTTGGAAGCTTTCTTCGGGGATTGAACAACGTCAGAAGTCGGATCCGTCAAAAGAGGTGGCGGCGGTCGCCGTAGTGAGTAGCGACGGGCGCCGTTTACGCAGTGCGTCTCCAATTCCGTCTCTTCGTCCTTTTTGCCCAAATCAAATTCCTCTCTAGGCCTCTCTTTAACATTCCTAATGGGTGCATCCACTTGTTTACCTCCTCTAAGGATCATGACGCTTACATTTTCCTTCGGGTTCAATACCACTTGTGATGACAACTTTCTCGAATCTTTCGCTTTCAATTCACCAATCTCCTTAGCCATTTGACTCAACAACTTCTTTTGAACACTCATCTTGTCCAATAGCGACCTCAATGTCTCATCTATGTCATCTTGTTGAGTGTTTCTAGGACAATTATCATATTGTCCTCTTTGAAAAGGAACTTGTTGCTGCTAGCCTCTTCCGTAGAATCCACTTTGGTAGTTTGAATTGTAGCCTTGATTGTAATTGTTACCAAAGTTGTTGCGAGGTTCATAATCCATACCATTCACTTCAGCGGTGCCCTTTTGAATCAAGGGAGACTTATAATTCAGATGAGTTGGTTCTCCACAAAATCCACAAGGTCTATGCAGATAGGGTTGATTCATTTGCATAACCATCTTGTTCACGGTCTCCATAAGCCTATCAATATCATCCTTGTGTCCATCTTTCAAACTATCCAAATTATGAACGTACTCCTCTAACTCCTCGGTGTCTCCCATATTGTTGCGATGCATTAGCCAACCCTTAAAAAATTTGCATTGCTTCCTGAGGTGTTTTATCCAAAATATCTCCTCCGCTGGTAGCATTGATGAAACTCTTATCGGTGTCAAGCAAACCTTCATAAAGATATAGCACTAGATCATCCTCGGGTATACCGTGTTGCGGGAAACTACCCATAAGCTTCTTGAACCGCTCAACATACTCATAAAGACTCTCTGTAGGTGATTGCTCAATACTGAACAACTCCTTCTTAAGTTTGTTAAGGCGAGTCGCAAGAAAGTACTTTTGCAGGAAAGCTTTCTTCAACTGCACCCAAGTAGTAATGCTTTTTGGGGGTAGGTAGTAAAGCCAATCGCTTGCAGCATCTTTCAAAGTAAAAGGGAACACTCTCAACATCTATTGGTCGTCCGACATGCCTTGGGGTCTCAGTCTATCACATACGCTTGCAAAAGTAGCAAGGTGCTTGTTTGGCTCCTCCCCAGGCAATCTATAAAAGTAACGCAAAATAGATGACAAATTTGACTTGAACTAAAATCTTGAACCCTCAGGGAGATCAGGAAGACTAATTGCAAGTGGTTGAGCACTCAAATCAGGTTCCTTTAAGTTTCTCAGGGTCCTTCTTGGCGGATTAACAACAACGTCTGCCATCTCTTCGTTTGTCTCAAACACGAGCCTCCTCTTCAATCGGAAAGATCTTTCAACCTCAGGCTCAAAAGACAAAGACGATGAATTAGAAGATCTAGTTTGAACCATGCAAAGACAAAACAGACTCAAAATAAAGAGTAACTGATATAGTTAAAGAAAAGCAAACTCCTTTGTTCTCCCCGACAACGGTGCCAAGATGTTTGATGCGGGACGAATGTCGTTGACAATTTCGCCTTTCCCAAACTAGTGATATAAATTCAAACTTAATCACACAACCAATAGATTATGCAATCAATCAATTGATAAACCAAATAACTACTAGTATAGCAAGAAAGTCTAGTGTCGTACCCATATGGAGAAGTGATTTCCTACTCAATAACTCTAGATAAGACTCTTTAAAGCAAAAGCAATAACCTTTAGACAAATAGCAAGTATAAAAGTAACCGGATTGCAAATCACAAAGCAAATTGATATCAAGATAGAAAGAACATTTCACTTGTAATTCTCTGACAATGGTTGGGATTCATGGTCCTAGGATTGATTTATCAATTATTCATATTCTTAGGTCTACTTGACTAAAGTTGAGAGATCCACAGAGATTCACTTATCTTATTCGATATCACTAAAGAATAGGATTAAGAACTCAAGTAATCAAGACCAATTGGCACATTGACTCTATTAAATCAAGACTAATAGGCGCATACCGAACTCAATCTCAATCAAATATCCTTAACATAGATCAACTGAAATCATCCATTACAAAGACAAAGAGACATCACTATCATCAATACCATTGTTTGCTTTCAAAAAATCAACAACGAATTCATAGCCAGCGATGCAATTCCTAACATGTTGATCAGGCATAGAGAGGAACACAAATAAAAATTAAGCACAAAATGATAACTAAGAACATGAGTAATCAAATAAACTCAAATCCTTAAAATCCAAACAACCATGTCTTCGAATCACAAGCGAAAATATGAGTTTAGCAACTCATATGCCAATTCTCTCTCTTTAATGGTGTTCATAGTTTCACACAATAGCCACACACCACGACTGAATAAACTCAAAACATCCTAAATAAGGTTCACAAGGGTCGGAAAAAAACCTAGAGAAAAATAATAGAAATAATAGAAATTAATTCCAAAACCGCGTATTCGAGATATGGGGCAACGACGGGCGGCGTGGAAATGGCGGCGGGCACCGTCTCTGCAGTGCTCGTCGTTCCTCATTTTCCTTCAACTAATTCCAATGTATTGTCTCCTTGCTCCTCCTTAGGTCTTCCTCAGCTCTCATATGCTCTAAAACATGCTTCTTAAGCTCTTTCCATAGCTCATCCAAGCTCGAAATGTAATTCTGTAGAATAAACACTAAATACGTATAGATTCCGAACTCGAATACTTCACAAGTAATAAACGGAACTAGACTCAAAACATAGCAAAACCAATACCTAAAAGCAATAAGAAACACCTATAATGCCTCTATGAAATATGCATTATCACACCTGCACAATGAAACCTTTAAAATACTCCAAAGTGATCAACGCTATATCATTGCAAAATACCACAACATAACAAATAACCTCCAATTTATAATTGCATTTATTTATGCACCGCCACACCAATAAGATAAAATTGTAGTATGGGAAGACATTTCTACCAACCTTCAAGCTTATCAACTACCATACATGATCGTTGGGGATCTCAACGACCTTCTCTCTCATGAGGACAAGTCATGGGGCTCCCAAGTGAATCCTCATCGCCTACAAAGACTCAACACTTTCATACTAAATCATGATCTCTTTGATATTCAGACGTACAGTAATCCTTTCACCTGGAGAAAAAGTACCTCAGGGGTGGATAACACCTACGAAAAATTAGACACACTCTTGTATACAAAGACATATTTTATAAACTACCGCATCTGAAAACAAAAAATTATGCGTTTACCACATCCGATCATTTTCAAATAACATTAGAACTCCTTCCAAATGTTCGCCCCCCCCCCCCCCCCCCAATGCAACCGTTTCGTTATAAACTTGTCAGGGGAAAATATAAGGATTATGAACTTCTGGTTCGTCAAGCATGGCATTTAAATCCGAGTGTCTCTGCCATGAAACATAAACGACTATTAGAAAAATACACAAAAATGATAAATTTCCAAACAACCTATTGGGCCCAAAGAGCGAAGCGCTTATATCTTAAAGCCGGAGATACAAATACAAAATACTTTCACAGAATTGCTACAGGAAGAAGAAACCGTAACATTGTCAAATCTCTCCGGTCTGCAAGTGGCATATCTTTAACACTAGAAACTGATATTTGAAATGAATTTAAATAAGAGTTCACCAAACGATTTGCTGCTCCGGCAATACATACAAACCAATGTTCTCTACTAGATCACATCCACACTGACATTACATCAGACCAAAACAACAAACTTGTTTTCCCTATATCCAATGATGAGGTCAAAAAAGATGCATTCAGTCCGGAAAATGAGAAATCCCCAGGCCTCGATGGTTTCCATACATATTTCTTTAAACAATTCTGGAAAATTGTGGGCCCATCTATTATCAAGGCAGTTAAAAACTTTTTCATTAGTGAAAATATTCTTAAAAAGATAAACTACACCTTCATTGCCTTAATACCGAAAAATGATAACCCAACTTCAGCAAACAACTACAAACCCATTAGCTTATGCACCACACTTTATAAAGTCATCTCCAAAATCATGGTAACAAGATTAAAGGAAACCATCATGCAACAAACCAACCTCTTCCTTATGGTCTCGGAGATTCTTACAAAGGGCTCCGACAAGGTGATCCTTTATCTCCCTACCTCTTCCTTATGGTCTCGGAGATTCTTGCTCGGGGCCTCCATCATGCAACAAACCAACCTCGAAGTCATATTGGTATTTCCCCTATGTGCACATGTCAAAAATGTTATTCCTCGCATTTGCAGATGATATAATTATTTTTGCGAAAGCTACTAAAACAGCTTGTGACCAAATAAACAAAATCACACATTGGTATAGTCAATCCTCTGGACAAAAAATAAATCAACACAAATCTGCATTCAAAACAACAGCCAATATGGACACCCATGCCAAAAATGAAATAAAAAACGAACTCCAAATTGCCAATACAAGTATCCTGGGTTGTTACCTTGGATGCCCGATCATCTCTTGAAAGGTAACAAACTCAGCCTTTGAGGATCTAATCTCTTCTAGTAAGAAAGAACTTTCTAAGGGGATAGCTAGTAATCTCTCTCAAGTTGGAAGAGTCGCGCTAATTAAATCAAACTTAGCAGCAAAACCACTTCATATTATGCAATGCTTCATGATGCCAGCCTCAATACACAAAGAACTGGACAAAATCAATAGGACCTTTCTCTAGAACAAAGGCCCAAAGAACCGACCTCTCATTAGTTGGTTTGAGGTTTGCAAATCCCGTCGTAATGCGATTTAAAATATAAATAAGGCCCTTCAGCTAAAACTCCTCTGGAAGATTCTAGCGGAACCATCGAACCCTTGGGTCCGTCTAGTCACTGAAAAATAACTAATATCAACCTATATACTAAATTATACCAAAAAAAGGAAATACATCCTGGTAATGGACAAAATTAATTAACCTTCTTGATCTCTTCAAAAAAGTTTTGAGGTGGAGAGTAGTTTACGACTCCTCGATTAATTTCTGGCATGATCTATGGTTAGGTTCGTCCCCTCTATCGACACTAGCAACCAACTATCCCACAACAAACTCAACTATGTTAGTAAGTAGAGATTCTATAGCCAAAACCCCAATTTAAAAACTTGGGATATCCCAAAACTTCAGCTAGTATTACGAGATCATCTACCCCAACCAATCATTGATTTTATAGCCAAAACCCCAATTCCTAAATACATATCACAGGATAGGCTATACTAGGATTGGAGCCGAAATGGAAGGTTCTCTAGTGCCTCTGCAAATGAAATGATGTAAAACAACAGCTTACACACAAAATTGGATTTTCACGGGATTTAGAGACTAGATTGCCTCCCAAACGTCAAAGAATTCATTCGGAGGATCACAGAGGATGGCATTCCTACAATATCCAAGCTTAGACCTGGACAAACGTGGGAGGGCCCGCTCGGCCCGTCTGCATTAGCGAACGGGCTTGGACATGAGGAAAAGCCCATACGGGCCGCTAGGCTCGGCCTGCGCCCGCCGCGGGTGCGGGATTGGACATATACATCAACCCATTACGGGCCTAGCGGCCCGTAACAAGTATCCACCTTTTTTTAATATTAAAATTAATATATATGTATATATATGTGTAATAAATAATATTAATTATTCATTTAAAAAAACAATTAAAACACTAACTAATAAATACATACATACCTATATATATATATATATATATATATATATATATATATATATATATATATATATATATATATATATATATATATATATATATATATATATATATATATATATATATATATATATATATATATATATATATATATATATATATATATACACACACACACACACAAACACACAAACACACACACACACACAAAGGGTTGGGTTCAGGTACACACAACTCCAAAAGTGAGAAGGAAAGAAATAATTTGATTGGTCCACGTTATCTCATATTTCAGCTACTGTCATATTACTTCTAAAAAAAGTTTCATATTTCATATGTTTGATGACTATTTGTTCATGTTTCACATGTTATTATAGAGAGTCTATATGGGATTCGAACCCATATCATGTGTATAATAACACATTGCTCTTCCACTGAGCTAATAGACTTAAAAAATATTCATAAACAGACAATCAACTTGCACTTCTCAAATAGCATAATATTCAAGTCAAAGAAGCAACAACCTAATATATTCATTGCTTGATAAAGTGAAAGAAGCACTTAGCTTCATATATTCAAGTCTAATATATTCATTGCTACATAAAGTGAAAGAAGCAACAACCTAATACATTCAAGTCAAACAAACACTTAGCTTAATTTACTTTCAGCAGATACATTGATCATATCTTGAACCATAGCAGCATAACAAGTTCAATCAGGGCCTCAGATACAACTCCATCATTTACAGTAAGTACTAATATGACCTGCATTTGCAGATTAGACATACAACTCCAATGCAGACCAAATCTAGAACTTCAATTCACATTTACTAATCTAGAACTCCGGTTTTTTAATTGCCTTCTTAGTCATATCTGATAACTCCACTCACTTGATGAAAATCGGAAATGGTTTCAAAGGCTTTAACACATGGCTTGTGTCAAAGGTCTTGAAGCTACAACTGTGTTGATAAAACACAAAACCTGTATTATGTGCATATTATTTCTGGATGTTATTATATGTTATTATTATTATATATATCTCCAGATATTATTATATATTATGCACTAACATATGCAGCAAGAATTTCGAATGAAATCTCCTCCTTAAGCTTGAAGTCGAGAAGATCGAATCTGGTGGATCATGGCTTCCGAGTTTCCCCAGATAGAAGATTGTGAAGATTGCCATGATTTGTTCTAGTCGTTGAAGAGAAGATCCTACTTTGAAAGAGGTGCCGATTTGATTTAATATAAAAGGAGATGAAGAGAAGAAGACAAGAACAGTAGTTGAACACAAGCATTCATTCGCACTCAAGCCTTCAATGCCAATCTGTCTTCTTCATGTGCTCTCTGCTAGTTGTTAAGAGTCGTATCTTTTGTTTCAAAGCATTTGAGAGTTACACAGTGAGCTTATAGGATATATTTCGAGAGAGTGTTATACTCAAGAGTTTGAAACTCAGGAAGTGGACACTAGGCGATTGATTCACGAGGTGTAAGATGATTGTACTAGATAGCTGAGAGAGGTGGGGCTCTTCTAGATTGGTCTAGGACTCCAAGGGAACGTGAGTTGACTAGATTGCAATTGTATAGGAGAGAGGCTTCTCGGTGAGCTATTAGGATCCTAAGTCTTGTGAATCAATAAAGCCAGTTGAATCCTAGGGTTGTGGAAGAACCCTAGGCGGGGACTAAGCCTTTAAGGAGCTGAACCTCATTAATAATTCGTTGTGTCCTTTACTTATTGCTTTACCATATTTCCGCACTTGTTTCGAATTGTATAACTCTTGTGTGATTCAGGTTTCCCAAAGGAAAGAATTAAATCTACTCTCAAAGGGTTTTACAAGTGTTTCAAAAGCCTTGAGATTATCAGCGAAAAGTTGACATACTCTATTCAACCCCCCTTCTAGAGTATCTTTATATTACTTTTTTATACATTATCGAACCTTCAATTGGTATCAGAGCCTTACTCACTGCGTTTGATCTAACATTCTTGTGCGTTTTGATCATAACTGGTGAAGCAAGTGGAGGATTTTCACAAGGGAGGTCTACCAGTGGACCACCACTCTTTGTAGAAAACAACTTCATCCACTGGAGGTCCTTAATGAAAATGTTCATTATAGATCAAGATTTGGAACTTTGGAACATTATAGAGAATAATCCCAAGGTTCCAGTGAAAAACGGACCAAATGGAACCAAAGTCGCGAAGACCGAGGCTGAATTCATCCAAGCGGATCTTGAACTTCTCTCCAAGAACTACAAGACTATTAACTTACTATACTGTGGTCTTATCACTGATGAGTTTAACCGTATTTCATCTTGTAGGTCAGCTAAAGAGATTTGGGACAAGTTGGTTGTCACATATGAAGAAACCAGTCAAGTGAAGGACACCAAGATCAGCATTTTCCTTCTAAAGTATGAACTCTTCAAAATGAAGCCTGATGAGTCTATTAAGGCCATGTTCACACGGTTCACAGAAATCACAAACAACCTTGACTCTCTCGGCAAGACCTTTGAGAACGTTGAGAAAGTAAGGAAGATATTGAGGTGCCTCTCAAAAGACAAATGGGGCCCAAAAGTGACAGCCATAGATGAAGCCCAGAATCTCACCACTCTACCTCTTGATGACTTGCTTGGGAAGCTGATCACACATGAGATGATTCTCAATGAAAACGATGGAGAACTCCCAAAAAGCACTAAGAACTTGACACTCAAGTCTAAGAAGGATGAGCCCAAAGATGTGTCTGATTCTGAAGATGAGGATGATAATGAGGATGATCCCTTTGATCTCATTACAAGGGGTCTTTCTCGAATCCTCAAAATGAAGAAGCAATTCAACAACAAAGATGGATCAGAGTCTTCTAAATTTCGAGGTAAGTCTCAATACAACAAATATGACAAGAAGACTAAACCTTTGTCTTGTTTTGAATGTGGTGAAACAGAGCATCTAGTGAAAGATTGCCCTCAAAAGAAGAAGAGCCAGTTCAAGAAAGGTGATAGATGGAAAAAGAAAGCCATGGTGGTAGCTTGGAGTGATTCTGACTCAGGTGACTCAAACTCCGATGATGAAAAGGCCAACCTTAGTCTCATGGCCTCAGGAGATGAATCCCACAATGAGCAACTTGAGGTAACTGTAAGAGAGCTTATGGCAAGTCCAAAAGAGGTATTATCGGAATTCCTTTCTAATATGATTGCCAATGAAGAGAAAGTTATTGCCCAATCAATAATCTTATTAAGAAAATTGTGGACCAGGAAAGAACTATTGAGGAACTGTCTATGAGGGTCAAAAGTCTTAAAACCTCTTATTCAGGTCTTGACATTAAAGTCAAGACTCTTGACTCAGAGAAATCTGAACTCAAGAAAGATCTCTCATCTCTAAGAAATGAACATCATGACTTAGAGAACGAGAAGATCTCCCTGAATAAGAAGATTCAAGACCAACAGACAACCCTCATAAGTTTTACCAAGTCCAAAGGCACTTTTGATAGGATGTTGAGCAACAAATTTCTCTAAACAAAAGTGGTATTGGTTACAATCCAAGGTTTTGAAAGAAGCAACACATTACCACTTTTGTGAAGGCAAAAGAAAGCAGAACCTCTCCTATATGTCACCACTGTGGAAGAAAGGGACATGTAAGAGAGACCTGCCCCTATAGAAGAAATGATCCACATATTATTCGCAATACATTTCATGTTCTCTTGAGAAAAGAACGGATAACGCAAGTTTGGGTCCCCAAAGGCATTATTTTACCAAATATGGTTTATGCCAATATAAACCAATAAAGGATCTAAATTTTCTCACTGGTCTAGCCATAAAGGTTGATTTTTGTTTTGCAGGAGATCACCAAGGTAAAAGAGCAAAAGTGGATTATTGATAGTGGATGCTCTAGACATATGAGTGGGAAGAGGTCTCTCTTCCATGATCTAAAGAAGCAATCCACTGGAACAATCACTCTTGGTGATAAAGGAAAGTGTGACATCGTTGGTATCGGTAGTGTTGGGAGTGATTTTACCATAGCATTAAAAATGTTTATCTTATTAATGGTTTGAATTATAATTTTCTTAGTGTTTCTCAACTATGTGATAGTGGTAATGATGTTGGATTTAACAAGAAAAGATGTCTAGTGCGCAGAGAAGATATAGGTGAAGTAGTTCTAACCGCCTATCGCTATAACAACATCTATGCTGTGAATGCTGAGAAAGTGGCACAAGGAAGCTTATCCTGTCTAAAGGCTTTGACGGGCGATCCAAAGCTCTGGCACAGGAGACTCGGTCATGTAAGCCCACATACACTACAAAAGCTTGTGTCCAAAGGGCTTGTAAGAGGACTACCTGAGATGGACTTCGAATGTATTGAGATGTGCAAAGCATGCACACGAGGTAAACAAACACGTAGCTCCACTACTAGAATTTTATCATTTAACATCGGCTAATAACCGATGTCTTTCAAAAAAAAAAATTGATGTCTATGTGGGTGATGTAAAAAGTCAAAACTTTTTAACATCGGGTAATAGCCGATGTCTTTGTATGTTATAACATCGGTTATATTTTTAAATCCAATGTCTTTGATATGGTACAACATCGATTATAAAATGTATCCGATGTTACAACATACAAAGACATCGGCTATTACCCGATGTAAAAAACTTTTGGCTTTTTACATCACCCACATAGACATCGATTTTTTATTTTGATTAACATCTTTTTTTAGCCGATGTTAAATTAAATATTTGTGTTTTTTTTGTCGTTGTAGCCTATACGGGATTCGAACCCGCACCTTTGTGCTTGAACACATCGCTCAACCAATTTGAGCTAATAGGCTTTAAAGTAGTAATAATAAAGATACATTAACAAAAAAAATCCCTTCAAAAGTTTCAAATAAAAATTTAACTATTCTCATAATTAAGTATTTCATTTTAAAATCAATAATCAAAGGCAACACTTTTCAAACAAGCTAGGTCTTAGCAATACCATATCCAATAGTGAATATTATAGTTACATGTGAGAGATTTGCTCTGGCTATAATTGACGATCAATAAACTCCCAATGACAGCATATTGTGGAGTAACTGTGAAAACACAATGAATGGATGCGAACATCACCTGATTACAAGAAATAAGAGATGTGACAAATCTGAGGGCGGCTTTAGTGAAGCGTGGAGTCACCTTGTTGGGTGCCAATTGCAGTAGCCCAACTGCAAAGATTACATCTAGAGCAAACTTAAACAGTGCTAGTGATCTCCAACTGCTGCAAAGGAAACAGAATTCAATCTGAGAAAAACATTTTACATTTAGTTGTTGAATTTCATCTGTTAAACTGGTGTTTCATCCTATAGTTGCTATTGCTACAGTTTTTTCATATCCTATTTACTAAAAAATAAGGAGCTCAAAAAAACTAGAATGCTTGGGTTGGGTAAGAGGTCTCTTTGAGTTGGTTGCCTCAAAGTTATAATGCTCTACTATAGCATAGAACCTAAGTGAAAATCTATCATCATTTATCACGGTTCAAAGGGCAGAGAAGAGCACACATACCATGGACACCAATAGATGGGTAACATATGATTTTGGACATTGTTACCAGGGACTGGTAACCGAGAAGTCGTTGACTCCTTCCAGGCTGTGTCTAATGCTTAATCCTTGACAAATGACAACTGTTTCATTACTACCCATAACCTTCAAGCCTATGCTAGACGAATCTCCATCATGAGGTGAATCCTGTTTATTTCTCTTGGAAACACACTCGGCGTAAGAAATTCCTCTTTTCTGTGATAAATATTATAGCTTCGGTACACCAGAATATAATTGCACAAAATGCACGTCTATGTATGAGACAATTTGTAATTGCTAATAGAATATACAGTTTATAACTGCACAAAATGCACGTCTATGAGCAAAATTTGTTTCTCGTCGAAAGTATGAGACAGTTTGTATAAGACAATTTGTAAATGCTAGGGTCAGGGATCCTTGATTTCTCATCGAAAGTATCCCCATTGATGTTGTCTCCCTTGTAAGAAGGCAACTTAATGCCATCCATCTCCTCTATCGGGTCTGATCTCGGCTTAGAAAACTGGCCAGCCATCCTTCCAACCTACAACCATTAGATTGGAGTAACAACCTGCAAAGCGAACCTTTCACCATTTCTGAATCATACAGATGGAGACAGAAAAGCAAAAAACAAGAAGGGGTGTCTAAATACCTTCACATTTGAAAACTTAATGCAGATAGCGCAAAATAGTGTGAAAAGCAAAGTAAAATTAAAATGGGAATAGTGTGAAAAGCAAAGTAAAATTAAAATGGGGTACATTTCTAAGGCAGTGCAGAATACCTTGGATGTGAAAGGAATTACAGAAATCATCAGTCCCTTCTCATATGTCTGTTGAATTAAAAAAAAAAAGATAGTCAAACACAAAAGTACTATCTATTCAAGAAACAAATGAGAGAATTGGTTGAAAACGAAAAATAACAAAGAAACCCAACTTGATAAAGCATGAGAAAATTTTGATTTATTTATCACCTCTATGATAAGAGATTTTGGATCTATATCATGCGCCCTTAGAACTTAATTTTGCCTATAGTAAGCATCCCTTGATGAAAATCGGAAATGGTTTCAAAGGCTTTAACACATGGCTTGTGTCAAAGGTCTTGAAGCTACAGCTGTGTTGATGAAACACAAAACCTGTATTATGTGCATATTATTTCCGGATGTTATTATGTGTTATTATTATTATATATATATCTCCAGATATTACTATATATTATGCACTAACATATGCAGAAAGAATTTCGAATGAAATCTCCTCCTTAAGCTTGAAGTCCAGAAGATCGAATCTGGTGGATCATGGCTTCCGAGTTTCCCAAAATAGAAGATTATGAAGATTGCCATGATCTGTTCTAGCTGTTGAAGAGAAGATCCTTCTTTGAAAGAGGCGCCGATTTGATTTAATATAAAAGAAGATGAAGAGAAGAAGACAAGAACAGTGGTTGAACACAAGCATTCATTCGCACTCAAGCCTTCAAAGTCAATATGTCTTCTTCGTGTGCTCTCTGCTAGTTGTTAAGAGTCCTATCTTTTGTTTCAAAGCATTTGAGAGTTGCACAGTGAGCTTATAGGATATATTTCGAGAGAGTGTTATACTCGAGAGTTTGTAACTCAGGAAGTGGACACTAGGCGATTGATTCACGGAGTGTAAGAGGATTGTACTAGATAGCTGAGAGAGGTGGGGCTCTTCTAGATTGGTATAGGACTCCAAGGGAACGTGAGTTGACTAGATTGCAATTGTATAGGAGAGAGGCTTCTCGGTGATCTATTAGGATCCTAAGTCTTGTGAATCAATAAAGTCGGTTGAATCCTAGGGTTGTGGAAGAACCCTAGGCGGGGACTAAGCCTTTAATGAGCCGAACCTCGTTAACAATTCGTTGCGTCCTTTACTTATTGATTTACCATATTTCCGCACTTGTTTCGAATTGTATAATTCTTGTGTGATTCAGGTTTCCCAGAGGAAAGAATTAAGTCTACTCACAAAGGGTTTTGCAAGTGTTTCAAAAGCCTTGAGATTATCAGCAAAAAGTTGGCATACTCTATTCAACCCCCTTCTAGAGTATCTTTATATTACTTTGTCATACATTATCGAACCTTCAATATCAAATCTGGAACTCCAGTTCACATTTACATTTACTAATCTGGAACTCAAATTTTTAAATTGCCTTGTTAGTCATATCAAATCTGGAACTCCAATTTACATTTACTATTATGAGCATACTCAATAACACAATAAAAAATAGACAAGAATTGATAGAATCGAAATTGAATCAAACAAGAAACTGAATCAGACAAGAACCCCCATACAAGAATCAATCTCCCATCTTCTGGGTCGCTACTGCCTAACCCACATCTTCTCCGATCGCCTATTCTGTTTGCCTAATCTTCAATGCTGGGGGTGATTCGTCGGAACCTTGCTCTCGTCCCCTGACAAGTACCTTGCTGTCGTCGCTTATCAAATCCGACTAATCTTCACCCTTCATCTTCAATTGAACGTTCTAGATAATCCTCTTCGGTTGAACCTGAATTGAACCTCTATTGAAGTTTCCGGATAATCGTCCTTCGTCTTGAATCCAAGTCATCCGACCAATCTAGGCGAAAAGGGGAAGAGGTGGAGAGCGACCGAGGGGAAGAGGTAGAGGGTGACCGAAGAGAAGAGGAGGCGAGCGACTAAGGTGGAGCAAAGTGGGAGGAGTCTTGCCACGATTTGATTTGGAAGGCGAAGGGAAGAGGCGGAGAGATCTGATTCAGAAGGCTGAGGAGAAGGGTTGTCTTTGTTTTTTTTTTTTAAATCAAAAGGCTTAAATTTCCTATAAATTTCAAAATTGCCACCGCGTATTAATAACCATTGATCTAAAAGGGATGACTAAGATTAAAAGTTTCCACCATAAATGTGTTTCTATAGGAAGGAGGGTTTCCACTTGAACCTCCCTCTACCTATATAGTTAGTGTATATGTGTGTGTGTGTGTATTTACACACACACACACACACACACTAACTATATATATGTACAGGGGCGGCCCAAGGGTGGGCCGCGCATAGGCAGCCGCCCCACCTTTCGACCCACGCGTCCCGGAGTTTGGAGAAAAAATATAGGTTATTTATATATCTGGTATTATTGTAATAAGTAAAATTAGGATGGATTTTGTATCAATAAATCCGCTCAACTCAAATAGTAAGTGGGAAGAGAAAGAAATAAAATTGGGAGTTATTGACCAGGATTCAATTCATACTTTGCTCCTTTTTTTTTAACATCGTGCCTACTGCCTTAAATTGCTCCTTTTTGTTTTTATAATAACGTATCGACAACATACAACCCCACTTTTAGTTTTCTTTTAGTGAAGGGTTTTGATTTTGAAATCTATTGGTGAAATTAGGGTTTTATTTAGAGAGTCAATTTTGTGAAATTTTGATAGGGGTTTCTGATTTTGCGAATTAATTTCATGTTTAAATTATTTTAAATGAGGGTTTTATTTAGAGAGTCAATTTTATGAAATTTTGATTAGGCTTTGTGATTTTGGGAATTAATTTCGTGTTTTAATTATTTTAAATGGATGGGATTTTGAGAATGAAATTTATGAATTTGTAAGGCTTGTAGTTTTCCTACCCTACATATTCATCTCACAATGGCTATAATGCCTTTGAGGACCAAAAGACATTACAAAGTTGATGAGTTTATAATCCAAATATGCAAAATCTTTGAATATAGCATGATCGGTGTTTGATGAGTTTACAATCCTAAATATAGGGAAGGCCTGAATTTTCAACGAATAGCAAGAAACCACTATCATAGATGCATAATAATGAAGCAAATGTAAGTCTACTTTTCTACAATCCAGCGGCTAAGATGAAAGTTGTAGCTTAGATAAAAGACTTTGTTTAAGACCAATATCTCAATACGTTCTAGCTTACGTACTATTTAATCTTCCTTATGTATTCACTTTAAATGGTTCATTTTGAACATTTGAATTTATTTGTAGACTTAATTGTATCATTAAATTCTATTTTGTGGATGGATTGACAATGTTATTATTTTTGTATTAAGTACTATAAATTTACAAGTCTGAAAGTCCGCCCCACCTTTCGAAGAGTGTTGCGGTCGCCACTGTATATCTATGTATCATTTTGAAAACAAATAAAAACAGCAAGTGTGTTTATATATATATGGAAGAGTTAAAATGTAAAATTGCCTTAGGGTGTAAAATTTTGTGAAACTAACACCCCCCCCCCCCCCCCCCCAATTTTCAAACACAACAGCGCGCCCATTTGCTCAGGAACCTTCACTCTCGGCCTCCCACACCCACACCCACGTCGAGCCACCTCCGGTCACGAGCGCCTAGCCGCACTCGAGCCCAACCCTGTGTGCACCCCTACCACTGACTTGGCTTGGTTCGAGCCCAGTTGCACCATCACCGAACCTATTCCCCCTTGTTCGATCCACCACTTTCTCGGCCTACCACGCCACCCACGAGCCACCTTTGGCCACCAGCCCCCACCCGCTCGAACCACCTTGCTCAGGCGCACTCCTCGAGACCAGCACCCTCTTGGTTTGTGCCCAACCGAGCTCACACCAAGTCCATCTCCCCCAACGGTGCTGTTCGGCCGAAACCATTCGAAATCCCGATTTTTATCCTTGTTTCAACTCGAATTTGGTATGATTTATAACCCTAAACTTGTGTATTGCAATAATTTAGATTGTTTGAATGATTTAGATTGAGATTGAAAACCTAGGGTTTCATTTAGGAGCGAAATTTGGGGTTTTTTGCCAAAAGCCAAATTGATTGAAATTGATGATATGGTTGTGTTTTTGGGTTGGTTTTGAGCTAATTTCATGTTCATACCATTGTCAAATTGTTTATGGATTATGAGCTAATTGGATTTTAGAATTTTATTGCGATATGCTTTAGAATTTGGGTTTTTTTGCCAAAAGCCAAATTGACTGAAATTGATGATATGTTTGTGTTGTTGGGTTGATTTGGAGCTAATTTCATGTTCATAGCATTGTCAAATTGTTTATTGATCATGAGCTAATTGGATTTTAGAATTTTATTGCGATATGCTTTAGGTCGATTAGGTTTTTTCTATTTTAGCATGAAAATCATATTTTATCCTATTAGCTCAATTGGTAGAGCAATGTGCGTTTGCACAAAGATGTGGGTTCAAATCCCACATAGGTTCCATAATAGACAACAACGCAACAATCACAAATTGCTAATCATGCACATCATAATCTTAGTTATGCACTTTTTTAACCTTAATTATGCACATTATAATCTTATTTATGCACTTTAATTTAAAAGCCTATTATATATGCACACCATAATGTTACATCTACACAACATAACATTATATTTGCACATTTTAATCTTATTTATGAACTTTAATTTAAAAGCCTATTATAAATGCACACCATGATGTTATATTTGCACAACATAACATTATATTTTAATCTTATTTATGAACTTTAATTTGAACTTGTTAAATGCTTGAAAACAAATAGATGATAAGTCCGTTTAAAATAAATATTGCATATCGTAAAGGCGGGGTAATGCTGCCCCTACCCCCCGCCCCCCTCCCCCCCGGCCACTGGCGGGCCGCCAGGGGCGGGTCGCCCCCAAGCCAGACCACCGCCGGGGAGCTCCGTCCACCGGACACGCCGATGCGTCGCTGGTGAAAAATGATTCAAGACACATTAATAATAATCTTAATTATGCACTTCATATTATTACTCATACACATCGTAATTTTATTCTTGCACTTTATCATTTTATTTGTACACTTTATATTTGCACAACAAAAAGTGTAAAAAACGGGAAAAAAAAAGTGCATTTACCCATAAAATTAGACATATTGACCAATTTACCCATAAAATTAGGCTCATTTACCCATAAATTAAGCATATTTCAATTATAAATTTTTATAATTGAAATATGTCCATTTACCTATTTACCCATAAAGATTTATTATTTCTGCAAAACATAAAATTATATTTGTACAACATGATGTTATATGTACACAACATCAAGTTATACTTGAACAATAGAAAGTATTAACACGAAAAAAATCCTAGGACAAAGAAAAAAAAAATCTTGCCCAGAGAGGGGGCACAGGGGCAGGGGGCACACGCATGGGTAGAGCTGGCAAAATCTGACCCGACCCGAGAAACCCGACCGACCCGAACCGAAACCCGATCGAACCCGAAAATTTAGCGTTATGCATAACCCGAACCCGAAACCGAGCCCGACCGACTTTGACCCGAAATCCGAAGTGACCCGAATACAGAAGAACCCGACTCAACCCGGATCCGACTCAAATAAGGCCCGACCCGAATTCCAACCCGACCCGACGCCCAACCCGACCCGACTCCCAACAGACCCGAGTCCCAACCCGACCGGGTGCATGAATTATAACTTGAATCATATACATAGTGAAATTTTTGTTGAAAACTACTTTTTAAAAGACACAAATAACAATATAATAACGTGAATTATATTTTAGATAGGGAATCAAGTATGATTTTGATAACAATATATTGCCAAATTACAATGACCTTAATGATTAATAGAATGAGCTCACCAACCGCGTGGATGAATTTTTTTAAAATGAAGTTAATATGTTTAATATTAGATAAATATTATGTTAAATCATAAAAAATATCCATAAAGATTGTAAAATTTTATACGATCGTTATAATCGCAAAAAAAAAAAGATCGGGATCGTTTTTCCATTTTTAGATCGTAGGATCGAATCGAGTTTTTAACAACATTGGAGCTTACGAGCCAATGAGTAGATTATATATTGAATCATATTTAATTTTACTAAAATACTTTTTGAAATACATAAATAACATCAATTACATATTCGATTTAATAAAATTGATTATCCGAAAGTCCCGAACGAACATGATTTAACAAATTCAATCCAAACGATTAAAAGTTTAAAACAAATGTAGACCTCACCCGCTTCTACTTGAAACCTGAATGAGACCGACCCGAGTACCGACCCGAAACCCGAATGAGACCGACCCGATTCTGACTGAAAACCCAAATGGGTCAAACCCGATTCTGACCGAAACCCGACCAATCTGAATTTCATTTTGACCGAATCCGACCCGACCCGACCCGACCAAGACCGACACTGAAATTTTTACCCGAGTTGACCCGACTCATCAGTGCCCGACCCGAATGTGATCGACCCGAACCCGACCGGATGACCCGAATTGCCAGCTCTACGCATGGGGCAAGGGGGGACATGAGCTTAACATTTTTACACTCTTTTTACAAATGAATAATTATGTGAAAGCAGTCAAATAATAATGAACAAATAGACGAATAATTTCTGAGTACATGATACACGATAAGGGATGTGTACACCGGAACTAACCCCTCTCTCTCTCTCTCTCTCTCTCTCTCTCTCTCTCTCTCTCTCTCTCTCTCTCTCTCTCTATATATATATATATATATATATATATATATATATATATATATATATATATATATATATATATATATATATATGCTTACAATTGATTACAATAAGTATATAAAAACAGTAAGTACTCCCTCCGTCCCAAAATATTTGTCATTTACTATTCATGCACGCTTTTTTATGAAGCTAAAAACTAAATAAAATATCAAATTTTTTTAAATATTTTTAAATAATATCATACATATTACTAATAAATATAGAGTTATTTTAAAAAATTAATTAAAAAATGGATATTTTATATAGTTTTTAGCTACCTAAGAAAGCGTGCATGAATAGAAAAGGACAAATATTTTGGGACAGAGGGAGTATTAATTTTAATATATATATATATATATATATATATATATATATATATATATATATATTAAAATTGATGACAATAGGCTTAGTATAGCTTTAATAAGAAAAATTGATTAGGTTTGCGGGTACCTGCGGGCTACCCGCACTCGCATTAACGGACGAGCTTGGACACGACTTTCAAACCGTTAAGCGGGCTTAGCCCGGCCCATGCCCGCATCAACGGGACAAAAACTCGGGTAAAGCATGGCCCGCTCCCACGTTTGCCCGGGTCTATCCAAGCTGGATCGCCGTGGGATCGAGATTCCTACAAACTGTCCCCTTTGTGATATTTGTTTTGAAGATATTGAACATCTACTCTTCAAATGTCCTGTCTCCAAAGTCACACTCCCACTACTATCACCCCACATCTCAAACAAGGTCAACCACGGTTACAATGCTAGGACCACTATCATGGAATCCCTAATTACACTAAGAAAAGAATTTGGTATCCATGACTTCTCCACCTTAGTTGTGTCCTGGTGGAGTATCTGTTTTTTTTTTAAAAAACAAAACGGCTTTTAACAACATTAACCCTAACCCTAAAGCTATAATATCATTTAGTTCTGAACATATATTTAACTGGAACAAATCGAACGAACTAGACGAAGACCTAGAAATCAATAAGCACACTCCCAACAAAACGATGAATAACAAGTGGTCAAAACCCAGAAGTGGATGGTGCAAACTCATTTTTGATGGCGCCTTCTCATCTACATATTCTTCTTCCTATGGTTTCATTATTCAGGATGATAATGGATCTGTTATATTCTCTGCGGCTGGTCCCTCTTCCCTCCCCTCTATTTTAGGTGCCGAATGCTTCAGTCTTTGGAGGGGAATTCATAGAGCAATTGATCTTCAAATTACTAAGCTTACTAGTGTAATACCCGTGCCTTCAAGGCATGAGATTTTGATTCATTTGAAATTGAACATCATTCTATATATCTATATAATACTATATTAATATATACTTTTTCACATCAGAAATAATATGTATCAAGTACTTTTTTAATTTATAAATTAGTTGGAAAGAGATACAATATAATTGTTTTTAAATGATTGTGCGAATACTTTTGAAATTATGTAGTTATACAAAACTTATTCATTATTTTCATGAGAAAGATGGCTAGAAAAAAGGAGAAATAAATAGAGAAAATAAAAGTAAGATGGTAAAAAAAAGTGATCTAAGACGCCTTATCTAAGATGTAAAATAAGTAATGCTTGTAAGTTGTAAGTCTTAATTAACTTTTAAAATAAGTGAATTGTTAAAAAAAAATGGCTCTAATTGATTTTTATAATTAACTTTTGAAATCTAATATTCACAAATTAGTTATTTTTACTAACTTTATTAAAAAAAATTGTAGCTCTTAAAATATTGAAATTATAATAAGGGACATCTAGGGTGTATAAAATAATTATAGATGTCAAATATTCATTTTGGGGATAAATATTTTTTTCTTCGGTATTTGAAGCCAAACACCAAAAATTAAACATAAAAGAGTGTTTATTTATTTATTTTTAAATGATAATATATGCAAATTTCACATTTTCTTTTCTCAAAATTCTTCAATTTTTGTTTGTAGATCTTAAAATGTTATTTTTTGTATTCCAAATAGTCATTAAAGTTGTTTAAAATAAATGTAACTAGTTTTATTACCCGCGAACTTCGCAGCTTTTTTATACGACTTTTGTTATGCATACATAAGTTATGTAAGATCATGAAAATTATACTATAAAATATTATTTTTTGACCTTTTTAATATCCTACTTATCATTAATTTATTATGGTGATAATTTTTTTGAACAACTAACTTTAATCGCTAACATGTACTTTGTTATTGTGTATTATAAAATGATTTAATTAAAAATACGTACTTTGTTATTGGGTATTATAAAATGATTTAATTAAAAATATGTACTTTGTTATTGGGTATTATAAAATGATTTAATTAAAAATATATATAACATCAAATATATTATTTATTTCAATTTCATATCTTTTTATTAATTAAGGCATGTCCTAATTTAATGAGGTGTTTTAATATAGAAGAAAACTTGAAATGATTTATTTGCTTTCTCGTTTTAGTATATTATAGAGATTGTACTCATCCGATTAAAATTGAAGGGTTAAGATTAAAAAATTTCATCTCTCATATTAACCAAGAGTGAATTGAAATATACTCCGTATATAATTAACTATGCTTAGTATTGGAAGCTTACAAAAAATACCTATCATCTTTTATAGCTATAGTTTTGTATTGTAATTCTTAATGAAAATATTGTTTTTTTTAAAAAAAATTTGGGAAATAGGCACATTAATTGGACGTTTTTGCGAAATAGACGCGTGTTTGGACAATTTTGCAAAATGGCCCCTATATATACCTAATTTCGTTTCTGTACGGACATTTTTTCGTGTTTCCAGAAAATCAATTTCTTCCTCATTCCAACTCTCTCTTTGCTCGAATATTTTCATCTTGCGTTTCCGGCTCTCCATCTCCGGTTTGGTGCATTTTCCGGCTCGATTGTTCTTCCTTGCTTCGGTAAAGCTCAGAGTTTGCATCGTTTACTTCAATGTCGTCATCCAGTAGCTCAGGTATAAATTTGGGGGATTTTTGCGAAATTTGTCGTGCTAGGGTTTTGGAATATGTTCGTTTATGTTGATTTTATTGTTTGTTCATTATACTATTGACAATCTATGGGTAAATCGATGCTTTATATGCATTCTTATGTGCGGTTTTTAGTACTTTCCGTCGATTTTGGAAGTTGCATATGTAAATTCGGTTTTTTGAACTGTTTCTTTTCGTCAAATTTGCGGTGTGGCACTTTGTAAGTGCCTTTTTAGTGTTCTTCGTGTATGTGGATCTGTTTTCCATGCTTTTGATTGTTTGTGTCGATGATACTGTACTTATCTGCTGCTATGTTCATGTGTATGGGGCTGACACTGTCTGTTTTTGTGCTAGTTTATTGTAGTTCCAACAATGTATGTGTTTGGATTTGGTATTTTGTGTTGTGTTTTGTGATGTTTATGTTATTTTACTATGTCTGTGTAACATTATATTATTATTGTTTGTTGTTGTTTGTGTCATCACATATTCTGTTATTGTCTATTTAAATTTTTCTGTATTTTGTTGCTTGTAGGAACTCAATCTTCTGATTCATCCACCTCTTATCCTGGTTCTGATGTAAGTTATTTTTTATTTTGATGAGCAAGTTGTAGTTTTTTCTTAATCTGATGGTTGTTTTTTTGCTTAATTGTCTGTTATTGATCAGGGTTTGGAATATTGCATTCCTGTTTCTGAGCGATTTCGTTGTAGATCCAACATATATTCACATCCTTCTGTCTGTGATCTGATCAAGGAGCATTTGTGTCCTTCTCACTACAATACTCTGCAAAAAAGTTGCGTTGGATGGGTGCTGACGCAAAGCACCAAAATGGTTACGAATTTTCAGCTTATGCATCAAATGGTGCTCCGTTAAGTACAAACACAAAAAGAGCATGAGTTGTGGTTTAGAGTTGGTGGACATCTTGCACGTTTTTCAATTGCTGAGTTTCATGTTATTACAGGCCTTCCTTGTGAAGACCGTGTTTCTAATATTCCGAAGAAAGTGTCAATATTTGAATTTTTTGGGCAGAATAAAATGACTCATGATGAGTTACTTGATCGTTTCATATCTGAGAAAAAGATGTCTAAGAAGAAGTTGATTATGGCAAAGTTGTTGCTGATTGAGAGGTTAATTGTTTATAGGAGGTCAGAAGTTGTAAGTGCACAATTCTTATCTCTTGCGTGCAATGAGAAGGAGTTTGAACTATATCCTTGGGGTAGAGAGTCATTCACCCGTTTGTTGAAGTCATTGAAGAGTTCTTCTGTTGCAGATAGGAATGGGGTTAGGGGGTCTTATCAAATGTATGGGTATTGCCTTGCATTCCAGGTATTGTGCTTTAGTTATTGCTTGTCTTATGTCATCATTTTTTTGTCTGTGTCAGCACAACTTTAATGCTTATGTGAGCATTATTTAAATATTGTTTTGTAGTGTCATAACGAGTTTTCTTTTGTAACAGGCTTGGATATTAGAAGCTTTCCCAGCTATATCCGTTAATTTTGACTGTAATTTTAAGATGCCTGAACTAGATCCATACTCGTTGCACTGGCAATGTGATTATAGCCAAGTATACGCTGAAGCTGAGAAGTTCTTTCATGGCGATTTGGTAATATTTTTATATTTTCTCTCTGAAATAACATTTTTATTTGATGCATCTTTGGGTTTTTATTCTGATACATGCGTTTTCTCCAGACTCCGTTGTTCCCTATTTATGGGGAGTTTGCACGCACCGAAAGAATTGCGTTTGCTGGTGAAAAAGTTGATGTTGTAGTTGATGCAGTAGTTGTTGCATCAGTTGAAGAAATAGTTTCTGGACCTGTTGATGCGACTTTGTATGAGAGTCGTCGTGTTCTTAGAAGGGCATATGAAGCTAAGTTTTCAAATAGGGCTCTCCAGGTTGAGGAGGAAGAAGCTAATGTGTTGCAGAAACATGATGAAGGCGAGACCTCAAAGAAGAAGACACCTGCGAAGAGAGGCAAGGCTGCTAGAAAGAAACAGGATGGTAAGTCCTTTGAAACTGCTTTTGAAGTTTTCCCAGAGGGGGATAAAGAAGATGTAGGGACCTCAAAGAAGAGGAAATCTTCCACTAGAGTGATGGGTGGTAAAAAGAAACAGAAGGTGGAGTCCAGCGATACCTCTGAGGAACGGGTTCTCCTGAGGAGGGGTCGTTCTGCAAGTCGTGTTCTATTCAATCCATACATTGCTCTAGACCGTAAAAAATCTGTCAAGAGTGATGTAAAGAAGCCTCGACAGAAGGCTTCAGCAGTGAGGACAGGTGGTAGAGTTATTCCTTCTAAGGAGGTGAAGAGAGTTACTGCTGACACAAAATTGCATAAGGAGGTTGATGTGGTTGCTTCACCTTCCAAGCGATGTCAGTTGGGTACTGATTCATGTGACCTTTTAGAAGATGATGTCCCGCTGAATATTGTCTTTCAGTGGAGGTATAAGATGAAGAAGAACGGTGGTGTAAGTAGTGGTAGGCCATTATATGATAGTAATGTTGACAAGTCTTTTATTATTCCTTCTGTTCCTGTTGTTGATACTGAGGGTGCACATGTAGTGAAGCCTGTAGATATTCATGTTGCAGTCTCTACATCTGGGTGTGAAGTCAGTGTTGGTGATGACAAGGGTGAAGATTTTACTGCTGACACCCATTCTTCCAAATCTTGTGGTGAAGTTCCTGTTTGCGATGACAAGGTTGATGTTTTGGACGCTGACACCCATTCCCCTAAATCCGATAAATTGGATGCTTGTCAAACTGCGAGGCTATATGTTTTGACCGACCTTGCAGATGGCATTGATTGTGGTGACATCGTTGAAGGAGTTGAGACACCTTCTGCTGACAGTGATGGAGAGGGTGATGTGCTGACCCCTTCTGTTCAGAGGTCACCCCTGGGGAGTGTTGAAGCACATGATTTTGTTGGTGGGCAATCTGTGCTTGGGCAAACATCTGCTGCTTGTGAAAATGAAGATGTTCGCATTTCAAGTGATGAAGCTGACAAAATAGCAGTGTCATCAGAGAAAGTGGAAGATATTGAAGATGTTTCTCCTCAAATGGATGCTAACGATGATCCAACTTGTGAGTTGCCTCCCAAAACGCATGGTGATGCTTTTGCTTCTTCTCTCCCATCTTATCATGACTGGGTGAAGGAGATTTATAGGAGGATTGCGAAGCTTGAAGAGGTCCCTAAAATTATGCATCTGTTGTCTGCAAGGGTAGATGCAATTGAAACAAAGATTGTTGAGTTGAATGGGAGCCTTCAAGTGTTTGGTGAGATGGCGAAGAGGTACGATGAGCTTGAGGTTAGGGTTGCTAATTATGAAGCTTTGTTTGAGAGGTTGTAGTCAAACCCTGTCAAGCCTGATGTTAAGGACACTTTTGCAAAAGTTGATGACGAAAGTGTTAGTGGTGCTAAGTGTCAGGACACACCTGTGAAGGCTCGTGATAAGCACATTGCTGGTAAGACTGCGAGCTCTCCTGCGGTATTTCATGATGAAAGCACCAGTGGTGGTAAGTGCCAGGGCACACTTGTGAAGGCTGATGATAAGCACATTGCTGGTAAGTATGCGAGCTCTCCTGCGATAGTTGATGGTGAACATGTCAGGTGTGGTAAACCTTAGGACACATCTATGAAGGCTGATAATAAGCACGTTCCTGGCAAGCCTGACGGCACTCTTATGAGAGGAGATGATGAACGTGTCAGTGGTGGTGAACCCCAGGCCACACCTGTGAAGGCTGTTGTTGAAGATGTGAACAAAATTTTGAATGATGTTGTGTCTGATCTTCAGCAGTCTTTCCCTGACGAGGAGTTAATGTTCAAATCATCTCCCGCTTCTGGTGAAGTTGTGCCCGTGTCTTTGCCTTCATTAAGTACTGAGGTTCCAGGAGTGGGTAAGGAGTCTCCACCTGTTGTTGCTGACACCGAATTTAAGGTCCTTGGAGTTGAGGTTGGGATTCCAGTAACTTCAGCTGAAGTGCCTCAATCTACAAAGTGTGAAGGCGAAGGCGCTGGTGGTAAAGTTGTTGGAGTTACGGTTGACCCATCCCTGGAAAAGTACATTTGTCTGTCTGACAATGATGGTGACAAGGGTGCAAACGTTGATTGGGATTCGTTCGCCAAGGATCCTGCAATCCAAATCGAAGTTGACCAACTAAAGGCTTCCAATCTTATCCCATCAAACAGTACATTCTTGTATGGTCCAGTTATGGAAGTGAAGAAAGTGAGGATGCCAAAGCATGCCCCTAAAAAATCACTGATCAGCTCGGAAGATCATGAATTTATTTATGGACTCGTAAAAAAGCAAAGGTATGGTTTATTTTTATGTTTAGTATTTTGTATGAAATGTTGTTGTTATTGTATTAGTTACAGCATCTTATGCTATATATATATATATTTTGCTTTGTGTACTCTTTGGCAGGAATTTTTCCGTTACTGGTCCAATCTCAAGGGTTGATAGAAAGTTTTTCCAGCGGATTTTATTGAAGAATATGTGGTTTGATTGTGAGGTAATAACTGGTTGTATTTCTACATTATATATATATATATATATATATATATATATATATATATATATATATATATATATATATTTGTGGATTACTTTTTATTGTATTATTTGATTGTTGAATTCACTTTTTTATTACTTTGTTTAGCATTTAGAAGCAGGTTTGATTCACATTAGGAAGCTCATTCATGAGGACCCTGTCAAGTATCGAGATGTTCTTGTTCTTGATTGGCTATTTTATCTGAAGTACCTTCCCGACTATGCTTCATGTTATGGGGAAGACATAGATCTTGAATCCAGCACTGAGGATTATTTTGTCGGTACGTGCCCTGCTGATTATGGGAAGCCATGGGCATCGGTAAAGAAAATCTACACAATTTTCAACGTTATAAACAAGCACTGGGTGGCGTTGGAGATTAAAATTGAGGATAGGGTAATCAATGTGTTCGATTGCAATGTTCCTGCTGTTAGGGAAGGTGTTCTTGAAGAGCAATTGCAACCGTTTGCTATTTGGCTCCCAATTCATTTAGCAAAGGCTGGGCTATTTGAAAACTTCGATTCCTCTCCTTTCCAGCTATACATGGTTCCTGATTTAATGCATGATTCTACTGGGTATGTATTTGTTATCTTGTTTTGTTCTTTGGTTACGTGTAGGTACTTGTTATTTATGTTCTTACATTACATTGTTTCTTTCTTTGTCTACAGGGCTTCATGTGGTGTATTTACATTAAAAGCGATTGAAGCTTCTGTATTTGAGGGAGATGTTAAAAATTTCAACAACGAAAAGATCTTTCGTTTCAGAGAACTCATGTGTGCAGATCTGATCAAAGAAACTTGGAGTTTTAAATTTTAGAACCAGCAGTTAGATAGATTGTTGTTGTGTAAGTGGGGAAGTTCGGATGTAATCTGACAAATTAAGTGATCAAACTAGATAAGAAAACATTATGGGCTGACAGCAGGTGCCTAAGTATGAAAATAGCGGTGATACTGACGTTATTTTCAAGCAGTGTTGAGACTGTTGTTGTATTTTGCTTAACAATGCGTTAAATTTTGCACAAAAATTGATATTTGTGAATTTTTGCTCATTATGATCCTATTTTTCCTTAATATAATTTTTGAACTTTTAAATATATATTTTCTTACGCTCCTGTCTTATTTTTTGTCATCGTTCGAATTAAATTTCATACCATGGTCGATTGGCGAAAATTTGCTCAGCATGATCATATTTCTGATGAACAATAGGCTACATTTTGCAAAACAATTGACCAATAGGTTAAATTTTGCACAACAATTGATCTTTGTGAATTTGTTCACAATATGATATTATTTTTCCTTAATATAATTTTTGAATTTTCAAATATATTTTTTTAATGATGCTGTCCTTTTTTTGGCCATAATTAGAATTGAAATGCACACCATGGTCGATTTGTGAAAATTTGCTCAACATGATCTTATTTTTGCTGAACAATAGGTTAAATTTTGCACAACAATTGATCATTGTGAATTTGTTCCCAATATGATATTATTTTTCCTTAATATAATTTTTGAATTTTCAAAAAAAAAAATTTCATGATGTTGTCGTTTTTTTGGCCATAATTAGAATTAAAATGCACACCATGGTCGATTTGTGAAAATTTGCTCAACATGATCTTATTTTTGCTGAACAATAGGTTAAATTTTGCACAACAATAGGATTTGGACGAAATTGTTGGTTGGGTTATTTTAACCCTCAAGACCGTGGCCCATTTACTGATCAAAGTAGTTGGCCCAATTCAGTAACTTTATTTAAGGCGGTGTTCTTCCTTCTTTCTTCAAGAGTCCAACGTTATTCAAACCATTTCCACTCTCTTCCACATTACCCTCCCTTCAAGTCTTTTCGTCGTCCTCCACAAGCTCTTCCTTTTTCCCGAGTTTTCTTCAGAAGGTGCGCCCTTTCTCATCTATTTCTCTCCCTTTCGTTCTCCTGTAAACTTTATAAAATCGGTTAGGGTTTTTACATTTTTCCAACAAGTTTTATTTTGTTTTTTCCTGATTTTTAGATGAGTTTTTCATCATCTTTCAGTCGGTTAGGGTTTTGATTTCACCAATTTATATGAGTGTATATTTATTTTGTGTTGTGTATGTTTTGTATCCTTAGATGACACTTCCAATTGAAGTTCAAATTGGTCACCATTACACTGTTGGGTCTTTTGAAGTGGTAATCACACCAAGGCGGACACCTGTTTATGGACCTAGCATTTTGCACGTGGCTATCAATTCTGAAAGGATCCCTGAGCTGTTCCTGGACCATTTCACTGAGTGGAATGGGTTGCCGATGACTTATGAACATTGTGATCAGTTGTTACATGAAGCAGGGGTCACTACTGTGTTTCGAACTCAAGTAGCCAACCTGATGTTAATTGATTATACTCAAGGTGGTTTTCAGGCGATGCTGAGTTCGTTGAATATAGTCTCTGCCCTGATCTCATTATCAATGTATGTTTCATTGAAGACTCTGAAAATGACATGAGCTCTGATTCAAGCTCTCAATCTGAGATGAGCATCGATTCTGAAGAGGATGTGGATCCCCCAGCTTCTACAGAGAATGCAGACCAAAATGGCAATTTACAAGAGCCACCTCAACCAGAACAGGATTGGGACCAATGCTCTATATGTCTTGATCCGATGCTGCCATCAACGCCGACCCTTCGGTCACTGTGTGATCATACCTTCCACACAGGGTGTATTCTAGAGTGGTTGTCGTATGAACCCATTTGTCCACTATGTTGATCACCCTTTTAGGCTTATTTGTAATGTATATTTGCTTGGAAAAGACATTGTAGGTGCACCTATTTTGTGGTAGTTAAGCTAATGGAATGTATGGTATGAATGGAAGTTGGTATCTGGCACCTTTTTGTATATGATTTCCATTCTAATCATACCAATGTATTTTGTAACTATTTGTCCTAACTGGTGTTTGGAAATGTATAATATTAATGAAATTTGTGCACTGTTAAATTTGTTTGTGTATGATACTGTGTTTTATTTGAGGAAGAAAGCCCACCTGATCTTTGATGAATATGCTTATATATTATGGGTGGTGACAGTGGCCTAGTTTATTTGTTGTTGAAGTGCATATTTTGTAAAGAGGTTTTTCATGCCCAAAGTATTGTTGCCATTTCTTGTCCGATTAATTTAAAGTAATGTCGACACCATACTTGTATTTTTTGATTTTGCATTGTGGGTGGTGACACTAGGTGTTTGGTGTCCCAAGTAGTGCTGACAGTGATATCAGTTACAATTAGTGATGACATTGGGTCCCCCCCCCGATATTGAAGTCTTGTATTCTATGATTTTTGAAGTGTATGTATTTGTATTTTTTTCTTTTTATAGTGTATGTGGTGGGCACAATCTGTTTGAGATGCAAAGTATTGGTGTCACTCATATTATATTACAAGTAGTGATGACACGAGTGTTTGAGATGCAAAGTATTGTATGTATTTGTATTTTTTTTATTCTTAAATGTATGTGGTGAAAAAGGTGTTTAATGCCTATATTATTGTTGACATTGTGGGTTATATTAGTTTGAATTTGTGGTGTCACCAGTTTGATCGTTTTTTGATATTTGAATTTTATGTGGTGACACTAGGTGTTTTAGACCCAAAGTAGTGCTGACACTGATACTTGTTACAAACAGTGGTAACACTACACTTGTATTATTTTATTTTGAATTGTATGTGGTTGTCATAGGTGTTTAATGCACATAGTATTGACACCAGACTTGTATTAGTTACATCTAGTGGTGATACCAGTCTTGTATTCTATGATTTTGGCAGTTTATGTTGTGTAATTTATACTTGCTCGACAATAGATTATTTTTGCATCACACTTGAGACTTGTGAAATTTTGTCCATTATGATTCAATTTTATTTGTCAATATAATTTTATAGTTTCTTAATATAGTGTTACACAACGTGGTCTTAATTTTTTCAATTATAGAATAAAGTTGCACAATGTGTGGGGGTGATTGGTGTAATTTTGCTCAACATTACCTTATTTTTGCTCAACAGTAGTTTATAGTTGCACAACAATCGATCCTTTTGAAATATTATCATAATGATGCAAAAATAATTTTGTTTTTGCATCATGTTATTATTTTTGCTCATCATCAGATTAAAATTTCACAACACTGGCTATTGGTGAAAATTTGCTAAACATGATCTTATTTTTGTTTATCAACAGATTAATTTTGCACAAATCTTTAAATTTTTGATATTGCCCTCAACATAGCTGTTGGGCTTAGTTTATAGATGCCCGGCCCATTTCCCGCTTATTTATACGGCGCTTAAACGATGTTCAGATTGTCTGCAAGTCGTTTCATCTCCTTCTTCTTGTTCATCTTCATCCTCTCTCATTCTCATTAAGCATTCTTATTCTCAAGGTGCGTTTTCGGTTGTGGTATGTACTTCTTTCTGTTTTCTTCCTTTAAAAAAAACGTTTTCGGTTATTTTGATGTACTGTTTCAACAAATTTCTTACTGTTGTATTCTCCTATTTTCGTTGAACTTCCCCTTGCTTTTTAGTCTATTAATATTCATATATTGGTGTTTGTCTTGCTTATTTCGTATTGCATTATATTATGTGGGTGTTATGTGATTCTTACTGTCATTAAAAGTCATCAGTTAGGGTTTTTCCAGTTTTTCAGACATTTTTACTCTTTTGTCTTTCTGAAATGTTTATTTCCTATTAATATCGATGTAATTTTTTTTTAAGTGAATATCTAATATATGAGTATATTTTGATTTTGTATGTGTAGGTTTTCTCTTTTTCAATGGCATTCCCAACCTATACTGAACTAGATTACGACTACATTGTTGGTACTTATGAAGTTGAAATATCAGCATCTGAGTCATACTGGTATGGACCGAGTCTACTTGTTGTATCCATCCACTCTGACAACATTCCCTTAACATTCTATCACACGTCTACTTGGAATGGTATGCCTATGAGTCTAGCCCGCTGCAACGAAGTGCTACAGGATGCAGGAGTAACTGTTGAGGTTAGAAACCAGGTAGCAAATCGACTTCTAATGGATTACACTAGCAGTTGGTTTGATGCCAATGCTGATCTTGTTGAATATGGTCTTTGCCCCAACATCAACATCAATGTACATTTTTATGATGACTCTTCGTCTGATTCAAGCTATGAGTCTGACATTCACGATGACATTCATATGGAGGTTGACCAAGAAGATCATCCAGCACCCCCAGAGCCTATGGATGTTGATGGATTAAGGGAGATATATCACCTTGATCTTGATGATGAAGAATGTACAATATGCCTGCTTCCAATGTTGGAGTCAGATCCTGTTCTTCAAACGCCATGCCAACATCACTTTCATCCAAATTGTTTACGATCTTGGCTTTTAGTTCAAAACAACTGTCCTCTTTGCCGAGCAGAATTCTAGCTTTAGTTGATATAAGTGTAGTATGTAATTTTGTATGGTACTGATGTAACCTAAAATACATTTTATGAATGAAATTTGTCCTTGATCACATTTCGTTCTGATTTATATTCAAATTATAGTAATCTTTGATATTTAAGTAGGACATTTGGTGTGACACTAGTTGATCATATTGGTGGTTTCTGCTATTGAACTTTATGGCTTGACATTTTCTGATATTAAAACTTATGTGTGTGACACTAGTTGGGTAAATCCCAAAGTAGCGCTGACACTGATATTAGGTACATTTACTTGAGACCCTGGGCTAGTATTCTTTTTGTGATTTTCAAGTTTATGCTGTTGCACGAATTGGCAAGTGTTCAAAGTCTTTTTGTTACATTGTTTACATTGTTGGTTAGATTAGTTGGATCTATTGGTGACACTATTCTTATAATTTTGGTTGTTTTCTGTTTTTGATGTTTTTGTGATGACACTAGGTGGATAAGGCCAAAAGTAGTGCTGACACGAGTTAGGTAATGTCTTCCAATGATAACTGTAACTCAAATAACTGTAATCCATTTTCAGTTTATAGTTTTACAGTTTTGATAGTTTTTTTTATAGTTCTCTGAAATAAACTGTCACAAATAACTGTTACAAGATGAAAACTGTCTAATTGTTGCCTATATATATCCATTTATCATTCTTTGTTATCCATTGGCGCCTGAAAACTGGTTTTAACAGAAATACATCCCTCTCTAAAAAGATGAACTATGGTAACACTGTCGGGTTTTGCACGAGTTTCCATCAATTGATGGACGTGCTGGATAGTGTTGTTTATCGTGGTTATCACATGAATCTAGTTGATGAAGCATGCGAGACTAACAAAGAGGCTCGCAGGTCCGAGTTGTTGGAGGTCGTCGTGGTTCATTACACATTATATGAGGAATCCCAAAGATCCATAATAGCAACTGAACATCACATTCGGATTGCGTCCAAAGATGAAGATGGTGAAGCATTATCAAAGGTGATATTCGAAGTTTTATCAATAAATTGTTTTTCTAAACTGTGATTGAGTCTTGTCTTTTATGTTTTATACAGATGGAAAGAGAACTGGGCAATCAAAGACAGTTGTTTGAAGACGCAAAGGACAATCTAATGAGGTGTGTTAAAGAGGTTTTAGATGCAGAAATTGAAAGGAGGAAGAAGATTGATGACTTCTTAGGACTGTAGTTCTACTATATTAATAAGTAATAACATTGGTACTTATTTATATGTTGAATGTATTTTTTTTTCTTATTTTAGTTTATATGTGTTCCATTCTAATGATATGATGCAACATATTAATATCATAATAATCATATAATTATTTTGTAATTTCCTTCCTCATATTTCAAATTATAAATTTGGTCTGAAGTTTTACGTCTATCCCTTGTTATACTGCGGACACATTTGATTAGTTTGTGGATTGTTTTGGTAAAAGTAGTGCTGACACTGTTTAACTAAGTTTTTATGTTACTGGTAATGTGCTCATCATCATCTTAGTTTTGCTAAACAATAGTTTATAATTGCACAACAAACGAATGGATATCACTAAATCAACTGTTTGAATAACATAGACCACTTGATTATAAGGGTAGAGAATTGTGCTGACACATTGAAGATCAAACACAACTGTTTAGAAGCAGTTATAGTTGTATGCATCTTGACAAATACTATCCATAAAAAAACCACAGGGACAACAAATGTCTTAACGGGTACGAGAAAACTGACCACAGGGACAACAACTGTCTTAATTGGTACGAGAAAACTTTTCAGAAGTAGCGTATATAACTGTCTACACCAAAATACATTCCAAAGTTTGAAAATAAAACACGAAATTGCGTTGTGGTTGTTCAACCAAGATTCAGTTTCTGTCCCTGAATTCCTTTTGAAGTCATTCTTGCATGGGATTTTGCTGCCTTCACAACATCTGCGTTCACTTTATTCAACTCTGAACATACTATATCTGTCAGATACTTCACACCTAGCTTTGAAATATTCTTGAAATTGCCCTTTTCCAATCCACACTTGTACCCTCTCTCTGTCCCAAAGAAGGTCTCCATGTGGCGCATGAGGCATACCCTAGAATATTGAAATTTCTCCTCTCCAGCCCATGTGATGGGGACTTTTGATGATGTTGCATCTGACACTATTTCTGCCTTTGCTAGGAGTCCCTTATCTGTTAGATAAGCAACCAACATACCCTCCTGCATGGATTGAATTAGAATTCATGTAATTTTAATTATAAAATGAGTTGATATTTAAATGAAATTAAGACAAGGAAAGAAATATTAGATATCAGTAGTAAAACTTACCAAACATTCAAAGGGCGATGTGAAGGGGCAAATTGGATCACCGCAAGATGGTGTGACATCAACAATTTGGACCACATTGTTTTTAAAGTTGAAGACAACCATGACATAGTCTGCTGTTCGTTCTACCGCAAATACAATCTAATCAACATAATAAAAAACAAATAAACATTAGTGATTGGTCTTGTGAACTTTATTTATTTAATTGAAAGGGAGTACCATGTCTATATCCTTCAAAGAAAGGTGTGGTGATAATGACAATACAATATCAATGTGGAGGTTAAACCTCTTGAACTGTTCATCACAAGCTCATAACGATACACTCGCTACATTAAACTGGATGAAGAATAGAAATTAGTAAAAAAACAGAAGAATTGTAATAACGGTTAACAATGGAGTGTAATTGAAAGTTAAAATTGTAAGAATATTACAGTTTTGTTGATATTGACAAAAACTCTTGCTGGTGATTGAGCACTTTTATACTGTTCCTTGTGGTTGAGGATAGCTGTCCATGCATCAATAATGATACTAGACAAGTGGGTTTCATCCTCAAGCGTAGCCATGTCTGTTCTAACAATTTCAACAGACTTGTGCTTAAACAAAATTTCCTTGCAATGTCAATCATTTTGAAGATGGATTATATGAAAATAACCTTTTACTTGTAACTGAACATACTTTAGGAAGATTAAGTTTAAAATGAACTTACTTGCTGTGTGGTGTTTTCATTGCTAAATAGGCTGAAACAGTGCGCTCAATTTCAGAGATAGGATCTGTAATGTCAACAACACGCGAGTAATATGGGCTTCTCAAAGATGCAGAAGGTTTATGTGCTCTCCTTGTAGCTTCTTCTCTCTTCATGTTATTAAGTTGTTCTGCAGCATTTCCATCAACTATGTTGATCCGCGGCGACCTTCTTGGTGGCAAGGCAGCAGGGGGAATGCATTTTATTGTATCTCCCAAAGGGTTCACTGGTGGAGTATCAACTTTAAATTGAGTGGGTAGGGGATTAGGAGTAGCTTCACCACGCTGTTGTATTGGAGACTGGCCATGGCTGTCTGGGGGAGTCTGGGCTGCTTCATTAGCATTCTTCATTTCAACCGATGTGTTCAATGATGTCCCTTCATCTTTCTTAAAAGCATGATCATCTAGAAATATATCAAAGGAAAATTCCCCGTCCACTTTGATATTGGATTTCATTTTTTGCTTGTTCTGATATGCCATTTCGATCTGAGTAATGCAATCTAATAAAACAGGGTCTGCCCCGAATTTCTCTTGTGATTCGGTAAAATATGGGCTTATAGGGTCATTCATATTTGACATGTCAGCAGCATCCGTAGCCGTAGGTGCCTCAGAATTGACATTTTCCACCCCTAAAAGCTGGTTTGCTCCATGTAGAAGCCTTTTCACCTTGTCATCATGTTGTAGTTCAATCGGGACTTTCGTAGACCACTCAGTAAAATCAGAAATAGCAGATGCAAGTGCAGAAGTCTTTTGAGCAAACAACTTTATCCAACTCTAGAAGATAACATCACATAAAAAATAAGAATAAAAAGTCATCAGTAAATATCAGAACATTGCTATACTGTACTAATATTACATTGAATTGGTTTAAATAATTCATACAAACCTCAACTGGGGGTGTCTCTTTTTCTGGATCAGCAGGGTGACTGGTGCCTTCATCGTTTTGTGCAGTAGGTTGTGGACAAGCTGTAGATGGTACGTCTTGATGGTGAGGAACAACTTGGCGAACCTGGACTAAGCCACAACCAAAGCCTCCAGTACTTATATCATCAGTTTCTCGTTGGCGCAAGATTTTGTAATTTATGCCAACGAAAACCGGGAAAGAACGAGTCATTCTTCTTAGTGTTGTTCTTGTGAATAATTTCACCCTATTCATGTAAAACAACTGGCACACCAAGGGGATAAACATATATCAGTATAACGATTGATCAGGGAATGCTGACATAAAGAATACTGTAGACATGTAGATAAAAGTAGGGGGGTGACATTTGTACTACTGACATGGTAAAGAAATTAAGTTAACATCAGAGCGAAGGTTTGAAAAAAATACTTACAACCAAGAATAATAGAGGCCCTCTGAAATGACAATTCTTGTTCTTTTCCCAGCTTCTCTTTGCATCGACCAAACTTTCCAACACAATAGCACACCAATTTAGGTCTTTCAGGTCACCCAATTCAGGAACTACTCTTATTAAACTATGGTTGGCATGTCCGTTTCCTAGTGTATCAACCAAAATAGAGTCCAGTATAACAATAAAGTTCAGAAGAAATTGATCACCACTGTCAGTGCCAGCTATCAATTTTTCCATAACCATAGTTGTTGTTATATTGTCCTGGACATCAAATGTGGTTTTCCACTCTTGCACAAGACTGAAATTCTCTTTAGCTGATTTTCTTCCAACTAAAACTTTCCCCATTGGGAATCCCATTGTGATATGCACGTCTATTTCTGCAATTTCAAGTTCGCCTCCATTTAGCCAGCACCAAGCAATACTTGTTAGGGTCAAACTGATCCACTAACCAAAATGAAAGAAGTAGTGGTAGGGTAACAATCTCCAAGTTGAACAAAAATCCAAAGCCAATATCCTCAATCATTTTCCTTTTGATGTATAGCAATTAGTTAGGCGAGCCGATTGCTAAAAGAAATACTCGATCTTGCGTATGTTTTTGGATCTCCGTGGATTGATGCCTACCGTGTGGGTGAAGTTAATTAGCAATATAGCTAACTAATCTCCCTACAAATTGGCAATCTCGAGCGCAACCAAAGTTGATTTGCGAGAGCCACCGGCCGAAGTCTCCTAAACGCACTTGCTCTTGTATAGCACTAGCTTGGAATCAATTCAACAAAATTAATTGGAATCAATTCAACATGGCCATTCAACCAAGGATTCAATTAATAATGGTGATCGGCGGAATGGTACTACGGAACGTGAGAATGGAATTGGTGATCGGCGGAATGGTACTACGGAACGTGAGAATGGAGAGGTTTGGATTGATAATCGAAGAACCCTTTAATTCATAAAGAGGTTCCTCAATTCTATTCAATCTCCTTTAATTCAATAGAACTACAATGTTTAAATAGAAAACCTAAGAACCAATTCTACCGTGCAAGATAGAATTTAGGTTGATAAAGATAGAAATTTAATCCTAAAGATAAATAAACCTAGAAGATAAAACTTAATCTAAAATCCTAACCATCTTATTTAATCTAACTAAGAAATACTAAAAATAAGCAATTCTATAATTCGACTCCAACTAACATAGGAGTTACTAAAAATAGAATATATATAAAAAATAAGAAATATAAATAATAAAATAATTAACGCCGTTTCTTTAACGACTCCCAAGGTGGAGCCTTCTTCTTTCGCTTGAGGATGACATCATTCTCCTCCATTTGAAATCGACTCGTCCTTGAGTCGTCGCATGGATCAAGATCGTTGTTTGACCCACAGAAGGCCATCTTGACCCGCATCATTCTCCCCCTCTTATCTTCGATTCGTCCCCGAATCGAGTTGACGATGATCAGCGAGGAAGGAGCAACAACCTTCAAAGAAGATGATGGAGGAATAGGTGGGATAGGTGCCAGGAGAATTCAAGGTATAGGAACCCCAAAAACAACACCTTCATGCGCGATCGTTGAACGGACTTGATCTTCAATAAGAATAGGATCAATGAACACACAAATCTCAGCAACTAGAACTTTATGAATATGCCCAAGAGGTACAATTGCTAACTCTTGAGACACGTCATCAAGTACCTCATCCTCGTCAACGGAATCAACATGCTCGTCAAGAACACTGTTGCAGTCTGAATGCAGAACAGATTCGGAGACCTTATTGAAAGATTCTGGGAGCGTATGACCCACCGTTCGAAAGCTCGTCGAGCCAGCTTTGCAACAAGACTGAGATGACTCAATTCCGAGGTCGGAGTCAACGGGAATCTGCGAAACAAGTTCAGCGTGCTGTGCTGTTTTTTGGGCAAAGAATTTGTCCACCATATCCGCAATCCTAGCTTTCAACTCTCGGCGACGTTTCTCCTCTCGGCGACGTTCCTCCTCCTCTTGTCGTCGTGCCTCCTCAGCCTCTCTTTGTTGGAGAAGCTGAATCTGATAGCGTTGTCGACACCTCTTATCTTCGATCTCCAATTGACGTTGTTCTTCCTCTTGACGTTGAAGCCAAAGTTGGCGTCTTTTGACTTCGCGTTGACGCTCTAGGGTTTGTTGTTGTAGCCAAGCTCTCCGACGTAACTCTTGTTGGCGTCGTTGTTGTTTAGCACGTTCTAGAATGCTCTCCATATTTCATCTGCAGAATCTTCATCACTTGTAGTGTCACTATTTAGAGAATTCATGTCATCTCCAACATCTTCCAACAATACACCTTTCATCCTGGTGTCACCGATCAATGTCATGTTATTTTCCCCTGTAACAATATTGGTAATAGTTGGATTGCATGCCACCAACTGTAAACTCTCAGCTGAGGATGCCTGTTGATCTTCAACTTCTTCACTATTTGATTTAATGCTGACACACAACTCCACAACAAATTTAACATTCTCTAGGTCGGACACCCTTAAAAACTCTTTCAAATCAGCATCACATTCAACAAGAAGCGGAGCTCTCAACAGTTTGAAAATGTGTAAATGATTTAATTTCAATTCCAATGCACTATCTATATTGAATATGTTGTGAACTTTTCAGTTAAACCTTGTAATGTTATTGACTCGTCAATCATAAACACCTTTGAAGTAGTGTCTCCAACAAAGGTTGGACATGAATCATTAAACAACCATTTCCCACCACATAGAACTGTAATAATGTAGGTTGCCATTGTAATCTGCGGAGTATGAATTTAAGAGGATAAATACATTTAAGTAATAAAAAACACAATCTGATTAAAAACGATGACATGATCAACCAAAGTGAGTAAAATACACATCTTATGAGAAAAATTGTTACAAAATTTGCACCTACGGTGCAAATTTTTTATGAGTCAAATACAGTGCTGACATTAAAACTTTCAAGGTGTAATAAGGAATCTATAGATCATTGTATTGTCAAAAGCAACAATAGATTTGCAGGCCTTGTGCAATTTTTCTATGACTTAATTGTATTGCTGACATGGCTCAATCAATGTTCATTAACGATGACACGACCAACCAAAGTGAGTAGAATAAACCTATTATGAAAAATTTGCGCCAAAGGCGCAAATTTTGATGCTACTGTATGCATAAGCATAGATTTTCATACTGTTATAACATATATAAGCATAAAATATTCTAAACAGGCATCCCCTGTGCAATTTTATTATGACTCCATTGCAGTGATGGCATGGCTTAATCAATGTTGAATAAGGAAGTCTAGTGATGACATTAGCAATCAAAGTCTAATAAGGAATCAATACTTCAATATAGAGTGCAGATTCAAGTGTAGTGATGACATGAACAACAAAATGAATACAATACACCTGTTGTGAGGCGAATTATATAAAAGTTGCACTTCTCGTAAGAAACTTCTATGATTAAGGTCTACTGATTAGTTGAAACAATCATATTGAAATCACATCCTAAGCAATCATAGAGATGAATTGAGCAATGTAAAATATGAATAAGCATAAATAACCATAAACATACACAGATTCGATTTGAAACTTGAATATTACACATATACAGAAAAAAATGCTTATAAACATTAATTCATGTATAAAAAATCAATCAAAATTTTTGCGCCAAAGGCGCAAATTTTGATGCTACTGTATGTATAAGCATAGATTTCCATACTGTTATAACATATATAAGCATAAAATATTCTATACAGGCATCCCCTGTGCAATTTTATTATGACTCCATTGCAGTGATGACATGGCTTAATCAATGTTGAATAAGGAAGTCTAGTGATGACATTAGCAATCAAAGTCTAATAAGGAATCAATACTTCAATATAGAGTGCAGATTCAAGTGTAATGATGACATGAACAACAAAATGAATACAATACACCTATTGTGAGGCGAATTATATAAAAGTTGCACTTCTCATAGGAAACTTCTATGATTAAGGTCTATTGATTAGTTGAAACAATCATATTGAAATCACATCCTAAGCAATCATAGAGATGACTTGAGCAATGTAAAATATGAATAAGCATAAATAACCATAAACATTCACAGATTCGATTTGAAACTTGAATATTATACATATACAGAAAAAAATGCTCATAAACATTAATTCATGTTTAAAAAATCAATCAAAATTTGCGCCTTTGGCGCAAATTTTGATGCTATTGTATGTATAAGCATAGATTTCCATACTCTTATAACATATATAAGCGTAAAATATTCTATACAGGCATCCCCTGTGCAATTTTATTATGACTCCATTGCATTGATGACATGGCTTAATCAATGTTGAATAAGGAAGTCTAGTGATGACATTAGCAATCAAAGTCTAATAAGGAATCAATACTTCAATATAGAGTGCAGATTCAAGTGTAGTGATGACATGAACAACAAAATGAATACAATACACCTGTTGTGAGGTGAATTATATAAAAGTTGCAGTTCTCGTGGGGAACTTCTATGATTAAGGTCTACTGATTAGTTGAAACAATCATAGTGAAATCACATCCTAGGCAATCATAGAGATTACTTGAGCAATGTAAAATATGAATAAGCATAAATAACTATAAACATACACAGATTCGATTTGAAACTTGAATATTACACATATACAGAAAAAAATGCTCATAAACATTAATTCATGTTTAAAAAATGAATCAAAGTTTTCGCAAAAGGCACAAATTTTGATGCAATCAATAACAGTAATATTCTGTTCAACTATATTTCCATACTGTTATAGCATTTATAAGCATAGATAAACACAAATTTGGCGTAATCTACACTTGTAGTCACACGATTCCAATCCGTAATCACAAAACCGAACCAGTAATTTGCGCCTTCGGCGCAAATTGAAGCAATAATCGCAAAATTGAAGCTGTAATTGCAAAACTGAAGCATACATAAACACAGACTGAATCAGTAATCGCAAAACTCAAGTAGTAATCGCAAACCAAGAAATTCTAAGAAATTTGCGCCTTCGGCGCAAATTTAAGCAGTAATCGCAAAACTGAAGCAGTAATTGCAAAGCTGAAGCATAGATAAACACAGACTGAAGGAGCAATCTCAAAACTAAAGAAGTAATCCAAAAATTCTAGTAAAACTTGCGCCTTCGGCGCAAATTCTAATCGACTTAAAATTCTAGTAAATTGACTTACCTGATTCTCTAGATTACAGTTCAAAATCGATAGCTTCGTTGATGTCGGAATGGTAATCTCTCGGAAATCCTAGCAATCTCCAGCGAGCAGGTCGGGAGAGCGTCCGAAGATGGAGAGCTGGAGGAGAGAGAAAATCGGGTTTCGAGAGACGGTGAAGCCTTTTATTTAGGACATTTTACAAAAATGTCCCAAAACGCGGAGATTTCGCAAAATTAGCCCATTTTCGTGGCTATTTTGCAAACCCCCCTTTTTTTGGTCTAGAATGAAAATATTGTTAAAACGTAACCACCCATAACAATTTATTAATTAAATTAATTAAAATTTTCAATTAAGGTGACACAGCATTGAATCCATTTATAGATAGCTTTAAAAACAAATTACTAGATTCTCTAAATATGAAATAGTTTGGTATACTATATATTAATGAAAACATTATTAAACGTAACTACCCACAATATTAAATTAATTACTATTTTTTATTTAAGGTGTACACATGTTATAATGATGTGGCTAAAAGATGGACCTTTAGTTGACGTTGCTAAAATATATTGGATCATCATTAATTGACGTGTCAAAAAATCCGGATCAGATTGCACCAGAGTACGACACGTAAGCTAATTACACCAGAACCCGCCACATAGGATTTCCACGCCTCTATTTTAGTATTATACTAGAACAGTGCCCGCGCCATTGCGCGGTTTTTTTTTTAAATTATAATAATATGGCAAATCAATATTATAAAATTAAATAAAATTTTAATAAAAGTTAGTATAAGATTAAAAATATATAATTTGATTGATTGAAAAAAAATATAATTAATGTGATGATAATATCTCATTAAAAATGGTTCTCATTTAAAGAAGTATATAATTATAGATATTTTAAAATTATCTTATTGGAAAGAAAAAAATTTACTATCAATGTAATATTATTTAAAAGATTTAACTAAAGATAATTTTATTAAAATCACATAGATGAAAGAGAAAATATATACGATGTGATATTATCATGCTTTTAATTTAATATATTATATAAAGAACTACATACAAGTATATATTATATATTCATTCAATATTTTCAATTAAACCCATTGGTTATATAATATAGAATATATTAAGGAAAAAATTATAATAATGTGACGATATCACCCATCAAAAATATTTTTCATTGAAATTATATATTAGCATTAATATTAATTCAAGATTTTGAATTGAACCACTGATTAGAAAATGGAGTATACAATGAATTGAAAAAATGACCAAAAATATCTTTACATAAGGAGACGACACATGACTGTAAAATTATGGGTTATATATAATTCAATTTGCATAGATGAATGAATCTTATTAATTCAAAAATAAACGAAAAGGAAAGATGCAACTTATATTATTTTATTTAACACGTTAATTCTTATTTTATTTTCTCAAAAACTAATTAGATTAGAAGTTAGGTAGATATAGAAAGGAAGGTAATAAAAAAATCATGTATTTTTAAAAAAAATGAGATGTTAAATGAAAATTTTAATCTATAATTATTAAACAAATATCTTACATTGAATAATTTAATAAGATCTTTATATTTCGATGGATATAACCATATTTTGAATTTTTTTTATGTGTATATATAATAGTAAATTTTAACGGGTAGATATGTATGGATAGATAATAAAATATACTCCATCCGTTGCAAAATATAAGTCCCTTTACTATTTGGCACGTTTTTTAATGAGCTAAAAACTCTATGAAATATTAGTTTTTCATTAATTTTTTTTTAAATAGTCTTATACATACTAACAATATGTATAATACTATGTAAAAAATTTAATAAAAAATTAATATTTCATAGAGTTTTTAGCTCATTAAAAAACGTGCCAAATAGTAAAAGGCCTTATATTTTGCAACGGAGGTAGTATAAAACAAATGACAAGTAGTTGATAGACTAATTGATTTACCTTAATTATATAGATTATTATGAAAATAGACTAACCTAAAATAGCTTGGCATAGAATGATGACACATGGCACATAGTTGCTTTTCATTTAATATATAACAAGCGTAGTGCCCGTGCATAACGCACGGGATTTGTAAAACATATTATATTTTATAGAAGATATTACCATAATTTATTTATATTATTTATATTAGATATATTATACTATTATAATAATATGAAAACGATATAGCAAAATAATATAAATTTTGATAAAAAAATTAATGCTTATATTATATCAATATATAATATATGCGGCAAAATGTCAATGTCTCGCCTTCCTAGCAGGGTCGAGTTTGAGATTTAAAATGCCCGGGACAGGATATAAAAATGTCAATTTTAATTTTGGCTCTACTATTATTTTTTGTTGTGTTAATGGATTGGAAAGTAAGACTAAATAATTTGATAGTTCGACTACAAAGTTTAGCTGAATAGAGTTTTAAGAACTTTTGGAAGGAGAGCACGTAAAATGTCGAATACATCATCGGATGAACTGCATGTACAAATGAACGCTGTAAAATGTAAATGTAAATGGATTAAATTGGATGAGTATGAACTATGGAACACTTTGTAATTGGATCAGTCTTTCAAGGTTTTGAAAATTAGAGAGAGAAAAAAGAGGAGAAAGCGATGAAAAGGCAGCACCAGTGCGACGACTCCTTTCTCCTAGTTTCAATTCAGTCATCCTCTTCCTTTCAATTTCTATCTGAAAAGTGAAATAGACCCTTCCTCAATTTCGATTTGAAATCGATCATTCCGATATGTTGATATGAAAAATCAAAGAGAGACGACTCCTTTCTCCCCAGCCCCAATTAAGTCATCATCTTCCTTTCGAAACCCTAAAATCAATTTCTATGGTCTGTCCTCTAAAGCTTTCATAAAATCCAAAGATTCGACGTTATTCTTGCAATTAACCTTTGTCAATTTCGATTTGAAAAAGATCATTCCTCAATTTCGATCTGAAAAATTAAAGAGAGACGAAAATCGAACACCGACATTACACTCTAGGATGAAGGTAACGATTCTTATTTATTTGTTTCCTCCTTAACTTTACCAAAGATTCTTACCATGCTAGAAAAATTCATGTCTTTGCATTTTATTTTGTCGAAGCATCACCCCTCTTATAACCGATTCGAAGGCAGTTGCATGATTGGGTGGATTTGGAGTAGTTTTGATGTCAGTAAGGAACTTGATTAGATTCGTATGGTAGGTAGTAGATTATTAGTTATGAGGTTTTGGGGGTTGAGATTGGTAATAGTTTATAAAATTCATCTAAACTGGCTTCATCTATACATGTATTATTGAATTAAAGAAGATCAGATTAATTTTCTAATTGAGGAATAAAATTGATAAAAATTAGACAGGAAGATGAATCAAAGAAGTTGAATAGGTATTCTTGTTGTCGGGTTTGTGAACTTGTATGTGCAAAATCCTGAGCTAAAGATGCAACTCAATGGTGCTAGAAGCTGCCCACATCATGTTTCATTGTTTACATGTTTGGTTGTTTACATTATTAAGGGCATTACTTTTATAGTTTTATGTTGTTTGGCATTTAAAATACACAAATGTTGAACCTGAGTTTAATCCTATTAGCTCAAAATTGGAAGGGTGTTTTCATAAATCACAAAGATGAGGGTTCAAATCCCGCATAAGCTTTGTATACGTGATGTTAAAGTATCATATGTAAAATTAGTCTAAACTGAGATGGAGATGAGACAATGTGATTGCATGATCTCTATGCTTTAGCTCTTCATTAGGGATGTTGACTTCAGGAGTGAGGTAAAAATGTTTCTATTTTGAAGTTGTTATGTTTTACTTGATACTTGGTTCGGTGAATGATAAATTTATATGGTATGCAGTTTAAAAAAATGGTATTGTGAATCTAAAATCAATGAAATTCATTTAATGAGTTGTTTAAAAAGTGAAGTAATAACTATTAAGGCATCAAGATGTTGAAATTTGGAATTTTATAAAGGCAGTGAAGGGAAAAAGCTCTAAAAAGGGGGATTTTGATTTACTTTTAACAAATATACTGCAATCTGGATTTTGTCATTATAATTTATTATTGCTGAGTGACTTAACAAAAGCATGTGAAAGATTCGCAAAAGTATACATCAAAAACTACTTCTGGATGGAGGATACACTGAACTGAAAAGAAAAGAACAAATGGTGAATTTGGTTATCATATGTGAAGGAATCTATAGTATAAAGGTAATCATTGTTCAAAATAACAATGTAAAATGAGATGGCTCCAAGGAAATGTGCTTACATGATCTTTAAAAGATCCTAAATACCACTTTCAAAGATCCATTCTGGTTTCATATTCATATTCTTGCTATGCATTATTCTACTTATGAAAACATGAACCTAGTAATACATGAAGAAGGTGATTTGAAAGACATGAAAAGATAGGGAAGATGATACCAAGAGGGTGCAAGAAGGGGAAAGCAGTGGAGATTGCGATCCTGAAATAAATAAATGTAAAAACATTAGTAAGTAAAAGACTAAAAGTGGCTTGAGAATAAGTAGGAAATGAATGAAGATGAAGCAGGAAAAAGAAGAATGTAAGTCGCTGTATGTGGATGATAATAGGTGAATTACTTGCTATATTTCATTATCAATATATATATATATATATATATATATATATATATATATATATATATATATATATATATATATGAGTAAATATGATAGTTAAAGTGAATGGATAAATATTTGTTTAATAACTCAGCAGTAAAAATCCCAAAAAATATTCGAGACAACCGTGAAAATCCCTGTATTCGAGATTGATTTTTTTTTTATAAATAGATAAACATTAGATTTTAACAAATCATTCAAGTAGGTAAATAGGCGGCAATTTACTACCACATATACTCCTTTTTTTTAGTGTTATGGGTAAAATCAAATCTTTGTATTGAGATTACAATTTTTTTTGCTTTGTAAATAGATAAACATTGGATTTTACTATATATCAATTGCTATGTTTGAATCGGCTGCTTTAGTAAAGCCCATGTATATTCAACCGTCACCGATAATGATTTTATTTTATTTTCTCAGGTAAAAAAAAACTTGAAGTGCAAGTCCCCAATTGAGCTACTGTCGTCATTCATAATATGACTACCTGATCTAATTTTAAGGCTGGGATCTAATTCACTGTATGTTTGCTACTGATTTTCTGCCGTTTCTGTTTGATTGAGTTTATGAGATCTGGATTTCAAGTTAATTTGGTTGTTCTGGATCACCAGAGAGGACTTCCTTCCGACATTCAAGAAGTAATTCAGGGAAAAAGGCCCTCATGGATGCATATATACTCGATCCGGTATGAACTTGTGTACCTATAATAATTCTTAGTTTTGGTTGCTTTTAGTTTTTAGACTACTTGAGATTTGATGAATAATGATCATGTATGTAGTTTCTTGATGCTACTGATGCAAAGTGGGAAACTGTGAGAGAGGCTGAAAGAGCAAAGATGCAAGAAGAATTATTGAAGAAGCTCCCTGAGATTATTTTTTGTAATTCATATGAAATATTTATTTTTTTGTAATTCGTTATTTATAAAATCATCAAATATCTCATGGAGTTGTGTGGAATAAAATCATCAAATATCTAATAAAAAAGTTTTAAAAATTAACAAAATAAATTTCACTTGACAATCATTCAAAGGAGTTTAGTGAAATTTATTTATTAGTAACATATTGATTTATTCTTTTTTGCTTTAAAAAATCTTGGATAAATAATAATCTGTAAATATGGAGAAGTTGTTATGATTTGGTCAACAAATTCAAAATATTTTTATTAATAAAAATGATTTTAAGTATATTTATTTTAAATATATATGGGGTAGGTTAAGCGAATGGCTGTCACGTGACACTTTCTTGTGTGGCTGCCACGTGTATGATTCGCAACTGTTTTAGTATTATATTAGATATTGATATATTGATATATAGATATTGATTTATCTCTAAAAAATATTTTTTTAAGAATTTATATAGATATCATGTAAAATGTGCAGAGTAAGTATAGATTTAAAATATTCATTTTGGATAAATATTTTCCTCAAAATTTGAAGGTTAACAGGTGCAAAAATAATTTCTTCTTAAAATTAATGACGTTTTTCTTCTATCTCCAAAAATATTTTTAAAAAAATTCAATAAAAATTTAAGATGTCTATATTGTATACTAAATGTAAATTTTAAAAAGAAATATTATTTTGACAATCATTGTTTTCTTATAGTTACTTTTTATTTTGACATTTGAATTAAATATTCTGATTAATTCTTGAGTTATCACATTTCAATATATTAGCCAATTTAGTTATATACATATATAAATATAAGATTATGTAAACATTTGATATTTTAAAGATATTTTTTATTTTTAATATTCTAATTAATTTTTTTTAAGGTTACATAACAAATTATGGATAGACTTGTATAAATATGTGGACCAAATAATATATGGCTTCTGATCATCATGGTTAGAGCTGACAAAATCTGATCCGACCCGAGAAACCCGACTGACTCACCCGAACCCAATCCTAATCAAAACCCGAGAATCCGGAGTCATCCGTAACCCGAACCCGAGACTAAGCCCGACCCGAATCGATTCGAAATACACCCAAACACAAACAAAACCGACCCGACCCAAACCTGATCCGACTCTCAACCAACCCGACATTCGGAATGATAGTATCCAAAATTGTGGTCCTAATAAATATATAATATTATTGATATGAATGAAATGTATAACGAAAGTGATGAGATTAATGAAATAATGATATAAAAGACCACACGAAATGATAATAAATAAGAAAATACCATTTGAATAAAAAATTCAACTTTAATTGTGGGCGTGACACGTCAGCAAAATGCTAGCAGATTTAGTAATATTAGTAGATAGATAGATAGATAATTGAAGGAGATAACCTTAGCATCATCAATAATCTGATGACTGGATGCTCGTGTTGTGGAGAGATCGAGATCATTTTATCTGATTGTCTCATTTCTCTCCCATTTTTTTTCTGATTTTGAGATTTTACATGTCTTTAGAGAAGGTAATGGTATAGCCGATCGTCTTTCACATCTTCCATTCTCTCACGTAGGCACCTCTCTCCCCTCTGATGCTGCGCTCCGCAGCATCATCCTTCGGGATGCTCTTTACTAGTTGTCGCGACAACTTTCAAATTATTTTCGGTTCCGAAAAAAAAATGAATTTGCACAAGTTTTGTTACAACCGAAAATTGGGTTGTCAGCTTAAAAGTAATGGAGGTAACCTTATTTTAGTGTTATGAATCGCTTCAGATTTCATATAATTCTCAAATACTTAGAAACTACCACTTTTAAAGGCCTATGCTTTACGAAATGATATTTCTCAAACTCAAATGGTTTCAATTTGTGTCGGTAGAGGTTGAGTTTGTTATTGAAATGATATCTCTCAAACTCAAATGCTTTTTCTTTTTGTCATATCTTACCTTCCTAGACGGGTTCCCACCCTATTTGGCCCTATTATCATTTCCATTAATCTAGCTGCCACCATTATCAACAAGTTTTACGGTATCCACACAAACTTTATTGATACGTTTATGGTTTTCACCGAATGAGTTATATTACTTAATATATTTTATGGCTGAGATAGGTTTATTGTTGTAGAATGTACACTTTGAGAGATTTGGATATTGAACAAATGAAACAAGTTGGAATCAATTCAAAGGCAGTGCCTTGTCATGCTATTTCTAGCAAACAACAATGTTAGGTGCTTGCCCAACATCATCTTTATATTCGTGCTAATGATCGAGCTTTTTGAGAACTCGGAGCCTTAGATACAATGGACAACAATATTTCACTCTTGTTTACCTTCTTATCATGTTTGTGTCTTTATTTTCTAAGGGTTTGTTTTTCAAGCAACAAGAAGCTGAGCAAACTTCCTCCAGGGCCTAAACCCTGGCCTGTAATTGGAAACATCTTTCATCTTTCTGATAATCCTCATCGCTCCCTCGCCCACCTTTCTCAAGTGTATGGCCCTTTGATAAGTCTTAAGTTAGGTTGTTTCACTACCGTCGTCGTTTCATCAGTAGATATAGCGAGAGAGATTTTTCAGAAACATGATCGATCCTTGTCTAGTAGGAAAATACTGGATTTTGTTCATGCATTGAATCACTCTCAGTATTCCATTGCCTGGTTGCCGGTGTCACCCAAGTGGCGGAGTCTAAGAAAAATCCACGACCAAAAGCTTAGATGCTACCGAGCTCTTGCGTCAGGAGAAGGTGTATGAGCTCCTTAGATATGTAGAGCAACACTGTAGGAACGATGAGGCTGTGGAGATCGGCAAGGCAGCCTTTACAACAATACTAAATTTGTTATCAAACACATTTTTCTCCATCGATCTAATTACCCAAAGTTCTGCAGCATCCCAAGAATTCAAGGATGTTGTTTACACTTTCATGGAAAATAGTGGAAAGCCTAACATGGCCGACTACTTTCCGATTCTTGGTTATTTTGATCTATTTGGTATCAGGCGAAAAGGAGAAGCTTGTATTCGTAAGTTTTTCGCTGTTTTTGATGACATTATTCGGCAGAAGTTATCTGCTGACCCTTCATCAACCCCTTCTTATAAGGGTGATTTCTTAACAACACTGCTCAAGATCTCCAAAGAAGATGGTTCTGATTTGAGTCTTGATGACATTAAGCACTTGCTTTTGGTAAGTTACTCTTTTCTTAAAGGTGCTAATAATAACTATATATATATATATATATATATATATATATATATATATATATATATATATATATATATATATATATATATATAGTTGTTTTTTTTTATATATAATTGTTATCTAGATATCATATATCACGGTTGAAATTTGATATCTAATGTTTTGTATAAACTGATATCTTGATATCATTTGATATCTTGATATCATATTTCACACTTTTCACTTGCAGTGGATTGAGATTTGAGATTTATTTGGATTTGTTATTCCTTGATGGATCTGTAGGACCTCTTCCTTGGAGGCACAGACTCCACATTTTCCACATTGGAATGGGCGATGACAGAGCTACTCCTCAATCCAGCAAAGATGGCTAAAGCTCAGGCTGAACTCGATGAAAACCTTGGCAACAATGGTGGGTTGGTTCAAGAATCAGACATCGAGAGGCTACCTTACTTGCAGGCAGTAGTGAAGGAAACACTACGACTCCACCCAACAGGTCCGTTTTTGATTCCCAGAAAAGCCGAGAATGATGTAGAACTCTGCGGCTACACCATCCCAAGAAACTCGCAGCTGCTAGTTAACGTATGGGCCATCAGCAGAGATCCAAGAGCATGGCACAACCCAGCAACCTTCTTCCCCGAGAGGTGTTTGGAGTCTGAAATCGATATCAGGGGCCAGCATTTTGAGTTCTTGCCCTTCGGAGCCGGTCGAAGGATATGTCCTGGACTGCCATTAGCTCAAAGGATGCTACACCTGATGCTGGCTAACCTTCTTCATGCTTTCAGTTGGAAGCTTGAGAATGGGATGAGAGAAGAAGATATTGACATGACTGAGAGGTTTGGGCTCGCCTTGCATAAAGACAAGCCTCTCTTGGCAGTCCCTATTGCTAAAAATTGAGCCTTTTTCAACTGGAAGGATTGTAGTACTATTGACTTTGCAAAATTTTATGCTGGTGATTTAAATTTTGCATTTATAAATAAAACTTCAGTGGGTGTGATTGTCAAGATCTTGTACAACTTTAAACATTCCTCAATTTATATAAATGAAATATCAATTATGATTTGTGCCTAGCAAGGTAAAGTCATTCACATTCTTGTTCATTTAGACGTGTTTCAGCGGAAAAGTTTTTTTGGATTGGATATATCAAAAAGGAAAAGTTAAAAAAAAACCTTATAGAGAAACGTTCATTGTCTCGTAGAGCATTAACACAAATACCTCATTATTCATCACCTCTCTTGAAACCTCGTATAGACGTACACTTGCACTTGTCTCTTTTTGTAGCCTATCCCAGATCCACCTCCCCCCAACCCCTAGCCATTCGATGGACGCCCTCTCCCCAACTCATTTCTTTGGTATTTCAAAACAAAACATCTCCTAAAAAGAGGGGATGATAGGAGTTGAAAACCCTTCCCTCTGGAAATCGAAAGTCATTCTTTTGAGAACCAAATCGCAACTCCTATATTCGAGAGCCGCAACTCCTCTCTTGAGAGTCGAAACAAGTAACACCTACACACCTCCTTCGATCGTAGAGCTGAAACCCTCACCCTCACCCCAATGAGAGGTGGATAGTAAAAGCGCCTTGTACCAAAAACCATAGAGGGCTTTGAAAATTAGGTGAAACACAACTGAATGAATAAATTTAAAAGAAAATTTGTGGAACTAATCTTGTTAAAACTAGTAACTTTCTCACCCATTGCTATTGGCCTCTAGATAGACAAGTTTCGGTTTTTTTGTGTTGTTATGTTTTAATGGTTCGTGGTTAGTTTTAGAAGAAGAGCAGTCAGGCGATCCCTCGTCTAAGTGGGAAACGATGTGTGATCAGTGGTCTCATACCTAGGACGACGTCGTGTTAACATTAGCGAGCTCACTATCCATGACCTATAAATAAAACTTCAATGGCTGTGAATATGTGTGATTGTCGAGATCTTGTACAACTTCAAGCATTCCTCAATTTATATAAATGAAATATCAATGATGATTTGTGCCTAGCAAGGTAAAGTCATGCACATTCTTGTTCATTTAGACGTGTTTCAGCTGAAAAGTTTTTTTTTAAGGATAAAAACGGTAAAATTCAAAAAGGATAAATAAGATTGGATATATCAAAAAGGAAAAGTTAAAAAAAAAACCTTAGAGCATCTTTAATGGTGATATTGGGGTTGAGTATCATAACTAATTTTTTATAATAAAATACTATAAAATGGGGGAGAACCACTAAAGTGGGTGGAATCCTATAGGCGTTCTAGATTCCTCAGATTGGGAACCAAGAACGGGGTATTCGAACTAGAAACAAACCAAAAACGCAAACCAAAAACCATACGCAAGATTTACGTGGTTCGGTCGGAGCCTCAGCTGAACGGCTTGAGATCACAAATCCACAAATCGGTAAGTAGGTTTACAGAACAGGTTGCCCTAACTCAAACTACGGTAAATACAGGAAAAACACAGAGAACAAGTGACATGCGAGTGCAAGGAAGAAAGAACGAAGCAGACATAGGAAGAATACACCTTAGATTTGAAGATCGGAGTCCGATCGTCGTCGGAGTGAACCGGAGAAAAAGACCTGTTGTAGGAGGGAAATCGAGACTTGCAATTAAAATATAAATAAAGTAAAGCAAACTAGATTTCGTCCCGTGCAAATAATTACGAGACTCCCTCCCGATGTAGCAAGAGAAAGTCAGGTAGTCAGGTTCGATCCTCGAGGAAGCTGGTCAGCGGATCCTAGGCAGCCGAGGAATCTCACGGCAAAAGTCGACTTCAGATTACCTGATCTCGACTAGAATTAGTCGACAGAAGATCCGACAAGTCGCAACAAGCAAGCAGCAACTCCTGGGTTTTGCTCGATATCGAGGAGATTTACTCGATATCGAGGAGATTTACTCGATATCGAGTAAATGTTGTCGACGTCGAGTACCTACAGAAAACATAGGCTACAGTGATCTTGTGGATCGTACGTCAGAAGTCGATGTCGACCAACTTTGGTCGAGATCGAGGAAACAGAAACTTAAAACGAAAATAAAATAAAGAACAAGGCTTTTCGAAATAAACTATGTATGAAAGAAAACCTCTAAGATCGGGGTTTGCAACAACGATAAGCAAACATGCATAAGGCAAGATAAATAACGATAATCATGCAAATCGCATCGAAGGACCAAGCTTTCGCCTTTTCCAACAACTAGACAACTCTTTCAAGAAACCCTAACTGTATGTACCGATTTTATGTTTACAATCCAAGTTGTTAGCATGGATCTCCATTAAATAGGTAATAAACACATAAAAGATAGTAGATGCTCAAAACATAATAAAGGTCGGATCTTTACCTCAAACACGCATGGCTATCGTTGGGCTCACCCCAACCCTGAAAGTAGGCGGACTACTCGCGCCTCATCGCAATTGCAGACATTGATTTAAAAGAAATAAGTTGAATCAACTAAATTCAAAGTCTTTACAATTCCGGCACTCCAACTTTCGTTGAACGCCAAAACCCTAAAACCCTTGAACTCTTAAACTTCTCTGTGGAACTACGTCTCTAGCTTCTGAAATGAATTGAATAGAAATCAGCCCCTAAGGCTTTATTTATAGCTTTCTAATCCTTGATATTCAAGGTAAGAAAGTCTATCTATATATATATCTTTTATCTACTTTCTTAAAGATTAAATAATGGAATAAAAAAAATCAACTAGGACTATATCTAATGTGGATAAAATATCTTCTCTTTTGACTTGATGGTACTTGATAGATCTTGATAGAATTTCATCTCGAAAATATCACCATTGGCTCCGGGATAGAAACTTAACAAGAATCTCGGACTGCTCGACGTCGGCTACTGGAATTTCCTCGATATCGAGTAGCACTTTCTTCATCTTCTTCTCAGCAACTCGATTTCGACCAACAGGAGCAAAGTCGACCTGGCTTTTTACTCCACATCGAGGAATTTCCTCGACATCGAGTAACTTTTCTTCGTCTTCGGTCTTTTTCGTCGATCTCGGCTCGGACAGCTTCTGGAATCTCCCGGACGTCGACCAATTTCCTCGATGTCGAGTAGATTTCTTCAACTCGATTGATCTTGTGCTCAGCTCATGCTCGATCTCGATCTCGTCCTCTGGAGCAAAAGTCGAGTAAACTTTGGTCGATGTCGACCAACTTGGTCGATTTCGAGTAACTCTGTCGCTTTCAGCATTCTGATCTGTTCTTGAAACACAATTGATTCGAGGTCTACAACTCTCATGAAGTCATCAAAACTTGATTCAGAATGATGAATACCAAAAAATGGCCTTTTCTCCGGCTGCACCATCCTTAGCTTCTTCATGGGTTTCCTTTAAGCTCCAAAGTGCGTCCGATTTCTGCGAAATATAACAAAAAACTTGTGTAGACTCCATAATTTGGCAAATAAGTGTAGACTACATAGATTCTGTATTAATCTAACCCAAATGCAGGAAATGCATTCAGAAATCGATATAAAAGTAACTATAAAACATGGCAAATTAGGCTCACATCAAACACCCCATACTTAAGCTTGCTTGTCCTCAAGCAATACTTTTAATTGTCATACAGGGGAAGAAATCAAAACTCTCAACATATTAGATTCATTCTCATACGTCCCTGCAATTAATTACCATCCTCGAAAAGGTACTAGTGTCACAAATCCATGCATGTGCAAATAAAAAGCAACATCTACTCATAAAAGGAGAGTTATGCAAAAACATTCATAAGTGATAAAGCATTAATAATCAAGAGGACTTTAATTTAAGCTCAATAAGGAGTAGATTGGTAAAAGACTAAAGGTGGGCAATTTTTGGCCATGTGGTGTTAAATCCGGGGAAATAGAGTACTTTCCAAACTTTCATACCACAATCCTTCTTCCTTTGATTCATCACTTTTCATAATGCTTTTTATCAATAATAATGCTTTTACATCTCTAACCTTAGCACTGCATTCTCGCGAGTCGCAAACATGGGTGTCATGAATGGCCCCGGATGCTTAGTGCTTTGGACTCCTCACATGTGTATCCCATCTCACTGAACTATTATCTCATCGAGCAGGGTCAATCTACCTTTATCTCCTGTGGTGATCAGATTTTCTTTCACTCATTAAATTTTCCATATTTTTCAAACACTTTCCTACCAAACTCCAATAGTGATAATAACAACACAACAACCATATAACAATCTCCATAATGTAACATCATTCTCAACATAATCCCCGAATGGAAATAAGGTAAAGAATGGGCAATTTTTAGATCATGTGGAGCAATATATGAAATAAGGCATAATATGGCTTTTTATGATGCATAAGCATAGGTAAGGCTAGGAATATAACAATATGAGCATATATGGAAATATAAAGTCCTCCATCCTCTTATTATGCAACATGTCAAAAGCAATATCAAATTTTACCTCCTTTCATGGTTTTCAATAAAATATGCACTTCATTGTGACTTCCCTTTATTAAGCAATTTCATGCTATATCTCTAATGAATCCAATTTTGCATCGTCGAGTTCAATATAAGTTTCCATGACATTAATCAAAAATTTTCAATGGGGGTGATTTTTTTTCAAACTTTGGAAAACATGCATGTAAGCCCATAAATCAATAATGAATTCCAAAATAGCCATGTATAAGCAATTCAAGAAATAAACTTTAAACATGCACACATATTATCAAATAAAATCAAATATGCATAAAGTGAGCCCTTCCCCCACCCCATACTTAAACATTACAATGTCCTCACTGTATAAAAACAAGGGTAAAGAAAGAAACTCACTAGACAGATGTGGTGGATGTTAGAAATCGAGTGCTATGCTGCTAGGCCTAGTCCGATTTTAGCTTGCTTCTCTCCCCATGGACCTGAAAAATGTAGAAGAGAAATACCCACAATAGAAAAACTAAAAGTTCAAAACCAAAAATAAACAAAAGCAACAATGTCTAAAAATCCCAAAAATAAATGTCTATTTACAAGCTCTAGAATTTATAGTCGCTAGGCCGACTTCTCCATTAAGCATTAGCCTGGCTCATCGATCTTTTTTCGGAGGTATAGGTGGATCTGGTGGTTCCTCCGGTGGTGGGAAGCGTGGGATGTCATCCGGGGGCATCATATGAAGAATCTTAAACCTCCCCGAGTGGACGTTCCATGGCTTCACCCATTCATCTTCCTGGGCTCCAGTTGGCATGCATAAAGAAAGATATAAAGAAAATATACATACCTCATCATCATATCTCATCCGCTTTATTGGTTGATTTGTTTGCACATCTCCACCACAGCAAAACGGTGGAGTGGGAAGAGATATTTCCACCTCATCTTGTGGAGCTTCATGCCACTTTGCTAGGACCCCATACTTGAATATGAAAATCGGTTGCTCAAAATTGTAAGGGATGACCTTCACCTTGTAAGGTAAAAGCGATCTTGTAATACTCTGGGCAACAATGTCCGCTTTCTGCGTTGTTTGCTCTTCTTCTTCTTGGGATCCTTCCAAAGATTCTTCAAAGATAGATAGCGAAGTAGATATCGAAATAGAGGAAGGACATACCTGGGTTTCTGTGGTACAAATGATTTTGGCTGGTGTTTCTGGATCAGCTCCTCTAGAATGTGTATATGCCGAGTCCAGGTAGTCGATGCCGATTGGCTCATAGAAGGGGACATTGTCGAACCAACTTGTCATTGTTGGTTTGGGCGATTGAGTGTTATGCTCCCATCTACGCCAGGCATCCAATTTTTCCTTTAGCCGGCGGTTTTCAGTGGCATCGGCATCCGCACGAAGGGTTAATTTCGCCTTCTCTTGTTCTATCTCCGCTATCTGTTTGCGAAGCTCCGCTATCTTAGCCGCCATATCATATGCGCCTTGCATTCCAGAACATCGCATGCACCTGCAAAGTAATTCAAAAGAAACGTGAGATGTGACTACCTAAGGCGCGAATGATTGCTTCCCCGACAACGACACCAATTTGTTGTAGGAGGGAAATCGAGACTTGGAATTAAAATATAAATGAAGTAAAGCAAACTAGATTTCGTCCCGTGCAAATAATTACGAGACTCCCTCCCGATGTAGCAAGAGAAAGTCAGGTTCGATCCTCGAGGAAGCTGGTCAGCGGATCCTAGGCAGCTGAGGAATCTCACGGCAGAAGTCCACTTCAGATTACCCGATCTCGTCTAGAATTAGTCGACAGAAGATCGGAAAAGTCACAACAAGCAAGCAGCAACTCCCGGGTTTTGCTCGATATCGAGGATATTTACTCGATATCGATTAAATGTTGTCGACGTCGAGTACCTTCAGAAAACAAAGGCTACAGTGATCTTGTGGATCGTACGTTAGAAGTTGATGACGACCAACTTTGGTCGAGATCAAGGAAACAGAAACTTAAAACGAAAATAAAATAAAGAACAAGGCTTTTCGAAATAAACTATGTATGAAAGAAAACCTCTAAGATCGGGGTTTACAACAACGATAACCAAACATGCATAAGGCAAGATAAATAACGATAATCATGCAAATCGCATCGAAGGACCAAGCTTTCGCCTTTTCCAACAACTACACAACTCTTTAAAGAAACCCTAATTGTATCTACCGATTTTATGTTTACAATCCAAGTTGTTAGCATGGGTCTCCATTGAATAGGTAATAAACACATAGAAGATAGTAGATGCTAAAAACATAATAAAGGTCGGATCTTTACCTCAAACACGCATGGCTATCGTTGGGCTCACCCCAACCCTAGAATTAGGCGGACTACTCGCGCCTCATCGCAATTGCAGACATTGATTTAAAAGAAATAACTTGCATTAACTAAATTCAAAGTCTTTACAATTCTGGCACTCCAACTTTCGTTGAACGCCAAAACCCTAAAACCCTTGAACTCCTAAATTTCTCTGTGGAACTACTTCTCTAGCTTCTGAATAGAATTGAATAGCAATCAGCCCCTAAGACTTTATTTATAGCTTTCCAATCCTTGCTATTCAAGGTAAGAAAGTCTATCTATATCTATATCTATTTATCTACTTTCCTAAAGATTAAATAATGGAATAAAAGAAATAAATCAACTAGGACTATATCTAATGTGGATAAAATATCTTCTCTCTTGACATGATGGTACTTGATAGATCTTGATTGAATTTCATCTCGAAAATATCACAATTGGCTTCGAGATAGAAACTTAACAAGAATCCCGGACTCCTCGACGTCGGCTACTGGAATTTCCTCGATATCGAGTAGAACTCCTCGATATCGAGTAGCACTTTCTTCATTTTCTGCTCAGCAACTCGATTCCGACCAACAGGAGCAATGTCGACTTGGGTTTTTACTCGACGTCGAGTAACTTTCCTTCGTCTTCAGTCTTCTTCGTCGATCTCGGCTTGGACAGCTTTTGGAATCTCCTCGACGTCGACCAATTTCCTCGATGTCGAGTAGATTTCTTCAACTCGAGTGGTCTTGTGCTCAGCTCGTGCTCTATCTCGTCCTCTGGAGCAAAAGTCGAGTAAACTTTGGTCGATGTCGACCAACTTGGTCGATTTCGAGTAACTCTGTCGCTTTCAGCATTCTGCTCTATTCTTGAAACGCACGTTCCGGAGTCCTCGTTCGTCGGATTGACGCATATGACCATGCGTTAGAAAGGTCTTTTCGAGTTCTACAACTCTCATGAAGACATCAAAGCTTGATTTAGAATGATGAATACCGAAAAATGTCCTTTTCTCCAGCTGCACCATCCCTAGCTTCTTCATGGCTTTCCTTTAAGCTCCAAAGTGCGTCCGATCTCTGCGAAATATAACAAAAAACTTCTGTAGACTCCATAATTTGGAAAATAAGTGTAAACTATATAGATTCTGTATTAATCTAACCCAGGCCTACCCCAACCAAGTGGTCGTCTTACCTCGTCTATGCACGTCCAGCAATACCGGTGGGTCGTCCGGAGCCGTCCAAATCCTCTGCGCCACATGAGCGCCAAAGCTCAATAACAACGACTTATTCTCCAGCCCCCAACCAAACACCTCATCCAGGTTATCCTCCTCAAACGAACTGGCTCCACCCTGCTCACCACCATGGTCACCACCATCGCTGTCATGCTGATCCTACGGGCTATCCGGCTCCTGGTGAGCACCCTGCTCATGGGGAACACCCTGATCGTGGGGAGCATGGTACTCCTCCAGAACCGCACCCTCCCTCGCAGCAGACGCAGACGTCCTCGCTTCTGATGCGGATCCGCACACAGAACCCAATTCAGGAAACCTCTCCGCACCGTCGTCCCCGCCTCGTGGTAGGCCCCCATAATCCACCCAAGCGCTTCTGCGCGCTCTCGTCGACGGCAGCCCACATGGAGGAGGATCATTCGGAAATATCATCTGTAGGGTTGGCCCCCGCTCTTCAGGACTCCTCATACACGCCTGTAACTCTCCCACTCGTGCAGGGTCGGGCTGGTTGGCATCCGCATGCGTCTCCACGTCCACCGCAGGCGACTCCTCGACGACCGTAGGCGACTCCACGTCCACCATCTCCGTCTCTGTCTACACCAATGCAACAACTTTCGGCACTACAACAACTCTCTTCACCTTCTTCTCAAACATCTCACGCGTTGAGGCTGAAAGAATCCGTCCACTAGTCCGATCTCCTTCTCCGGCACCCTCCCGCCCACGCTTATGGCTTTCCTGCAACTCCGCCACGAACTTCTCCCTCTCCTGTCATTTTAAGCTTTCTCATTGTTTATAATTATTTTTTATTATTCAAACTGTTCAACATTATAATGTATATTTCACTCTGTTTACTATAACGTTTTCCACATTTGTAATTTATGTATTTGTACTCTCCATTTTGTCATCGAATTCTCTGATTTCTATTACGCATATGTAATTACAGCTCAACTTTATATACTTATAATGTACGTGTCTCCAATTTATAACGAGTATTTTAATTCTCTATTTTCCGACCATTATATTTCCCATATTCTGCTCTTTCTTCCTCTATTTGGTACCTTAAGGTCACACATACTAACAGATTTTTTTTCCTGACTATTACGATTTACCTAACACTCAAACTTAGACATAATTGAAGATTAATGAAAACTAAAACGACTTATCAACGCAATTCTTACCTCTGCCAATAATGTTTTTCTTGGTCGCGGGTGCAACACTCTCTTCCCTTCTACCGCTGCCGCCGTCCTCGCTCCCTCCTCTGCTGAAGCCCTCGCCGCCTCCGGGGCGGCCACCCTAGCTGTCTCCTCCGCCTCAACCCTGTCCGGCTCTGCCACCGCCGCCTCCCTCGCTGCCTCCTCCGTCATCGCTGTAACCCTATCCGTCTCCGCCGCCGCCACTGCCGCCGCATCTGCTTCCTCCGCCCTCGCTGTAACCCTATCCCTCTCCCGAGCCCTTTCTTCCTCCGCCGCCCTTTCCGTCTCCGCTGCCCTGCTCAGAGCCGCATCTTCCTCCTCCTCCCGCTGCATCACCGCACACGCCGTCTCAATCGACACCTCCCGGACCCCCGACCGACTCCCTTCTCCGCCCTCTCCACCCCGGCCCCCATCACCGACCAAATCCCCTCCACCTAATTGCCCCGATGCCATCTCGACCTCTAATTGCCCCTCCGACATCGTCCTTACCTGCTCAACGCCCTGCCCTACTCCTCTGCCTCCATCGCCGCCCTCTCCCCGTCTCTCCAGTCCAACGAATCGAAGATTTCCTTCATCGTCCACTCGTCACCGGCTACCAGCACCACAGACGTACCGGCCGGCCCTCCACCGCCGCCCTCGCCTCATGTACCCCTCTTTTCGCTGCTCCCTTCAGCCGCCATTCTCTTCTCCGCCTGTCGGAATCACAAACCGTCGTCGCTCTCGGAATCGGAGTTTGAAAGTCGTACCACTGATTGCGGTTACAAATCGTACTTGATACACCCCGTTCTCCACACCTTGATGTGCAACTAGTTTTGAATTTCAAATACACCGTATTACGCAACTCGATGTGGAGTCCATTCGTATTCCCTTATGCCGCGTTTGGTTTCATTCCCAGATATTCCGCATTCATTCGTGTATCCTATTTCGCAACCCGTCGCGGAATGTTTGGCGGGGGGGGGGGGGGGGGGATGTTACAACCTGACACAAGGCGAGTTACACATCGTGTTGCGTAGCGAGTTCCTTAGCTTGATGCGAAGATTAGTGGTGTATCCAATAAAAAATTAGCGGTGTATTTAGCTTTTCTGTAAATCTATTCATATTGTTCATAACTTGGTTGGTGGTCATGGTCATATACCAATTATAGGTGTTGTGAGCCAAATCTGCCATGTTTTATACTTACTTTTATGTCGTTTTCTGCATACATTTCATGCATTTGGGCTAGAATAGTACATAATCTATGTAGTCTATGTTTATTTGCCAAATTATGGAATCTACACCAGTTTCTGTTTAAATTCGCAGAATTCGAGGCAATTTACAACAGTTCTAAGAAAGGACGAAAAGCTCGGAAGTCAAATATAGAAGTCTAATGTCAAAGAATGACGAAACCAGGACGAATCAAGCTGCAGCCAAGAGTTACTCGATATCGAGTACTTTTACTCGATATCGACCAAAAAGTCCGAGCAGTGCCCGGTCGAGTAGGAGCCGATCGAGGAGCTGAGAGACGAAGCCAACCCGACACCAGGACCTTACTCGATATCGAGTAATGTACTCGATATCGACAAACTCAGCACCGCATGTCCGAGCCAGTGTCGGGGAGAGGTTGCTCGACAACACCAGGCCAACCAAAGTCGACACCATGTAATCGATATCGAGTACTTTGCTCGATATCGACAAGACCCGAGGCACCTGTCCGAGCTAGATCGAAGACCTGTTACTCGAGATACCTAGCCAGCTGAAGACAACGCCGAAGTTACTTGATATCGAGTACTTTACTCGATATCGAGGAGCGCTATCCTGGACCGCGTTACGCGGTGAGCTGTCCGACGCGGTTTGGGATTACTTGGAGCCGAAGGAGTCCGATTCTATCCAAGATCTATCAAGTTCTATCTATGGAGAGGAGATTTACCCACACATGGAGGATTTACTTTTTGGATTTAATTATTCCATTTATTTATCTTTAAGTAAGTAGATAAAGAGATTTAGATATAGATATACTTTCTTACCTTGATTAGCAAGGGTTGGAAGCCTATAAATAAAGTCTTAGTGGCTGAGTTTTATTCATTCCATCACATATTCAATTTCAGAGAGAACAAGTAAGTAGTTACATAGAGAAAGAGAGAGTTTGTGGCGAGCAAGGTAGAAAGGCGAAAGCGGATTTCGCTTGTTTGGTTGTAAGCTTTCTTTAGTTCATTTAACGCAAGTTATTTCCTTTTGTTTATTGATGAGTTTCTTGATAATGAAGAGCGAGTAGTCCACCCACTTCAAGGGTCGGGGTGAGCATGATTCTTTTGCGAAAGTTGAAGGTGATCCTTGTTTGTGTTATTGAAGCGAAAGTGATCTTAATGCAACTTGGGTTAATTATGTGAAAAAGGGTTAGTAATAACTAGGGTTTATGCGAAGGCCTCTATCTTCCTATTTGTTAATAACGAAAGTTATTTGATGGAAAACATGATCTTTTATGCCTTTATGTGTTACTCTGCATGGCTATCGTTGTGGTGTTGATACCCTGACTTTGGAAGTATTTTAGTTTATTGAATTTATTCATCGAAATCTGTGTTCTGAGTTCGAAAGATTTGCAATTTAAGTTTTTGTGTTGTTGATCTCGGGGAGTTTTTAGTTGATATCGAGTAGTGCTTTGTTGATATCAAGGAAGGATTTGTCGAGATTGAGTTACTGTGTCTGAGTTTGCTTTTTGTTCGTCGATTTCTGTTACTGCTTTGTCGATATCGAGGACTGTTAGTCGATATCGAGTAGCTTTTGTTGCTTTGCTTTCTTTTCTGCTTCTATTTGTTATTTCTGTCTTTCTGTCTGTGAGATTTACAGCTACCTGAGATCCGCTGACACGCTTCCTCGTGGATCGATCCGGACTTCCCATTACCACATTGGGAGGAAGTCTTGTAATTATTTGCGAGGGACGAAATCTGGTTTGCTTTGCTCTATTCATATTTTATTTGCATTCTCGATTTCCTCCTATGACAATAGGGGAGGCACTAGCCTTAAAGGAAGAGATTCGTAATGCTCTAAAGATGTAAAATCTTAAACTAATAGTGAAAAGAGATTCGAAAATTATAATAAATTACTTCAAATATAATATTAAATGTCCGTGATAAATCGAACTTACTATGTTTGATATGAAAACACTTTCGTTGGGCTTGTTGGATGTTTCTTCCTCTCACATTTCTCATAAGATTCCACACATTTGATACTCGGCCGGGGGTCTAACATTTTCAATGATTTAGGTCTTCTTGACCTCATCCACTAGGATGATATTGGGTAAAGTTCGCTCTCCCAGATGCTTACCTAATAAAAAAAATCAACTATCACTACCGGAAAACAGGACCATTTTCGACGCTTAAAAAAGCCATTCTAGACGCTATAAAGCATCGAAAAAATCAATTTCGACGCTTTAAAAAAGCGTCGGTATTTGCGTCACGAATGGCAATGTGTCATTTTCGACGTTAAATTGTGTCAGAACTTGTTTTGACGCTTAAAAGCGTCGAGATTGGCCTGCCATTTCTGGCACCCTTGGGTGTCGAAATTGGCTTATGTCACTACTTAAGCTACCAACCTTTTTCGACGTTTTTAGGCGTCGAAAATGGCTTATATTTATTTATTTTAATTTTTCTTTCGCTTTTCTATTATATATATATATATATATATATATATATATATATATATATATATATATATATATATATTAAATGGCTTATATTTATATTTTTGTTTTTATTATATATATAATAAAAACATTATATGTATATATATTATAACATTTAACATACACAATAAAACCATCAGTATAGGTAGCAAGAGCAAAATAAACCCTTTCGAATCATTAATTTATAATATACGTATGTACACAATACACTTGAGCACCAATTAACCACAACATACTAATATTTAGAAATCAAATAACCATAACACCTCTAATAATCTTTATAGTCAGCTAAAACACTTTCAAAACATCAATTTATCATATACACAATACACATCCACATCAACACTTGCATAGCACAAAATAGATGCTTGTTGAACAAGAACTTAAAGGTAGCTCCTTCACAAAAGCCCTAACAAAACCAGTACCTGTTTTCCTTCATCTTAGTCCTTCCATTCACAAACATATCTTTGACCTTGCCAATACACTTCATGACCTTCTCATTCACAAAACCAGCTCCTTAGGAGTGAAAATAATGACAACATATTATTCTACAACTTTGCAGAAGAGGAAATAAGATTTCCGTATAGCTTATCTTTTCCTTAGGCATTTACACAAAAAGAGGAAATATGAGTGACATGAAGGATTATAATCTCCTTAAGAGCTTTGGAGAAGCAACCAATCATTGATCGATGGAGTTCTAAATTAAGTGAAATTTCCCTGAAATTATGAATATAACCAATAAACAAGACCTTTAATAATTATTCTACAGCTTTCATATTTAAAAACTACTCTTAAAGAAGCACTTTCCATACTAGCCACCTCGAGGTTAAACTGCTTTACATTTTAGTAAGGGCTCAACATCCTGCTTCTAGCAGGATTTTTGTCAGGGCCTTGTTTATTTAAACAAGACCTATTCAATAACATAATGAAATTTATTATATGGCCAACAAATTTCTACTTGGAAACAAAAACATTGTTTACTCACCTTGATTATAACCAGATGAGCTGGAAGATTCACACCCCAAGCAAAAATTGGGACCATGAGTGCTACCAAATTCATGGACCAAATTTTGGATCAAAGTGCTCCCCAAGACATGCTAAAAGTACTTTCAGTGCCTACACGTCACAACATCCATGTTAGGTCATTATAAAGTGCATTTTCATCTATGTAAATAAAAAATCAGAACCAAAAAAAAATTGTCAGTCTAAGCAAACAGTCAAGAATTGATAACATGCACACACTATTATCAAACTACAGAGTTCAGGCTAATATATTATTTAGGAAACTACAATGAACAATTAGTTGGTTGGATTACATGGCACTGATAAAAAGAGACAAGTTTTCAATTTCTGCAAAAAATTATAGTGAAGAGGCACATAGAAGGCAAAAGACAAGTATACACAGAAATATAGAATACGAATAATATATAAGTGAAAAGTAAGACAAAAACAAGGCATCAAGGCCTTGATGCCTTGTTCACTATCCTTTAGATAAACGAGGAGCATGTGTGATGGTGAACAAATACAAATATACACATAAACACACATGTTCCTCATTTACCTACAACACTGAAATTATGTCATGTTATCACACGCATATTACCTTGCTGATATCCCATATTCTTTTTGGGTGTTGCAGCACCTAGTCGCATTGACCTACTTGAACAATAGACTCTATTCATCTCAGTCAAAGCCAAAGAATATAAATCTAAGAATTAATGACCTAGATTTGTTAAGATATTCTAGACCCTCCATCATCTAAGAACTAATTCATTTAGAAATAGAAAACTGTAAATTCTGTAGTTTACCCACAATTGCATAGTATTATGTGAAAAGAGACACACTATCAAACCACAAGGGCACAATGCAGCAAGAGTGATAGTTCCTCACCTTGAGTTTATTTGCATTGACCAAAGCAAAGAATATAAATCTATGGTCAGCCAAGGTTCCACCAAGTAATTCCAAAGCCTTCAACAAGTTGAAAAAAGGTGAAAATTCATATGAAGGATAAAGAGAAAGAGTGCAATATAATGTTCAATGCTTACAACTCACCTAACCAACAAAGCAATTTCCCTCATTGATAAATCTAATATAATACTAAAACAATTGCAAAGGAGGACACGTGACCCCACCTTATTTTTAAAGATAAACATGAAACCACCTAAATAATTAATTCAAATTAATCAATTATTAATTTAAAATTTCATATTTAAATGAAATATTAAATGGTTATTGTTGATATTAGGCAAATAATATACTCTTTTGAAATATAAAATTTGAATACAAGCTCAATATTTTCATTATCAATAGGTTATGATCTCGATTCCCAATCTCCATTTGGTCAAAAGGATTTTTTTTAGCTTCTTAAAAAACATGTCAAAAAAATAAAATGGACTATATTTGAGACGAAAGTGTTTTATTTTCTACTTTTAATTTTATTAATATAATATATCTTTTTTTATATGTTCTCCATCCCAAAGTTCTGAAAATTCCATTCACCAGAGTTTGTTGAATGTGTTGTCCAACTACAAAATTATTTGATTCTACCTTCCAACCCATTACCACAACAAATGCATGTTTAATGCTCAAAGTAATCAATCAACTTACTAAAAAACTTTAGAGGCTAAAAAAAACTCATTCTCAAACAGCATTGGTGACTCTAAACTTTACATTTGTCTCTAAATATCGGTCGTTTTACTTTTTTAGCACGTTTTTAAAGAGATAAAAACTTTATAAGATATTAACTTTTTTTATTAGTTTTTAAAAATAATACTATATTCATTATCAATAAGCATAATATTATTTTTAAAAACCAATAAAAATATAATATTTTATAGAGTTTTTAGCTTCTTAAAAACATGCCAAAAAAACAAAACAACCTATACTTTGGGACGGATGAACCATTTTTTTTACTTTTAAGTTTATTACAAGAATATTTCTTCTCCGACATTTTTATGTGCTCCCCATCCAAAAGTTCTTAAAGCTCCATTCGCCTAGAGTTTGTGTAATGTGTAGTCGAACTACCAAATTATTTGGTCTTACCTTCCAATCTATTAACAAACAAAAAATAATAGTAGAGTGTCATATTTTATATCCTACCTCGGGCATTTCAAATCTCAAACCTGACCCTGCGAGAAAGGTGAGACATTGACGTTTTGCCACAAATATTATATATTGATATAATATAGCCATTATTATTTTTATTCAAATTTATATTATTTTGCTATATCGTTTTCATATTATTATAATAGTATAATATATCTAATATATAATGTAAATAAATTTTGGTAATATCTTCTATAAAATATAATATATTTTACAAATCTCGTGCGTTACGCAGGGGTACTACGCTAGTTCGATCACTAAATCACTTGCAATTCTAAAAAAAAGAATCACATGCTAGCTAGTCAAATAAAACAACCTGTATAACAAAATTTAGATATAGACAGCAAACTCAATTAACAATGTAAACCCTTGTAATACTTTTTTTTTAGTGTAAAAAAACCCTTGTAATACTAAAAGTTTAAAAGATGCATAACTGTAAGATCCAAGTCATCCGATGCAATATTTATTACCTAATTTAGATTAGGTTTCAAGTTTAAGGAGTTGTATTATGAGTAAGCAATTTCAAAGATATAATTACCTTTAGTGCCCAATTCTTTAGCACTGGTAGAATATTCCTAATCCTTTTTTTTGGTCAGACATATTCCTAATCCTTGGATGTCTACACAACACAAATTATTATCTATCAAGACTACATCTCTACAACAAAATTTAGCAAGATGCATTTCAATTGAGAAGATAAAACTATATTCTTCACGTCCAGTTTGGTTAGATTGGAGAAACAAGGTGAGGAAAAATCAAATCACCATAACAAATTAAGGAATTAGCAAATCGTAAAAACAGTTAAACACCAATGACTAATGTTGTAAGAGGGAAATTGAGACTTGCAATTAAAATATCAATAAATCAAAGCAAACCAGATTCCGTCCCTTGCAAATAATTACAAGACTTCCTCCCGATGCAGCAGTGGGAAGTCAGGATCGATCCACGAGGAAGCGTGTCAGCAGATCCTGGGCAGCGGAGGAATCTCACGGAAGAAGTCGACCACAGATGCTCGATCTCGACTAGGGTTAGTCGACAGAAGATCGGAGAAGTCGAATAGAACAGCAGCAGCTCCCGACAGTTGGTTGATATCGAGGAGTTTTTACTCGATATCGAGTAAATATTTTGTCGACGTCGGGTACTTGCACACCAGAAGCTACGACAATCTTTGTGGATTGAAGGTCAATAGTCGATGTCGACCAATGTTGGTCGATATCGAGTAGAGCAGAAACTAAAACGAATGCAAAACTTTGAATCGGAATTAACTCAATAAACTAGAAGACTTCCAAGATCAGGGTTTCAACACCGCAACGATAACCATGTAAAATAGCACATAAAGGCATAAAAGATTATGCTTTCCATCAAACAACTTTCGTTATTAACAAATAGGAATATAACCCTAATTGTTACTAACCCTTTTCACATAATTAACCCAAGTTGTATTAAGATCACTTTCGCTTCAATAACACAAACAAGGATCACTTTCAACTTTCGCAAAAGAATCATGCTTATAGGGATAGAAGACGAATTGCATAAAAAGATCGTACCTTTACCGCATCACCTCACTTGGCTACCGTCGGGCTCACCCCGACCCTAGAAGTGGGAGAACTACTCGCTCTTCATTGCAATCGCAGACATCTTTGATGAAAAAGAACTAACTTGCATTAATAAACTCTAACCAAACTTACAATCTCTTCTCCTTCTCTCTCTACTTCTGTTCTCTATGAAATTGAATGAATAAAATCCAGCCCCTAGGGCTTTATTTATAGGCTTCCAATCCTTGCTAATCAAGGAAGGAAATATCTAAAGATAAAACTTTAATAAAAGGGACATTTATCTTTAAAAGGAAATATATCTAAAAATATCTAAATATCTTCATGTGTGGACAAATTCTCTCTCCATGGATAGATCATTGATACACTTGATAGATCTCGGATAGAATTGGATAGTCTCGGACTTCTTGCAGCCCAACTTGACTCGGACAGCCCACAGGGTAACGCGGCCCAGGAAAGTTTTACTCGATATCGAGTAATTTCCTCGATATCGACGAGAGTGTTGTCGACTCTGGGTTGTTGGCTTGCTCGAGTAACTGCTTCTCGACTTGGCTCGGACATTGTTGTAGGAGGAAATCAAGTTTAAAATATAAAAATATAAGTCAAACCAGATTTGTGCCCACGCAAATAATTACAAGACCTCCTCCCTATGCAGTAGTGGAAAGTCAGGATCGATCCACGAGGAAGTGTATCAGCGGATCTCAGGTAGCTGTAAATCTCACAGACAAAATAACAGAAAGACAGAAATAACAGAGCAAAGTAAACAAAAGTAAGGACGAAAAACTACTCGATATCGAGCAACAGTCCTCGATATCGACTACAGCAAGTCGACAACAGAAACTCAGAAAAAGCAGTGTCGGGTAAACCCTCCTCGATATCGAGTAAAATTAACTCGATATCGACAAAACTTGTTCGAGATCGAATAAAAGACAGAAATTTAAATTGCAAACTTTCGAACACAGAGTTGCAGATTTCGGTGGAATAAACTCAATAAACTAAAGACTTCCAAAGCCAGGGTATCAACACCACAACGATAACCATGCAAAATAACACATAAAGGCATAAAAGATCATGCTTTCTATCAAATAACTTTCGTAATTAACAAATAGGAATATAGATGCTTTCGCATAAACCCTAATTGTTACTAACCCCTTTTCACTTAATTAACTCAAGTTGCACCAAGATCACTTTCGTTTCAATAACACAAACAAGGATCACCTTCAACTTTTGCAAAAGAATCATGCTCATAGGGATAGAAGATGAATTGCATAAAAAGCTTGTACCTTCACCGCATCACCTTAAATGGCTACCGTCGGGCTCACCCCGACCCTAGAAGTGGGTGGACTACTCACTCTTCATTATCAAGAAACTCATCAATAAACAAAAGAAACTAACTTGCATTAAAATAAACCAAAGAAAGCTTACAACCAAACATGCCAAATCCGCTTTCGCCTTTCCACCTTGCTCGCCACAAACTCTCTTTCTCTATGTAACTACTTACTTGTTCTCTCTGAAATTGAATGAATAAAATCCAGCCCCTAAGGCTTTATTTATAGGCTTCCAACCCTTTCTAATCAAGGTAAGAAAGTCTATCTATATCTATATCTAAATATCTAAAGACTTAAAGATAAATAAATGGAATAAAGGAATTAAATCCATAATTATATCCAATGTGGATAAAATATCTTCTCCCTTGACTTGATAGCTCTTGATAGATGGGGATAGAATTTCGTCTCGAAAACATCACCAATGGCTTCGGGATAGAAACTTAACAAGACACCCGGATAACTCGGAATCCGCCGCCTGTGTCAACTCGATATTGAGTAGGAGTCGTAGTTATCGACTAGCAGTTTCTTCGTCTTGTACTCAGCAGCTCCATATCGGCCAACAGAACACATGTCGACTTGGGTGGTTCTCGATATCGAGGAATTTCCTCGATATCGACTAAGTCTTGCTCGACATCCCAGTGCTCAGCTTCTCGATCTCGGCTCCGGACATGGAAATCGACTTGGGATGTCCTCGATATCGAGTAAAAGTCGTCGATATCGAGTAACATCTTCAGCTCCCGGCTTCTCTTGTCGATTTCTGGGGTCTTTACTCGATCTGGGTTACTCGATATCGAGTAAAACAACTCGATATCGACTAAGTCTCTCAGCTTTCTGCTCTATTCTTGAAACGCACTTTCCCGAGTCCTCGTTCGTCGGATTGACGCATATGACCATGCGTTGGAAAACTCTTTCCGAGGTCTACAACTTTTATGAAGACATCAAAGCTTGATTCAGAATGATGAATACCGAAAAATTGTCTTTTCTCCAGCTGCACCATTCTTAGCTTCTCCATGACTTTCCTTTAAGCTCCAAAATGCGTCCGATTTCTGCGAAATATAACAAAAACTTGTGTAGACCTCCATATATTGCAAATAAGTGTAAACTACACAGATTCTGTATTATTCTAACCCAAATGTATGAAATGTATGCATAAAACGATATAAAAGTAACTGTAAAACATGGCGAATTAGGCTCACAACAAACACCCCATACTTAAGCTTGTTTGTCCTCAAGCAATACTTTTAATTGTCATTCAGGGGAAGAAATCAAGACTCTCAACATCTTAGATTCATTGTAATATGTCCCTGCAATCAATTACCATCATAAAAAAGGTACTAGTGTCACAAATCCATGCATGTGCAATTAAAAAGCAACATCTACTCACAAAAGGATGGTTATGCAAAAAACATCCGGGGAAATGGAGTATTTCCTTTGTTTCATCACCTTTCATAATGCTTTTTTTTCCAATAATAATGCTTTTACCTCTCTAACCTCAGCACTGCCTTCTCGCTAGTCACAAATATGGGTGTCATGAATGGCCCCGGATACTTAGTGCTTTGGACTCCTCACAATGTGTCCCATCTCGCCAAACTATTATTTTAGCAAGCAGGGTCAATCTACCTTTATCTCCTGAGGTGATTGGATTTTTTCTCACTCATTAAATTTTCCATATTTTTCAAACAATTTCCTACCAAACTCCAATAATGGTAACAACAACACAAACACCATATAATAATATCCATAATGTAACATCACTCTCAACATAATCCCCGGATAGGAAATAATGTAAAGAGTGGAAAATATTTAGATCGTGTGGAGCAATATATGAAATAAGGCATATTATGGCCTATGTGATGCATAAGCATAGGTATGGCTAAGATATAACAATGTGAGCATTATATGGAAATATAAAGTCCTCCATCCTTTTATAATGCAACATGTCAAAAGCAACTTCAAATTTTACCTCCTTTCATGGTTTTCAAGAAAATATGCATTTCATTGTGACTTCCCTTTACTAGGCAATTTCATGCTATATCTCTAATGAATCAGATTTTGCATCGTTGAGTTTAATTAAGGCTTCCATGACATTAATCAAAATTTTCAATGGGGTTCTTTTTTTCAAACTTTGGAAAACATGCATATAAGCCCATAAATCAATAATGAATTCCAAAATAGCCATGTATAAACAATTCAAGAAATAAACTTTAAAATATGCACATATATGTCAAATATGCATGAAATTAAGCCCTTTCCCCACCCCATACTTAAACATTACAGTGTCCTCACTGTATAAAAAGTAAGGGTAAAGAAAGAAACTCACTAGACTGATGTGCAGGATGTCATAATATCGAGTGTAGATGCATGGGCCGAGTCCGATTTTGGCTTGCTTCTATCCCCATGGACCTGAAAAATGTAGAAGAGAAATACCCACAATAGAAAAACTAAAAGTTCAAAACCAAAAACAAATAAAAGTATCAATGTCCCAAAAAGTCCTAAAAATAAATGTCTATTTACAAGCTCTAGATTTTATAGTCGCTATGCCGACTTTCTCCATTAAGCTCAAGGTGGCATCTGCAGGGCCCATGTAGCCTGGGCTTCTAATAGGACTCCATTCTTGTCCATCAGCTGCAATCCTCCAGAATGGATCTTGTTCATCACGAAAGGTCCCATCCTCTTCTTGTTGAATTTGTTGGGAAACCAATGATTTTTTTATTTGGAAACATAGAGCTTGTCTCCAACTTCATACTCTTTAGGCTCATCATTGGAAATCCTACATAAGCGCACATACCAAGGCAAGCCTCTCCCATGTATAGATAAATCGATAATTGAAATGGGAGAAGAAAGATCCATACCTTGGCTTACCTTTGCAGAATTGGATGTCAGAAGCTCCTGAGGGTCTGGTCGATATCGAGTTAGGTTACTCAATATCGAGTTGTGCTGCTCTTCAGGTGGACTCTCATTCGATATGGAGGGAGATGGGTCGATTTTTTCAAGTCAATATTGAGTAAGGTCACTCGATATTGACTTGACTGGCTCAATATTGATTAGCTTCTGCTCAACAGGAGGAATCGACTCAGGAGATGCAGGTCGATATTGACCAAAGGGGGTCGATATTGAGTCGTTTTGCTCGATATCTGGTGGGGCTGTCTCGGCATAGGGAGGTCGATATTGACCTGTGGTAGTCGATATTGAGTGCCTTTGTGGCTCTGCCGACTTCTCCGGGTCGATATTGACCCCATACTTAAGACCTGGCAAGGCATCCGAAAAATAGTTAGTCCAAATCGACTTACCTTGGTCCCTGTCGAGTGGATTCTCTGCTTTCGAAACTTGCTCGAGATCGAATAAAAGACAAAAATTTAAATTGCAAACTTTCGAACACAGAATCGCAGATTTCGGTGGAATAAACTCAATAAACTAAAGACTTCCAAAGGCAGGGTATCAACACCACAACGATAACCACGCAAAATAACACATAAAGGCATAAAAGATCATGCTTTTTATCAAATAACTTTCGTTATTAACAAATAGGAATATAGAGGCTTTCGCATAAACCCTAATTGTTACTAACCCTTTTTCACATAATTAACCCAAGTTGCATTAAGATCAATTTCATTTCAATAACACAAACAAGGATCACCTTCAACTTTCGCAAAAGAATCATGCTCATATGGATAGAAGATGAATTGCATAAAAAGCTTGTACCTTCACCGCATCACCTTACATGGCTACCGTCGGGCTCACCCCGACCCTAGAAGTGGGTGGACTACTCGCTCTTCATTATCAAGAAACTCATCAATAAACAAAATAAACTAACTTGCATTAAAATAAATCAAAGAAAGCTTACAACCGAACAAGCCAAATCCGCTTTCGCCTTTCCACCTTGCTCGCCACAAACTCTCTTTCTCTATATAACTACTTACTTGTTCTCTCTGAAATTGAATGAATAAAATCCAGCCCCTAAGGTTTTATTTATAGGCTTCCAACCCTTGCTAATCAAGGTAAGAAAGTCTATCTATATCTATATCTAAATATCTAAAGGCTTAAAGATAAATAAAAGGAATAAAGGAATTAAATCCATAATTATATCCAATGTGGATAAAATATCTTCTCCCTTGACTTGATAGCTCTTGATAGATGTGGATAGAATTTCGTCTCGAAAACATCACCATTGGCTTCGGGATTGAAACTTAACAAGATAACCGGATAGCTCGGAATCCGCTGCCTGGGTCAACTCGATATCGAGTAGGATTCGTCGATATCGACTAGCAGTTTCTTTGTCTTGTACTCAGCAGCTCCATATCGGCCAACAGAACACATGTCGACATGGGTGGTTCTCGATATTGAGGAATTTCCTCGATATCGACTAAGTCTTGCTCGGCATCCCAGTGCTCAGCTTCTCGATCTCGGCTCCGGACATGGAAATCGACTTGGGTTGTGCTCGATATTGAGTAAAAGTTGTCGATATCGAGTAAAATCTTCAGCTCCCGTCTTCTCTTGTCAATTTCTGGGGTCTTTACTCGATCTGGGTTACTCGATATCGAGTAAAACAACTGGATATCGACTAAGTCTCTCAGCTTTCTGCTCTGTTCTTGAAACCCACTTTCCTGAGTCCTCGTTCGTCGGATTGACGCATATGACCATTCGTTGGAAAGCTCTTTTCGAGGGCTACAACTTTTATGAAGACATCAAAGCTGGATTCAGAATGATGAATACCTAAAAATGGCCTTTTCTCCAGCTGCACCATTCTTAGCTTCTCCATGACTTTCCTTTAAGCTCCAAAATGCGTCCGATTTCTGCGAAATATAACAGAAACTTGTGTAGACCTCCATATATTGCAAATAAGTGTAAAATACACAGATTCTGTATTATTCTAACCCAAATGTATGAAATGTATGCAGAAAACGATATAAAAGTAACTGTAAAACATGACGACTTAGGATCACAACAGACATGTGTCTCTGGTCTTGTCGATATCGAGCAATTTCCTTGATATCGAGTAACTGTTGCTCGATGTGTCTTGCTCTTCGGCTCCTCGATCAGGTGTTGCTTCCTCGAGTCCAAATGTGGCTTCAAGGTTTGGTCGATATCGAGTAAATTACTCGATATCGAGTAAAGTCCTGAACTCGAGTTGGCTTCGTCTTCATTTCCTCGATCAAGCTTCTCCTCGACCAGGCTTGGGTGCATACTTTTTGTCGATATCGAGTAAAGCTTCTCGATATCGAGTAACATTCGTCTTCAGCTTGATTTGTCCTGGTTCTGTCGTTCTTTGACCTTGGACTTCTGTAGTTGACTTTCGAGATTTTCTTCCTTTCTCAGAACTGCTGTAAATTGCTTCGATTTCTGCGAATTTAAACAGAAACTGGTGTAGATTCCATAATTTGGCAAATAAACATAAACTACATAGATTATGTACTATTCTAGCCCAAATGCATGAAATGTATGCAGAAAACGATATAAAAGTTACTATAAAACATGGCAGATTCAACTCACAACATTCTGGGGAAGAAATACTTTTATTTTTCATTCCGGGGAAGAAATCAAAACTCTCAACATATTAGATTCATTCTTATATAACCCTGTAATCAATTACCATCATCGAAAAGGTACTTGTGCCATAAATCCATGCATGTGCAAAATAAAAGCAACATCTACTCACAAAAGGAGTGTAATGCAAAAACAATTTATGTGACAAACTATTAATAATCAAGAGGACTTTAATTTAAGCTCAATAAGAAGTATATTGGTAAAAGGCTAAAGATGGGCAAAGTTTGGCAATGTGGTGCTAATTATCCGGGGAAATGGAGTACTTTCCAAACTTTCATACCACATCCCTTCTTCATAAGATTCATCACCTTTCATATTGCTTTTATCAATAATAATGTTTTTACCTCTCTAACCTCAGCACTGCCTTCTCGCGAGTCACAAACATGGGTGTCATGAATGGCCCCGGATCCTTAGTGCGTCGGACTCCTCACCTGTGTGTCCCATCTCACTGAACTATTATCTCAGTAAGCAGGGTCGATCTACCTTTATCTCCTGAGGTGATCGCATTTTCTCTCACTCATTAAATTTTCCATAATTTTCAAACTCTCCTACCAAACTCCAATATATGATATATAACAACACAAACACCATATAATAATCTCCATAATGTAACATGATTCTCAACATAATCCCCGGATAGGAAATAATGTAAAGAATGGAAAATATTTAGATCATGTGGAGCAATATATGAAATAAGGCATAATATGGTTTTTGTGATGCATAAGCAAAGGTATGGCTAGGAATATAAACAATGAGCATTGTATGGAAATATAATGTCCTCCATCCTCTTATCATGCAACATGTCAAAAGCAATATCAAATTTTACCTCCTTTCATGGTTTTCAAGAAAATATGCACTTCATGGTGACTTCCCTTTACTAGGAAATTTCTTGCTATATCTCTAATGAATCCAATTTTGCATCGTCGAGTTCAACAAAGCTTCCATCACATTTATCAAAATTTTTAAATGGGGGTCAGTTTTTTCAAACTTTGGAAAGCATGTATGTAAGCACATAGATATCAATAATCAATTCCATAATAACCACGTATAAGCAATTCAAGAAATAAACTCCAAATATGCACAAATATGGTCAAATAAATCAAATATGCACAAAGTAAGCCCTTCCCCCACCCCATACTTAAAATATACAGTGTCCCTAATGTATAAAATCAAACAAAAACAAGAGTAAAGGAAGGAAATCACCGAATAATGCGTCGAAGAATGCAAAACAGGGCCTGTCGAGGAACTAGGTTGGTCGATATCGAGGAATGTTGTCGATATCGAGGAAACCGTCAGCGTCGAGTGGAATGCTGAAGTCGAGGAGCTTTCTGACTTGGTCGATGTCGAGTTGGCCTACTTGATATCGAGTAAAACTGGGCTGCTCCTCTTGGTCGTTCTCGACTGGCCTAGTCGATTTCGACTATCTTTCAGGGACTTCTTTATTCCATCTTTCGTGATCCTTTTATGTTTGCCAACCTAAAAGTGTTAGATTTCACACGAGGACAAGACTTTCCACATGAAGTATTATAAACTAAAGAACAAAAAATAAAAACCAAAATCAAAAGTTCCAAAGTCCCAAAATTCAAAAGTTTTATGTACATGCTCTAGATTTTATAGACGCTAGGCCGACTTCTCCTTTAAGCTCAAGGTGGCATTTGCAGGGCCCATGTGGCTTGGGCTTCAAATAGGACTCCATTCTTTTCCATCAGCTGCAGTCCTCCAGAATGGATCTTGTTCACCACGAAGGGCCCCATCTTCTTCTTGTTGAATTTGTTGGGAAACCAATGATCTTTTGATTTGGAAACATAGAGCTTGTCTCCAACTTCATACTCCTTGGAAGTCAGGATCGATCAACGAGGAAGTGTGTCAGCGGATCCTGGGCAGCGGAGGAATCTCACGACAGAAGTCGACCACAGATGCTCGATCTCGACTAGGGTTAGTCGACAGAAGATCAGACAAGTCAAACAGAGCAACAGTAGCTCCCGGTAGTTGGTCGATATCGAGGAGTTTTTACTCGATATCGAGTAAATATCTTGTCGACGTCGGGTACCTGCACACCAGAAGCTATGACAATCTTTGTGGATCGAAGGTCAGTAGTCAATGTCGACCAGTGTTGGTCTATATCGAGTAGAGCAGAAACTAAAACGAATGCAAAACATTGAATCGGAATTAACTCGATAAACTAGGCGACTTCCAAGGTCAGGGTTTCAACACCGCAACGATAACCATGTAAAATAGCACATAAAGGCATAAAAGATCATGCTTTCCATCAAATAACTTTCGTTATTAACAAATACGAATATAGAGGCTTTTGCATAAACCCTAACTATTACTAACCATTTTCACATAATTAACCCAAATTGTATTAAGATCACTTTCGCTTCAATAACACAAACAAGGATCACCTTCAACTTTCCCAAAAGAATCATGCTTATAGGGATAGAAGACGAATTGCATAAAAAGATCGTACCTTTATCGCATCACCTCACATGGCTACCGTCGGGCTCACCCTGACCCTAAAAGTGGGTGAACTACTCGTTCTTCATTGCAATCACAGACATCTTTGATGAAAAAGAACTAACTTGCATTAATAAACTCTAACCAAACTTACAATCTCTTCTCCTTCTCTCTCTACTTGTGTTCTCTTTGAAATTGAATGAATAAAATCCAGCCCCTAGGCCTTTATTTATAGGCTTCCAATCCTTGCTAATCAAGGAAAGAAATATCTATCTAATATATAAAGATAAAACTTTAATAAAAGGGACATTTATCTTTAAAAGGAAATATATCTAAAAATATCTAAATATCTTTATGTGTGGATAAATCCTCTCTCCATGGATAGATTATTGATAGACTTGATAGATCTCGGATAGAATTGGATAGACTCGGACTTCTCGCAGCGCAACTTGACTCGGACATCCCACAGCGTAACGCGGCCCAAGAAAGTTTTACTCGATATCGAGTAATTTCCTCGATATCGAGGAGAAGTATTGTCGACTCTGGGTTGCTGGCTTGCTCGAGTAACTGCTTCTCGACTTGGCTCGGACATGTGTCTCTGGTCTTGTCGATATCGATCAATTTCCTTGATATCGAGTAACTGTTGCTCGGTGTGACTTGGTCTTCGGCTCCTCGATCAGGTGTTGCTTCCTCGAGTCCAGATGTGGCTTCAAGGTTTGGTCGATATCGAGTTGGCTTCGTCTTCATTTCCTCGATCAAGCTTCTCCTTGACCAGGCTTGGGTGCATACTTTTTGTCGATATCGAGTAAAGCTTCTCGATATCGAGTAACATTCGGCTTCAGCTTGATTTGTCCTGGTTCCGCCGCTCTTTGACCTTGGACTTCTGTAGTTGACTTTCGAGCTTTTCTTCCTTTCTCAAAACTGCTGTAAATTGCTTCGATTTTTGCGAATTAAAACAGAAACTGGTGTAGATTTAATAATTTGGCAAATAAACATAAACTACATAGATTATGTACTATTCTAGCCCAAATGCATGAAATGTATGCAGAAAACGATATAAAAGTTACTATAAAACATGGCAGATTCAGCTCACAACAACTAACCACCATCTACATGTCGGACACCTCAATTGCAGAGTTGACACCGCCATTGCCCCAGCCAACAGAGGACGCCGCTCCATCTCGGGAGTTGTCGTCCACATTTGTCACCTCGTCGGTCTTAAATTTATTCGCATGTCCAATCGAGTGATCGACGACTAATTTGACGATGAGGATCCAAAATTGGAGCAGGAATGGATCTTCGAGACTTCAGATCTGGTCTCCCTCTCGTTGTCACCGTCTTCGACATAGAGGAGCGAGGTGATGTTGAAGTGATCTCCCCATTCGCTGCATTGGACCTCCTCTCTGTCCATATCACTGCTTTTCTCCTTGAACTCGTCCATATCCAGGTGATGGCCATGGAGGCTCTTCTACTTCTCGGGATAGTATTAGCCACGGCGGCCTCGATATTGTTTTCGCTCTGGCATCGATTGAAGATCTCACTATATAGACGCAATTGAAGACGATCTCACATACCGACCGCTAGTAAGGAGATCTCGCATCAGTTGAAAGACTTAGGGTTTTGCACAAATCAGGGATGGCGAAGGAGTGAGGTGGTGATTTCGTCATTGGGATTGTGGTGGATGCTAGGGTTTGGTGGAGAATGGATATGGAATATGAAAACGCCTTTTCGTTAAAAAAAATAGTAATTAATTAAGGGACGGAGCCCATAGCTTTTATTTTCAATATTAGCCCATTTCGATGCGTTTCAGAGTCGAAAAGTTTTCCAACGCCATGGGATGTCGAGAATGGGACCCATCACTAATTTTATTTTCGACGCTTAGTGAAAGCGTCAAGAGAAAACCGTCGATTTTTACTACGTTTTCTAGTAGTGTATCATTGATATTTTAGATATGATAGGTGACTTTGCCCAAGGATAAAAGGAAAAGCTCCAAATTTAATTACAAATTAAAAAAACTCCAAATTGATATTTCATGTACGGTAGGTTTGTGTATATTTGATAGATTACATGGGCTTTATATTGTATAGTGGGTCAAACGGCCCAAATCCATTGTAACCTGTATATATGTTTAATCAATGAATGAAACCCTCAAGGAGGACTTTACAATCAATCCCATGATCTTACATGGTATCACAGCCTAAGATCTATAAACCCTAATTTCTTTTTCCAACCCTAGCCGCTGGCCTCCTCGCCCTCCCCGTCCTAGCCGTCGGCCGCCTTTCCCCCTCTCGGCCACCCTCCCTTGCCGCCAACCTTCTCCCCCTCCGCCCCTTCTCGGCCACCCTCCCTTGCGCCGGCCTCCTCCCTCTTAGGCCTCCCCTTGCCGCCGACCCCTCATCCTCTCGCATCTCCCTCTCGTCCCAACCACCGACAAAACCGCCCTTCCACTCCGCTCTCACGATCTCCAATATCAAAAACTGCATCCCCATCATCATTGATCATGAATCCAGTTGCTACACCATATGGTCTCACATCTTCACGACCCATGCTAAGGCTCATAAGGTCCTCCACCACATCGATTCCTCTATCGTTCGTCCCACCACTGAGGAAGACGATCTCTTCGCTCAACTCGACACCATCGTCCTTCAATGGATCTTCAACACCATCTTCAAAGATCTATTGACAACCATCCTCGACCCCAAAGACAATGCCTTGGATGCCTCGACCAAGGTTCATAATCTTTTTTAAAGACAACAAGTCCACCCGTGCCGTCTACCTTTAGCACGAATTCTCAAATTGCAAGCTTGCATCTTTCCCATCAATTTCCGCCTATTGTCATCATATCAAAACCCTGTTTGATCAATTAGGCGCCATCGACTCCAAACCCAGTGCTACTCACCTTGTCCTCAAGGTACTTTCGGGCCTTACCTCTGAATACAATGTTGCTGCTACTCATATTCAGCAGACAGAACCTCTGCCCACCTTCGAAAAGACCCGGTCTCAACTAATCCTAGAGGAGACTCGCCTTCACAGTCAGACCACCGACGCCGCCAAGGACAAAATGGAATTGGTCTCGTCAAGTGACATTGACGAGACCTATGCCCCACAGCGCAACCGCACCAACGACTAACCTGCACAAAGAGGCGGTGGCCGCGGCCGGAGCATCCATCGGACTCCCCTCGCCCCTCCTGGTATCCCTCCCCCGGCTATCCGCCTTAGATGCCCTTTGTCCACCCATCTACAACATATCACCCACCATCCCCGTATCCCAACAGTCAGCTGAGAGCGAGCTTGTTGGGTATAGCTCCTCGACCCGTTGGTCACCAGGCCTACCCGTCTTTGTCTGATTAGGCCTACCCTCCGACTGATGTGCACCACGCCTTCTTCTCTATGCAGTTGGCACCTCCTGACTCCTCTTGGTACATGGACACCGGCGCCACATCTCATATGACGAACTCCTCAGGTACTCTCTCTTCTCTTTCTTTTACGGGTCCTGCACATTCTATTATCATCGGCAACGGTGGTCGCCTTGCTACTTCGGGTATTGGCCACGCAACATTACCAACCCCAACCAACCCTTTACACCTCAACAACATCCTCATTGCCCCCAAACTTGTCAAAAACCTTATCTCTGTCAGTCGGTTCACCACTAACAATAATGTTTCTCTTGTGTTTGATCCGTTTGGTTTCTCTATGAAGGATCTTACTACGGGGGTTACTCGCCTGAGATGTAATAGCACCGGGGAGCTCTATCCTGTGTCGTCGCCCTCACCATCCAGCCCGTCGAGTCCTGTTACCCTTTTGGCATCGTCATCCAGTCTATGGCATGCACGCCTTGGTCGTCTCAGTTCTGCAGTTTTAGATTTGGTTCGTTCTAAGAATCTTGTCAAATGTAATAAAGAGCCTCGCTCTAGTTTATGTTCTTCCTGTCAGTTAGGCAAGCATGCCAGATTTCCTTTTCAACGGTCTTTAAACACTACTTTTGCCCCATTTGATATAACTCATAGTGATATTTGGACATCTCTTGTGCCTAGCAAGGAGGTTCATAAGTATTACCTTTTGTTTCTGGATGATTATAGTCATTTCTTATGGGTTTTCCCGTTGCATTTTAAGTCTCAAGTGTTTCCTATCTTTGCCAAATTCCATGCTTACATCAAAACACAATTTCAAACATGTCGTTGATCCGTCAAAGAAAACTCAAACCTATAACTAGTATAGCAATAAGCAAGAGGTCGATCCCACAGGGAACTTCGTTATTCAAGTGTGATTTAGATGCCAATCAAGTAACCAAATTGGGGGGTTTTTAAGTGTGAAAGTTCCGCCTTTTATCAAAGCAAAATGATGAAAGCAAAAGTAAATAATTGTAATTCAGACAATTAGGAGAAGCAATTCTACCTACAATTTTCCACTTTATTTGGTTGAAGCGATCCTTGTAACTTTTTCTCGTCCTATTAATTTTCCTATGAATGCCCTTGTCCCGACCTAATATAGTTACTAGTCCAATCAGTCCTAGAAACCCTTATCAATCGAACAGTCCCTAAAGATGGATTTATCCCAATTGATAGCTTTAAGTTCAAAGATTAACCAAGGTATTTGCAGTCCCTAAAGAGGGATTGAACAACACATCCAACTTCCTACTTGTTCAATTAGTTCAATCAACCCTAAGAGAACAAGTTTGCCACTTAGGTTAAGGTTCAAAATCAAGAATCTACAAAACCTTAGCAATTGAATTGATCTAACAAGTTGGTCAGACAAGATAGAACAAAACAATAAACAATCAAGAACAAAGAAGTTGAAGCATTCAAATATAGGAAACAAGGAACGAGAATTAGAAACTCACAATCAATCCAAATAAAGCTTCAAATTGCAGGCAGGATGGATGAGTTTAGTTCCTCATGAAGACATCTCTCAAATCTCTAAAGTGTCTGATGAACGTAAGAATAGAATAGAAGTCCCGAAAATAACATAAAAATCGGCCTTATAATAAGTCTAGTCGGCCACAAAATAATATTAAAAACCCTAATTAAGTTCTAATTCTGAATTGTGCGTTTCTGCGAAGGCCGCGGGGCGGCCGGCAATCAGCGAAATCCTTCGTTAGAGCCTCTAGCCGCGGGGCGGCTAGCTTGGCCGTGGGGAGATCTTACTGTTCACATCGATCTTTCCTCTTCGAATTTGGTCTCAGTGTCAACATAAAAGTTGTAGATCTCGAAGAGAGGTTTCCAACGCATGGTTATAATAGTCAGTCGAACCACCGAGGCCTCCAAAAAGTTCAAAATAAGTTCAGCATGTCTGGCGACAACTTCTGCAGACTTGTTCTTCGTTTAGGTCCGCTTCTTCTTCTCAGGACCTCTTGAGATCTTCATGTAAGCTTCTCCGATCAACTAGACATTCTCATATAATGCGTTATCAACCCATGTCACATCATCAGATCCACGATTACCTGAAATAACCAATAAAAGTGTGTGGATTCCGACTCCACTAACATAGAGAGCAAAGATGCAAATTATACTTAATCCATCCATGAAATGCATCTTAACTAAGCTAAATGTAACCTATTATGCCTACCTAAATGCATGCTATCAAACTCCCCCACACTTAACCTTTTCTTGTCCTCAAGCAATGATAGAATGAACATGAATCAATGCATCCCACAAGAAATCCCTTCATGTTTCAACCTCATCAAAAAGCAACATCATAAAAAGTGCAAACATAAACCAACCAAACAAACATCATAACATGTATTCCAGTGATCAAAGCTTGGAAGTAGACATCATCCAACCTTACCAGAAATATGTGTTTCACTCATGTGTTTAGGCTTTAAGATACAACTCTCAACTCAATCCAAAATGCACTAAGCTCATAGACATTGACCACTATATCACCAAATATCTACCGAAATGTCATTACTTGCGGGACAAAATAAAGACAACTAAATAAAATGTGACACTTTTTTTTCTTTTCTTTTTTTTTCTTTTTCTTGTCTTGGTGCTTTCCTTATGCGAGGCACAAACATGGGTGTCATGAATGACCCCGATCTATCAACACCTCAACCTACTAATATGAAGTCCACTTTGAACAACTTTTGACGCAAGTTGCAAACATGGGTGTCATGAATGAACCTGGTTACTCAATGATCAAGCTTTCTTTCCTAGTAGATAGTTTTCAACACCTTTTTGCGCGAATCATACCCATGAGTGCCATGCAAAGATCCGGTTACTAAGTGCATTAACCATTGCCACCTTATTCACTAAATATGCACAAATTCAAACAAAACACTCAAAATATAAACATAAACTCCGCAAGTGATGTCTACTAAAATAGCCATGTTGAAATGCACATTTTAGCTCCGTATTCTATACACTTTGCATATTTCGGGATGGGAATATATTGAATTTATGTATTATGTGTTTATTTGCAAGAAATAGAGGTCTACATAAGTTTTGGTTTAATATTACAGAATTTGAAGCCATTTCGGGACAAAACCAAGAAGCAAAGACAGACGTTGAGACTTACTCGATATCGAGTACACTTCCTCGATATCGACTACAGAAGTCCGGGCACAACATGATTGAGGACAAGCAGATCGAGGAACTGAGAGACAGAGCCAACTCGAGTTCAGAAAGTTACTCGATATCGAGTACTTTACTCGATATCGACAAGACCTGAAGACCAACCTGGACTCGAGGAAACATCGTCTGATCGAGAAGCCAAAGAGAAGACACATCGAGCAATATGTCCTCGATATCGACAAAATTAGTCGATGTCGAGTAACCCCAACACCACATGTCCGAGCCAGATCGGGGAGCAGTTACTCAACCAAGCCAGAAGCCCAAGTCGACAATCATGTTCCTCGATATCGACGAGTTTTACTCGATATCGAGTAAAAAGATCCTGGGCCGCGTTACGCGGTTGGGCTGTCCGACACGGTTTGGGCTTTCTTGGGAGCGAAGAAGTCCGAGATCTATCAAGTCTATCAAGATCTACCCATGGAGAAGAAGATTTATCCACACATGAAGATATTTAGCCTTTTAGATAGAGTTTTCTTTCCTTGATTAGCAATGATTGAAAGCCTATAAATAAGGCCTTAGGGGCTGATTTCTATTCATTCAATTTCAGAGATACAATTACACAGAATTTTAGGAGTTCAAAGGTTTTAGGGTTTTGGCATTTTGCGAAAGTTTGAGTGCCGGGATTGTAAAGACTTTGAATATAGTTTATTGCAAGTTATTTCTTTTACATCAATGTCTGCAATTGCGATGAGGCGCGAGTAGTCCACCCACTTATAGGGTTGGGGTGAGCCCAACGATAGCCCTGCGTGTTTGAGGTAAAGATCCGACTTTTATCATGTTTCAAGCATCTACTACTTGTTATATGTTTATTACCCATCTAATGGAGGTCCATGCTAACAACTTGGATTGTAAACATAAAATCGGTAGATACAATTAGGGTTTCTTGAAAGAGTTGTCTAATTGTTGGAAAAGGCGAAAGCTTGGTCCTTCGATGCGATTTACATGATTATCTGTTTTATTCTTTCCTTATGCATGTTTGGTTATCGTTGTTGCAAACCCCGATCTTGGAAGTTGTCTTTCACATAATTTATTTCGAAATCCCACAAGCTTTGTTCTTTATTTATTTCGTTTTTAAAGTTTCTGTTTCTCCTCGATATCGACTACTTTTGGTCGATATCGACTACTGATCTTCGATCCTAGATCGCTGTAGCTTCTGGTGTGTAGGTACTTGACCAAGACTTCCTCGACGTCGACAAGGTTTACTCGACATCGAGTAACCTCTGCTCGATATCGACCAAAAGTCGTAGCCTGCTACCTGCTCTGATCGACTTGCCTCATCTTTTGTCGACTAACCCTAGTCGAGATCGAGCACTGTGGTCGACTTCTGTTCGTGCGATTCATCCGCTGACACGCTTCCTCGTGGATCGATCCTGACTTCCCACTACTGCATCAGGAGGAAGTCTTGTAATCATTTGCGTGGGCATAATCTGGTTTGATTTATTTTACAATATTTTGAACTCGATTTCCTCCTACAACAGCAAGCAACAAACATGTGAGTCAGTCTTGAAAAGCAGATACTGCAGTCAATGCCAAAAGGTAACAACACAAGGAGAGTAATTCACACAATTGAGCAAAAGAATTCAAATAAGGCCAAACATTCTCACAGGGTCATATTTTAAGGACTTTAATCATACTTTAGCTCAATCATACATGCTCAATTATATTTGCTAGCTCATGTTCCACAAAAATCAAATAAAGACAAAACCAAAACATCCAGAACTTCATGGAATTTTTATGAACATGCTTGAAATTTAAATTAGAGGACAAACTAAGCCAGATGGGTATTTAAATAACACATATGTATGCATTGCATGATTATTTTTGGGATTTTCAATTTTTTTTAATATACGAAAATAAACAAAATTAATAAAAATATGATTACATAAATTAAACATGATGCAGAAATTGAAATATGATCTCCTATATGCATCTATATATAGAATTCATCTCCCCCACACTTAAAGTTTTCATTGTCCTCAATGAAACAACAAAGACAACAAAATTGAATCAAATATAATTAGGGTGAAGGAAAAGAAAAAGGAAAAAGAAAGAAAAACATACCTCGGGTTGCCTCCCGAGAAGCGCATTTGTTTCAAGTCTTTGGCTCGACGTACTGGCCCTTGATTGGCCTAGGTCCCTCCACCAGGGTCACCAACACCTGTCATCTCAATGACAAATGAGGGCACCCTTGAAAGGTGTAGCTTTCTGTCCAAGAAGTCATCCGTGACCCTCAACTTCTCTCCTTGAGCTATGCCTAGGGGTTGTCCTGAAATCACAAAAGGTTTCAATTTGTTAGGAGGCTCAAATTTCCATAAACTATTTTCCTTAGGTGTCTCTAACAAATCACGAAAATTATTATTGCGATCATTATTGTTAGCAATAGGCATATCTAAAGAATTTTCAGGAGAAAGCTTAGAATGATTAAAGAGAGAGAGTTCTATCTTTCCTCCATCAAACTCCATAGTCAATAGACCCTCACAATAATAAATTTTCGTTTTCGAAGTTTTCAGGAATGGTCTTCCTAGTATAATGGGTGTTTCAAGGGCTCCCTTCTCCATATCTAAAACAAAGAAATCAACGGGGAAAAACAAATCATCCACCATAACCAAAAAATCTTCAACAATGCCTCTTGGCCTGATTTGTGATCGATCAGCAAGTTGCACTGTAACCCCAGTCTCAGTGAGAACACCCAAACCCAAAGACATGTACATGTTATAGGAAATAACATTAATCGAGGCTCCTAGATCTAGCACGGCTTGTTTGAATCTAGTATTCCCAATTGCACATGGAATTGTAAACATACCTGGGTCTTCACATTTTTCAAACAATTTCCTTTGCAACATAGAAGAGACATTTTCATTTAAGCTTACCTTTTCCTTCTTTCTCAATCTTTGCTTCTTCTTGATGGTGCCCAATTCCTTCAAAATTTTAGCATATCTAGGAATGCTCTTAATCAATTTGAGTAAAGGAATATTTACCTCACACCTGCTGAACGTCTCAAAGATCTCCCTATCGTTCTCATGCCTTCGTGTATCATTCAAAGCTTCCGGAAATGGTGGAACCGACTTTTGAGTCTCCATAGGTAAGGAGGAAGAAGAAGGAGAAGAAGAAGTAGGAAGAGGAGAAGAAGAAGAAGAAGAAGAAGGGGAGAAAGGCGAAGAAAGCGTACCTGGACCCGAAGGCGCGGCAGGCACACTGGCGGCGGGCGTGGCAAGGGGCTGCGGGCGCAGCTCGATTGGTTGGCCGCGGCCGCGGCATGGTTGTTGCGGTCGCAGCAATGTCTTGGCTCCGTCTTCATCCTTTATTACCTCTATTTCCTCATCCATGATTTCTTTATCGTCCTTTTGAGGTGTGTCAATCAGTTCCTTGTCACTCCTAAGCATTATTGCACTGACATTCTCCCTAGGATTCTCAATCGTTTGCGATGGGAGCTTTCCTGAGTCATTTGCCTCTTTTGCGCTTAGCAGTGGAATGATTTGACTAATTTGATTCTCCAAGTTCTTAGATCGTTCACCTTGGTCCAAGACTGCATATGCGAGGGTCATAGTGCACGTCTCTAAGTTCTTTGTGCGTTCAGCCTGGTTCATGATGAAATGTGTGAGGGCTTGTAGTGCATTTCCATCAGGTGCACTTGCTTGAGGTTGTCCCCCCTGACGGAGGTCAAACTGTTATTGTGGCCTCACCTGATGCCCTCCTTGTTGATTGAAAGGCTCTTGGTAGTTGCCATAACCATAGCCCTGTTGATAGCCTCCATTGTAGTAATTATTGTTGAAGTACCCAAGATTACCAAATTTACCCTGCCTAGGCCTTTGTGGAGCAAAATTCCCAGTTGCATTCAACTCAACGCTAGGTTCTTGCGAAGTTGAGTACATATCCATAGGGTGGAATGGATCATTGTAGGAGTCACATGCTTTCAACTACTGAGATGCTCTGTCAACTACCAGCTTCTTAATCATCCCTTTCATCTCTACCATATCAGTCTGTATTGCAGCCACTGGGGCATCAATAACTAGTACACCTCTAGCACGAGTGCTCTTGTTGAGCTGCCTAGAGCCCTCAGAGAGCTCCTTAAACACTTCCTAAGCTGCAGCAGGCGTCTTATTCAGCATGTTTCCCCCACAACAAGAATTCACCGTTTTGCGCTCATCATCAGTAAGCCCATTGAAGAGATATAAAACAAAATCCTTCTAAGAGAAGTCATGGCATGGGCAGCTAGCTAGCACAGAGTTTCTTGAAGCGCTCAAAATACTCATGAATCGACTCCGTAGCGTACTGCTCAATGCTGCTGATTGACCTTTTTAAAGCAATGAGCTTTGTTGCAGGGAAGTACATCTCTAGGAAGATTCTCGTCATCTCAGTCCAAGTAGTAATAGATCCCGGTGGTAGATAAAAGAACCACTCCCTCGCATCATCCTTCAATGAGAAGGGAAAAGCTCTCAGCTTGATTTGATCCTCAGTAACATTCTCATGTTTAATTCCAACCACCACAGTATGGAACTCAGACAGATGCTTGTGGGGGTCCTCCCCACTCAACGCATGGAACTTGGGTATAAGATGAACTACCCCTGATTTCAGCTCAAAGTTGACTCCTTCCCCTAGCGCAGGGAATTGGATTGCCAGGGGTTGTTGTATCACATCAGGAGCGAAAAGCTCCTTAAGAGTGCGGTTTGCGTCGTTAGCCATCTCTGCAATGTTTTCTACAGAGAAGAATTAGTAGCACAGGTATGGACCATAAAAGATGGTTATTGTAGGAGGAAATCGAGTTCAAAATATAGAAATATAAATCAAACCAGATTCGTGCCCACGCAAATAATTACAAGACTCCCTCCCTATGCAGTAGTGGGAAGTCAGGATCGATCCACGAGGAAGCGTGTCAACGGATCTCAGGCAGCTGTAAATCTCACAGACAAAAGTAATAGACAGAAAGACAGAAATAACAAACAAAAGCGGAAAATAAAGCAAGGACACAGAAGCTACTCGATATCGAGCAACAGTCCTCGATATCGACTATAGCAAGTCAACAACAGACAGCAGACTCAGACAAAGTAACTCGATCTCGGCAAAAGTCTCCTCGATATCGAGTAAACAGTACTCGATATCAACAACACTTCTTCAGTATCGACAAAAGACAAAAACTTCAAGATGCAAACTTTTGGACACAGAATGCAGATTCTCAACGAAATAGATTCAATAAAATAAAATACTTCCAAAGACAGGGTATCAACACCACAACGATAACTATGCAAAATAACACATAAAGGCATAAAAGATCATGCTTTCCATCAAATAACTTTCGTTATTAACAAATAGGAATATAGAGGCTTTCGCATAAACCCTAATTGTTACTAACCCTTTTCACATAATTAACCCAAGTTGCATTAAGATCACTTTCGCTTCAATAATACAAACAAGGATCACCTTCAAATCTTGCAAAAGAATCATTCCCATAGGGATAGAAGACGAATTGCATAAAAAGATCAAACCTTTACCGCATCACCTTACATGGCTACCGTCGGGCTCGCCCCGACCCTAGAAGTTGGTGGACTACTCGCTCTTCATTATCAAGAAACTCATCAATAAACAAAAGAAACTAACTTGCATTAAAATAAACCAAAGAAAGCTTACAACCGAACAAGCCAAATCCGCTTTCGCCTTTCTACGTTGCTCGCCACAAACTCTCTCTTTCTCTATGTAACTACTTACTTGTTCTCTCCGAAATTAAATGAATAAAAAACAGCCCCTAAGACTTTATTTATAGGCTTCCAACCCTTGCTAATCAAGGTAAAAAAGTCTATCTATATCTAAATCTCTTTATCTACTTACTTAAAGATAAATAAATGGAATAAAATAATTAAATCCAAAAAGGTAAATCCTCCATGTGTGGGTAAATCTCCTCTCCATAGATAGAACTTGATAGATCTTGGATAGAATCGGATTCCTTTCATCCCAAGCAAGCCAAAACCGCATCGAACAGCTCACCTCGTAACGTGGCCCAAGATAGCTCTGCTCGATATCGAGTAAAGTACTCAATATCGAGTAACTTCGGCGTCGTCTTCAGCTTCTGATCTTGGTCGAGCAAATTGTTCTCGATCTAGCTCGGACAAGTGCCTCAGGTCTTGTCGATATCGAGCAAAGTACTCGATATTGAGTACATGGTGTCGACTTTGGCTGGCCTGGTGTTGTCGAGCAACCTCTCCCCGACACTGGCTCAGACATGCGGTGCTGAGTTTGTCGATATCGAGTACATTACTCGATATCGAGTCAGGTCCAAGTGTGAGGTTGGCTTCGTCTCTCAGCTCCTCGATCAACTCCTACTCGACCAGGCACTACTCGGACTTTTTGGTCGATATCGAGTAAAAGTACTCGATATCGAGTAACTCTTGGCTCCAGCTTGATTCGTCCTTGTTTTGTCGCTCTTTGACCTTGGACTTCTGTAGTTGACTTCCGAGCTTTTCTTCCCTTCTCAGAATTGCTGTAAATTGCCTCGAATTCTGCGAATTTAAACAGAAACTGGTGTAGATTCCATATGATAACTCCCTCCCTTGATGAAAATTGGAATAAATGTTTGAAAGGCCTTAACAGGATGTTTGTGTCAAAGGTCTTGGAACATTAACGGTTGATGAAATCCAAAACCTTTTTTATAAGTCCGAATATTATTTAATCTTATTATATACTTCCTTTATATTATATATATATATGCTTGACTAATCTTTCAGGAAGTTTTTCGAATTATTTCCTTCCTTACGACAAGTGCTGAGAAGGTTCAAATCGGAAAGATTATGGCTTTATTTGTTTCCAAGTTTAGAAGATCTTGAAGATAGCCATGATCAGGAATAGCCGTTGGAGAAGATTCTCGGTGCCGATTTGTCTCAATAAATAGAGAAGGAAGATGAAGACAGGATACACAAGTGCTACACAAGGTTTCATTCATTCAAGCGAGATATGTCTTCCAAAGTGTCTCTCTGCTAGCGCTCAAAAGTTTGTTGTTTATTTCAACGCCTTTGAGAGTCACTGTGAGCTTATAGGATATATTCATTTATAGTGTTACTCGAGAGTTTGTAACTCGGGAAGTTGCACTAGGTTATTGATTTGTGAGAGTAAGACGATTGTACTAGATAGCTGAGAGAGGTGAGGCTCTTCTAGATTGGTCTATGACTCCAAAGGAACGTGAGTTGACTAGATTGCAATTGTATAGGAGAGAGGCTTCTCGGTGAGCTATTAGGATCCTAAGCTAAGTAAATCAATAAAGCCTTTTGAATCCTAGGGTTGTGGAAGAACCCTAGGCGGGGACGTAGGCCAAGTTCGTGCTGAACTTCGTAAACAATTACTCGTGTCCTTTATCTATTGCTTTACCTTATTTCCGCACTTGGTTCGATTGTCTAAGTTTTTGATTCAGGTTTAATCTCAAAGGGTTTTATACGAGCTCCAAAAGTCTTGAGACTTTCTGCGAAAAACGGGCATACTCTATTCAACCCCCTTCTAGAGTATTTCTATATTACATTGTTTTATATTATCGAACCTTCACCATAATTTGGAAAATAAACATAGACTACATAGATTCTGTACTATCTTAGCCCAAATGCATGAAATGTATGCAGAAAACGATATAAAAGTAAGTATAAAACATGGCAGATTCGGCCCACAACAAACACCCCATACTTAAGCTTGCTTGTCCTCAAGCAATACTTTTATTTGTCATTCAGGGGAAGAAATCAAAACTCTCAACATCTTAGATTCGTTCTCATATGTCCATGCAATCAATTACCATCCTCGAAAAGGTACTAGTGTCACAAATCCATGCATGTGCAAAATTAAGAGCAACATCTACTCACAAAAGGAGGGTTATGTAAAAACATTCATTCGTGAAAAAGCATTAATAATCAAGAAAACTTTAATTTAAGCTCAAATAAGGAGTAGATTGGTAAAAGGCTAAAGGTGGGCAATTTTTGGCAATGTGGTGCTAATGATCCGGGGAAATGCATTATTTCCAACCTTTCTCAACCACATTCCTTCTTCATAAGATTCATCACCTTTCATAATGCTTTTATCAATAATAATGCTTTTACCTCTCTAACCTTAGCACTGCCTTCTCGCGAGTCGCAAACATGGGTGTCATGAATGGCCCCGGATATTTAGTGCTTTGGACTCCTCACATTGGTGTTCCATCCTGCGGAACTATTATCTCAACGCAGGCAGGGTCGATCTACCTTTATCTCCTGAGGTGATCGGATTTTCTTTCACTCATTAAATTTTCCATATATTTCAAACAATTTCCTTCCAAACTCCAATAATGATAATAACAACACAACAACCATATAATAATCTCCATAATGTGACATCATTCTCAACATAATCCCCGGATGGAAATAAGGTAAAGAATGGGCAATATTTAGATCATTTGGAGCAATAATATGAAATAAGGCATATATATGGCTTTTGTGAGGCATAAGCATAGGTATGGCTAGGAATATAAACAATGAGCATTGTATGGAAATATAAACTCCTTCATCCTTTTATCATGCAACATGTCAAAAGCAATTTCAAATTTTACCTCCTTCCATGGTTTTTATAAAAATAATACACTTCATTGTGACTTCCCTTTACTAGGCAATTTCATGGTATATCTCTAATGAATCCAATTTTGCATCGTCGAGTTCAATATAAAGCTTCCATGACATTAATAAAAAAATTTCAAAGCGGGTCATTTTTCTCAAACTTTGGAAAACAAGCATATAAGCAAATAAATCAATAATGAATTCCAAAATAGCCATGTATAAGCAATTCAAGAAATAAACCTTAAAAATGCACACATAATGTTAAATAAAACCAAATATGCATGAAGTAAGCCCTTCCCCCACCCCATACTTAAACATTACAATGTCCTCACTGTATAAAAACAAGGGTAAAGAAAGAAACTCACTAGACAGGTGTGCAGGGCTTCAAAATATCGAGTGAAAATGCTGGTGGGCCTAGTCCGAATTTAGCTTGCTTCTATTCCCATGGACCTGAAAAATGTAGAAGAGAAATACCCACAATAGAAAAACTAAAAGTTCAAAACCAAAAAAAAAAAAAAATTTAACAAAAGCAACAATGTCCAAAAGAGTCCTAAAATAAATGTCTATTTACAAGCTCTAGATTTTATAGTCGCTAGGCCGACTTTCTCCATTTAGCTCAAGGTGGCATTTGCAGGGCCCATGTAGCTTGGGCTTCAAATAGGACTCCATTCTTGTTCATCAGTTGTAGTCCTCCAGGATGGATCTTGTTTCCCACGAAAGGTCCCATCCTCTTCTTGTTGAATTTGTTAGAAAACCAATGATCTTTTGATTTGGAAACATAGAGCTTGTCTCCAACTTCGTACTTTTTAGGCTCATCATTGGAAATCCTACATAAGCGCACATACCAAGGCAAACCTCTCTCATGTATAGATAAATCTTTAACGGAAATAGGAGAAGAAAGATCCATACCTTGGCTTACCTTCGCAGAAACGGATTCGGGGACCACTGTATTTGGTCGATCTCGAGTAACAGTACTCGACATCAAGTTGTTTTTAGCTTCTGGTGGCCTGCTGCTCGTGGACCCTGGAGTCGAGGAAGGCAGTGGTTGGTCGATATCGACCAAGTTAGTCGATATCGAGTAGTCCGTCGCTTCCAGTGGAGTGCTCGTCGCTGGAGGTGAAGTCAAGGACGTCAGTGGTTGGTCGATATCGACCAATTTTGTCGATATCGAGGAGTTATTTGCTTCCACTGGGTTACTCGACGAGGCTGCTACTGGTGGTGGTTTCTGAGTTTGGTCGATGTCGACTAAATTACTCGATGTCGAGGAATTTTGTCCGACTACGACCCCATACTTACATCCTGTTAAGGCATCCGAAAAATAGTTAGTCCAAATCGACGTACCTGGGTCTGTGTCGAGTGGATTGTCTGTTTCTTCGTTCAGGATGGCCATGATCTTCTCAACCTGGGCTTCCATATCCCTCTTTTCCAGCTCTTCAGAAATTATATTTCTTACCTTAGGCTCCCCACAAGAGATTTAACCAGCTGAGATAGATTTTACCTCTTCCATTGGACCTGTATACATTTCAGTTTTATTAAAAGAATACTCAATTACCTCATCGCTGATGTTGAAAGTGAGCACTCCCTTCCTTACGTTTATGTTGGCATCCAGCGTCGCCAAGAAAGGCCTTCCTAGAATAATTGGACAAGCAGGGTCCTCCGCCATATCAATAATTAAGAAATCAGCAGGGGCAAAGAACTTACCTACTTGCACTAGCACATTGTCCACCGTGCCTGTTGGAATGACCACCGTGTTGTTGGCCATATAAAGCTTAGCATCCACAGGCTCTAAGGCACCTATCTTAATCTTGGACCATATCGTTAAAGGCATTATACTCACACTAGCTCCAAGATCACATAAAGCATTAATTTTATATTGACCAAATCCAATGGTTATAGCAAACTTACCTGGATCTGGCCTCTTCTCAAGTATGTCCATATGGCTGCACTCCTCTGTAATCTCATCCATTGATCTCTTCTTGCTTAGAATCTCCTTGAGGAATTTGACATAAGTTGGCATTTCATTGAGAGCTTCTGTGAAGGGTATGGTGACATTGAGCTTGTGAAGCATCTTGATGAAGCGCTGAAACTTCTTCTCTGCTAGATCTTTTGGAGATTTTGTGGGGAAAGGCAGCTTCTTTTTATGATTCGGAGCCAGGACAGATGTCGGAGGTGTTGCAGTTTACTCGAGATCGATGTGATTCTCCTCGACATCGACCACATTCTTCTCGATATCGACCAGATTCTTCAACGTCGAGTTGATGTGCTCTGCAGAAGAAGGATGGTCCACTCTGTCGTCGATATCGAGTTGTCCTTCCTCGACATCGAGTTGCCTCTTCTCGATATCGACCAAGGTCTGGTCGATATTGAGTTGTTGTTCAGCTCCTTCGTCATGCTGCTTTCCGACCTCTGGATCGCGTTGTTAATGGCTGCTTTTGAGTTTTACAGCAGCGATGTGTCCAGTCTTCCACTTAGGATTTGGTTCTGAAGATCCAAGGAGCGAACCTGGCTGTTTGGGGACTCCTGCTTCTAGCTGGCCAATCTGTGTCTCTATTGATTTCCGCCATATATCAATCTCCCCAAGCCTAGAGTTGACACCTTGTATCTGAGTATAGACTGAGTTGAAGGATTGCTTGGTGTCTGAATGATTCCTCCGCATTTCCTCCAGGATGGTCTGTAGATCATCCCTTTTCTGGTCCCTTTCCGGATGTCCGGGAGCTCGGTATGGCGAGGGGTTCCTAGGGGCACCTTGGGTCCATTGTGGTTGCTGGAACCTTTGGTCCCCCATGTAGCGATTGGGACCCCCTGCGTAAGCTGCCTCTTCGTGGTACTCTGCCAACCTGACTTGTTCTGTGTGTGGGCACTCAGTAGTGGTGTGCCTCTGTGATCCACATTCGATGCATGCATGGTTGACAAAAAGATACTTGACTTGCTTGAGGAGCTTGCGGTTCTGATCTCTGTAAGATTGCTCCTTGACATCTGGGTCAGTCTCTTTAGAGGGCTCATAGAGGGGCATGGATGAGGCTGGCTTGGCGTAGGCATTCTCGTCATAGTTGGTTGGAGTCCCATACTTGTTGTCATAGTTAGTCAGTTTGTAAAGGGCAGCCCATGCGTCAGCAGGTGGCATTGTCAGATACTCATAATGAGTATATGTGTTGATCCTATCCTTAGCATCCAAGTCAAGAGAATTGAAGAAGATCTCCTGAACTACGCAGGGTTGCTGTCCATGTGTGGGGCATGATCGCAGCAGATCCTTATATCTTTCCCAAGCTTTTGCCTGCGGCTCGCTAGGTTTCTGTTTGAAAGTTGTAATCTTCTGGCAAAGGAGCGCTGTCTTGGCAGGAGGAAAGAACTTGTTGAGGAATTCCTGCTTCACTTCATCCCATGTCCTGAGGGATCGCGGTTTCAGCCCTTCAAGCCATTTCAATGCTGGACCCGATAGGGACCAACGAAAAGCCTTCATCAAGATGTACTCCAAGGTGGTACCTTCAGCAAGAGTACGACACATATCAGTAAAGTTGGTAATATGCTGAAGAGGACATTCATTAAATCTACCAAAAAAAGCATTATTTTTAATTTCAATAAGGAAAGGAGTGCGAATTTCATAGTTATTTTTAGGGATTAGAATGGCCGATTCAGGCACGATGAGAGTCGGGTGCATGTAATCCTCTGCAGTTGTAGGGTATTAGGCAAGCTCATCTTCCAATTGCCTCCTTCACGCAACTTCTTGTGTAATACGTGCTCTCTCAGCGGTGAGAGCAGTATCTTTGGTGGCTAGTTCCCTCTGAAACCTCTCAATCAGCTGTTCCTGTGTCTCTGCGGCCTCCATGGCTCTTTTCAGTTTAGCTTGGATTTGTATAAGGCACTCCGGTTCGTCTAAGATGTCAAACTTAGGTGTATAAGGCTACTCGATATCGAGCAACAGTCCTCGATATCGAATACAGCAAGTCGACAACAGACAGCAGACTCAGACAAAGTAACTCGATCTCGGCAAAACTCTCCTCGATATCGAGTAAACAGTACTCGATATCGACAACACTTCTTCGGCATCGACAAAAGACAAAAACTTAAAGATGCAAACTTTCGGACACAGAATGCAGATTTTCAACGAAATAGATTCAATAAAATAAAATACTTCCAAAGCCAAGGTATCAACACCACAACGATAACCATGCAAAATAACACATAAAGGCATAAAAGATCATGTTTTCCATCAAATAACTTTCGTTATTAACAAATAGGAATATAGAGGCTTTCGCATAAACCCTAATTGTTACTAACCCTTTTCACATAATTAACCCAAGTTGCATTAAGATCACTTTCGCTTCAATAATACAAACAAGGATCACCTTCAACTCTCGCAAAAGAATCATGCTCATAGGGATAGAAGACGAATTGCATAAAAAGATCAAACCTTTACCGCATCACCTTACATGGCTACCATCGGGCTCGCCTCGGCCCTAGATGTGGGTGGACTTCTCGCTCTTCATTATCAAGAAACTCATCAATAAACAAAAGAAACTAACTTGCATTAAAATAAACCAAAGAAAGCTTACAACCGAACAAGCCAAATCCGCTTTCGCCTTTCTACCTTGCTCGCCACAAACTCTCTCTCTCTCTCTCTCTCTCTCTCTCTCTATGTAAGTACTTACTTGTTCTCTCCGAAATTGAATGAATAAAAACCAACCCCTAAGACATTACTTATAGGCTTCCAACCTTTGCTAATCAAGGTAAGAAAGTCTAACTATATCTAAATCTCTTTATCTACTTACTTAAAGATAAATAATGGAATAAAATAATTAAATCCAAAAAGGTAAATCCTCCATGTGTGGGTAAATCTCCTCTCCATAGATCTTGGATAGAATCGGATTTCTTTCGTCCCAAGCAAGCCAAAACCGCATCGGATAGCTCACCGCGTAACGCGGCCCAGGATAGCTCTGCTCGATATCGAGTAAAGTACTCGATATCGAGTAACTTCTACGTCGTCTTCAGCTTTTGATCGTGGTCGAGCAATTGGTTCTAGATCTAGCTCGGACAGGTGCCTCAGGTCTTGTCGATATCGAGCAAAGTACTCGATATCGAGTACATGGTGTCGACTTTGGCTGGCCTGGTGTTGTCGAGCAACCTCTCCCCGACACTGACTCGGACATGCGGTGCTGAGTTTGTCGATATCGAGTAAGGTCCAGGTGTCAGGTTGGCTTCGTCTCTCAGCTCCTCGATCAACTCCTACTCGACCAGGCACTGCTCGGGCTTTTTGGTCGATATCGAGTAACTCTCGGCTCCTGCTTGATTCGTCCTGGTTTTGTCGCTCTTTGACCTTGGACTTCTGTAGTTGACTTCCGAGCTTTTCTTCCCTTCTCATAACTGTTGTAAATTGCCTCGAATTCTGCGAATTGAAACAGAAACTGGTGTAGATTCCATAATTTGGCAAATAAACATAGGCTACATAGATTATGTACTATCTTAGCCCAAATGCATGAAATGTATGCAGAAAACGATATAAAAGTAAGTATAAAACATGGCAGATTCGGCTCACAACAATGGTCCACACCAAAAATCAGCACTAAAATCACACAAGAATCAATAAATGTCCCCGGCAATGGCGCCAAATTTGACGGAGGGAAAACCTGTCGTTGATCCGTCAAAGAAAACTCAAACCTATAACTAGTATAGCAATAAGCAAGAGGTCGATCCCACAGGGAAATTCGTTATTCAAGTGTGATTTAGATGCCAATTAAGTAACCAAATTGGGGGGTTTTTAAGTGTGAAAGTTCCGCCTTTTATCAAAGCGGAATGATGAAAACAAAAGTAAATAATTGTAATTCAGACAATTAGGAGAAGCAATTCTACCTACAATTTTCCACTTTATTTGGTTGAAGCGATCCTTGTAACTTTTTCTCGTCCTATTAAGTTTCCTATGAATGCCCTTGTCCCGACCAAATATAGTTACTAGTCCAATCAGTCCTAGAAACCCTTATCAATCGAACAGTCCCTAAAGAAGGATTTAACCTAATTGATAGCTTTAAGTTCAGAGATTAACCAAGGTATTTGCAGTTCCTAAAGAGGGATTTAACAACACATCCAACTTCCTACTTGTTCAATTAGTTCAATCAGCCCTAAAGGAACAAGTTTGCCACTTAGGTTAAGGTTCACAATCAGGAATCTACAAAACCTTAACAATTGAATTGATCTAACAAGTTGGCCAGACAAGATAGAAAAAAACAATAAACAATCAAGCACAAAGAACTTGAAGCATTCAAATATAGGAAACAAGGAACGAGAATTAGAAACTCACAATTAATCCAAACAAAGCTTCAAAATGCAGGCAAAATAGATGAGTTTAGTTCCTCATGGAAGACATCTCTCAAATCTCTAAAGTGTCTGATGAATGTAAGAATAGAATAGAAGTCCCGAAAATAACATAAAAATCGGCCTTATAATAAGTCTAGTCGGCCACAAAATAATATTAAAAACCCTAATTAAGTACTGATTCTGAACGGTGCGTTTCTGCGAAGACCGCGGGCCAGCCAACCCAGGCCGCGGGGCGGCCGGCGATCAGCGAAATCCTTCGTCATAACCTCTAGCCGCGAGGCGGCTAGCTTGGCCGTGGGGCGGCCTTATTGTTCAGAGCAATCTTTCCTCTTCGAATTTGGTCTCAGTGTCAACATAAAAGTTATAGATCTCGAAGAGAGATTTCCAGCGCATGGTTATAATAGTCAATCGGACCACCGAGGCCTCCAGAAAGTGCAAAATAAGTTCAGCATCTCTGGCGACAACTTCTGCAAACTTGTTTATTCGTTTAGGTCCGCTTTTTCTTCTCAGGACATCTTGAGATCTTCATGTAAGCTTCTCCGATCAAATAGACATTCTCATCTAATGTTTTATCAACCCATGTCACATCATCGGATCCACGATTACCTGAAATAATCAATAAAAGTGTGTAGATTCCGACTACACTAAAATAGAGAGCAAAGATGCAAATTGTACTTAATCCATCCATGAAATGCATCTTAACTAAGCTAAATGCAACCTATTATGCCTACCTAAATGCATGCTATCAAAGACTTTCACATTTTCTTCAACACAAATGGGATCTCCAATCGCTTGTCTTGCCCCTATACTTCCCAACAGAATGGAAAGGCTGAACGAATCATTAGAACCATTACCAACATGATGCGCTCTCTCCTCTTCCACGCATCTATTCCCCTTCCCTATTGGCCTCGCGCCTTATCCACTACATGCTACCTCCTAAACATTCTCCCATCTACTACCCTCCACCATCGCTCACCAACTCAGGCACTTTATTGCACCTTGCCTAGGTATGATCACCTTCGTACCTCTGGGTGCTTGTGCTTCCCAAATCAGTCATCCACCGCCCCTCACAAGCTTCACCCACGCTCCACTCCTTATGTCTTTCTTGCCTATCCGTCTGATCATCGCGGTTACCTCTGCCTCGATATCAAGACTCACAAGCTAATTATGTCCCGTCATGTCACATTTGATGAGTCTCGCTTCCCTTTCTCTTCTCCCTCTTCCCCACCATATGTGTCCCAGTCTGATTTAGAGTCTCCATTGCCTCACTTTCTTCTTCCCTAGAGCTCTATCGGTGCTCCAGACTCTCCCCCACCACCACCACCACCACCTCCTGCCTCCAGACCACACACCCGCATCATCTCTGGTGTCTTCCGACCTCGTCACATCGTCTCCATGAACACCACCCATCACCCCGTCACACCTTCCCCTACACCCTCCTCGTTTCCCATCCCGCCAGTCCTGATGCCGCGACCGCATCCCATCAATTACCCCATAACTGTCGTAGAGAAGAAATCGAGATTGCAAATATAATGTAAATAAAATAGGCAAACTGATTCAGTTCTCAGAAAATAATGTTCAACACTCCCTCCCGATGTAGCAGTAGGAAGTCAGGTTTGATCCTCGAGGAAGCTGGTCAGCGGATCTCAGGTAACAGAGGAATCTCACGGGCAGAACACGACTTCAGGGGTACTCGACCTCGAATAAAGTTTGTCGACAGGGGTCGGGGAAGTTGAATCCGAGCAAGCAGCAGTGACTAGAGTTGGTCGATCTCGAGGAGTCAACTCGACGTCGAGGAAGCTTTGTCATAGTCGAGTAACTTGCAGAGACAGAAACAATAGCGATCTTTGCTCGATCCAAAATCAATAGTCGACGTCGACCAAGGTTGGTCGAAATCGAGCAGTAACAGTACGTAACTATATTGCAAATTTCAAATCTAAACAATGTATGAAAAAGAACTTCCAAGATTGAGGTTTGCAACAACGATAACCAAACATGCATAATGCAAGACAAAGAGAAATAATCATGCAATCACATCAAAGGATCAAGCTATCGCCTTTTCCAACAATTAGATAACTCTTTCAAAAAACCCTAATTGTATTTACCAATTTTATGTTTATAATCCAAGTTGTTAACATGGATCTCTATTAAATAGGTAATAAACATATAAAAGGCAGTGGATGATCAAAACATAACAAAGATTGAATCTTTACCTTCAGCACGCTTGGCTATCGCTGGGCTCGCCCCAACCCTAGAAGTAGGTGGACTACTCGCTCTTCATCGCAAGGAAAGACATTAATAATAAAAGGAAATAACTTTGCATTTATAAACTAAATAAAAGCTTACAACCAATCGAAGCCAAATTGCTTTCGCTCTCTTGCTCCAACTCGGCCTCCACTCTCTCTCTCTCTCTTCTCACTACTTCCCCTCTTCTAGAATTTTATGGAGAAAAAAATCAGCCATATAGGCTTCCAATCCTTGCTAATCAAGGTAAGGAAATCCTATCTATATCTAAAGATAAAACTTACATAAAAGGAACATTTATCAAAAAGGAAAATATCTAAATATCTTCATGTGGTGGATAAATTCTTCTTCCATAGATAGATCTTGATAGATTCGGTATAGATCCGGCCTTCCTTCGTGCCCAAGTAATCCACATATGCTCGGATTGGCCCAACGGACTCGTGGCCCAAATTTAGCTTGGTCAACTTCGACCAATTTGGTCGACGTCGAGGAAAGTACTCGATCTCGGCTTCTCTTCTTAGCTCCTCGATTTATCTTTTGCTCATCGGACTCGAGTTGAGTTTCTGGTTTGGTCGACGTCGAGTAATTGTGTCAGCTCTCAGCATTCTGCTCTGTTCTTGAAACACACTTTCCCGAGCCCTGGTTCTTCGGATTGACGCATATGAGCATGCGTTGGAAAGCTCTTTTCGAGGGATACAACTCTCATGAAGTCATCAAAGCTTGATTCAGAATGATGGATGTCGAAATATGGCCTTTTCTCCAGCTGCACCATCCATAGCTTCTTCATGAGTTTCTTTTAAGCTCCAAAGTGCATCCGATTTCTGCGAAATTAAACAGAAACTAGGGTAGACTCCATAATTTGGCAAATAAGCATAAACTATATAGATTTTGTACTATTCTAACCCAAATGCATGAAATGTATACACAAATCGATATAAAAGTCAATATAAAACATGGCACAAAACATGGACATCAATAACCTCTCCCCACCCTCAACACTAGCGGCGGCCGAAGCAGCATACTGCGACCGCAACAGCATGTCGCGACCGCAGCAGCTAGCCGTGACCGCATCGGCATGCCGTGGCCGTAGCCCCCCCCCCCCCCCACCCCATCTCCTTCTGTGCTTCTTGACTCCCAATCCCCCCTGCCTCAAACCCGACATCCCAACGGAGGGAAAACTTGTCGTTGATCCGCCAAAGAAAACTCAAACCTATAGCAAGTATAGCAATAAGCAAGAGGACGATCCACAGGGAAAGTTATATATAACTCAAGGATAATTCAAGTGTCAATCAAAGTAACCAATTTGGGGGGTTTTGTGTGTGAAAGTTCCGCCTTTTATCAAAGCGGAGTAAAGAAGCAAAGTAAATGGATTTGTTTTAGACAATTTGGAGAAGCAATTCTACTTACAATTTTCCACTTTATCGGATTGAAGCGATCCTTGTAACTTCTTCTCGTCCTATTAAGTTTCCTACGAATGCCTTTGTCCCGGCCTAATATAGTTACTAGTCCAATCAGTCCTAGAAACCCTTATCAATCGAACAGTCTCTAAAGATGGATTTAACCCAATTGATAGCTTTAAGTTTAGAGATTAGCCAAGGTATTTGCAGTCCCTAAAGAGGGATTTAACAACACATTCAACTTCTTACTCATGAAATTAGTTCAATCAGCCCTAAAGGAACAAGTTTGCCACTTAAGTTAAGGTTCACAATCAGGAATCTACAAAACCTTAGCAATTGAATTGATTCTAACTAGTTGTGCGGGCTAGATAGAATAAAACAATAGTCAATCAAGCACAAAGAAGTTGAAGCATTCAAATATAGGAAAGAAGGAACAAGAATTAGAAACTCACAATCAATCCGAATAAAGCTGCAAATTGCAAGCAGAATAGATGAGTTTAGTTCCTCATGGAAGACATCGCTCAAAATCTCTAAAGTGTTTGATGAAAGAATAGTATAGAAGTAACGAAAGTAACATAAAACTTGGCCTTTTAAATCATCCAAAGTCGGCCACCAAACAAAGTAAAAGGTTCTAGGTTTTTTAATAATCAAAACGACGCGCAAAAGCGCTGACGACCAATGCTGTGGGCGCAGCATATGCTGCGGCCGCAGCATATCTTCCTTCTAGCCACTGCAGCGGGCCCTGCTGCGGCCGCGGCACGCATGATGCGGGCGCGGCATGCTGTTTTCCAATTCTTCTTGTCTTCCTTTGTGGAAATCTCCTCTTGTCTTGCATCTTTCTTCCTTGCTTCCTTCCAATGTTTCTTGTGTTCCTCTTGGAGATATTGCATCTCCCAAATGTGTTCTGATTCAATGTACAAGATAATTACAAAATTGCGCATAATCCGAACTCTTCTAAAATAATCACAAGATGCAATTTAGCAACAAAGTATGAAAGAAATGCAACCTAACTAAACTAAAAATGCCTATAATGCCTATCTAAGATATGCATTATCAAATTCCCCCACACTTAACATTTGCTTGTCCTATAGCAACGATCGAATGAACATGAATCAATGTATCCCACAGGAAATCCCTTCAAGTTTCAACTTTATCAAAAAACAACATCATAGCAGGTGAAAACATAAACCAAGCAAACAAACGTCATAGCATGTATTATAGTGATCAAAAGATTAGAAGTAGACATTACCCAACCTCACCAGAAGTATGTGTTTCACTCATGTGTTTAGGCTTTAAGGTACAACTCTCAACTCAAACCAATCATGCACTAAGCTCATAAACATTGACCACCATATCACCCATTCTCTACCGAAATGTCATTACTTGCGGGACACAATAAAGAAAATAAAATGTGACACTTTTTTTTCTTTTTCTTTTCTTTTGTTTTACTTTCTCTTTTTTTTTCTTCTCCTTTTTATTTGTCTTGGTGTTTTCCTTACGCAAGGTGCAAACATGGGTGTCATGAATGACCCCGGTCTATAAACACCTCAACCTACTAATATGAAGTCCACTTGAACATCTTTTAACGCAAGTTGCAAACATGAGTGTCATGAATGAACCTGGTTACTCAATGATCAAGTTTTCTTTCCTAGTAGGTAGTTTTCAACACCTTTTTGCGCGAATCATACCCATGGGTGTCATGCATAGATCCGGTTACTAAGTGCATCAACCATTGCCACCTTATTCACTAAATATTCAAAAATTCAAATAAAAGACTCAAAATATAACATAAACTCCGCAAGCAATCAAACATGTGCATCGGTCTTTAAAAATAGATATTGCAGTCAATGCCAAGAGGTAGCAACACTAGGTGAGTAATTCACATAATTGAGCAAAAAGAATTCAAATAAGGCCAAAACATTCTCACAGGGTCATGTTTTTAGGACTTCAATCATACTTTAGCTCAATCATACATGCTCAATTATATTTGCTAGCTCATGTTCCACTAAAATCAAATAAAGACAATAATCAAAACATCCATAACTCCATCGGATTTATATGAATCATGCTTGAAATTTAAAATAGAGGACAAACTAAGTCAGATGGGTATTTGAATAACAAATATGTATGCAATGCATGCTCTATTTTTGGATTTTTGATTTTTTTTTAAATTATGAAAATGCATAAAACTAAATAATTTAAATTAGACAAAAAATAAACTTAACATAAATTAAATAAACTAACTATTACAGAACTCAAACATGTTGTGCAGAAATTTAAACATGGTCCTAGAAATGACAGAATTGACATAATATACATATAATTCTCCTCCCCCACACTTAAAGTTTTCAGTGTCCTCACTGAAACAATAGAGACAACCAAAATAAAACATCAAAATTCAGGGTGAAGGAGGTAGAACTAACCACTCACTGAGGTGGCGGCTGGTATGGTGGCGACTGGTACGGCGGGATATGAGGGTACTGCTGACGGAAGTAGTAAGCCTGCTCTCTCCGCAACTCCTCCATGTGATAGTTTGTTTCACGGACATTGTAGTCGATGTTGTGGAGAGTGAACTCGAAGGAGTCCTGGCGCAAGGACATACGGTGGAACTCGGTGAGCATGTGGTCTCGCCAAGGGTCATCCTCAGGAGAGGATAAGTGAGGCCCCGTAGAAGAGCCAGTAGCGTGTTGTGCATCCCCCATCTAATAGTCTGTCTGTGTAGGGGCGTCCTCCTCAGCCTCGTCATCATCATCCTCGTCATCATCCTCTACCTGGACCGGGTCAGCTGCGATGTATAGGGTGTTGTTGGAAGGACCATAAGGTAAGGCCCTAGGAAGGCTCATTCGGTGCTCACTACGCTTCCCCGACTTCCAAATCCAGCCTGCCACATCAGAGCCTTCAATCGCAAAAGCCCATCGGAGTTGCTCTGTCGTATAGGTGTACCCACCAGTCATGGGTGCACCGCATTATGAAAGCTCTAGATATCGGTAGGCTATGAGGATAATCATGCCTCCCAAGCCAAACCTCCCTGACTTCTTCCCTTGAATCTTCAGGAAGCTCTCCACAAAGATCTCAACCCAGTCCGGCGTACCATGGGACTGGGGGGCATAGCTCCGCAACCAGGATAGATCTCCAGCAGACATATTGTTCACGTCGCCTTGGCCGCTGAAAGACATGGCCAAGACTTTGTGAACTAGACAGAGGCAAGGGTGGACGAAATTGTAGTTGTACTCTCCCTTGTGGCCATCAAATCTGGTTCTAGTCGCTGCGAACCAGACATCATGGCATTGCTGCTCTATCTCCATGAAATACCAATCTGGGGTGGGTGCCCAAGAGATCCCAAATATCTGCCTCAGCTCGTCATATGAGCAAACGTGAGGCTGATCCAACAAGTTGAACCTAATCCTCGAGTTATCCACCTGCTAAAACGTGGCCAGAAACTCCCATGCCAGCTCAGGATACGTAGGGGCACTACAATCTATAAATCTCCCCAAAACCGCCATGGCTAAGCATCCGCCTTGTAACATCTAACATGCCCAATGTTTGTAAGGCCGGGATATGGAAAAACTTCGTCTGTACGAATCGTTTTGGATCGAAGCTCTTAAATATCTTCCTCTGTTCGTTAGACGCATTCCTCAATCGGCGCACCATTTTTTTTTTATCAAATCTCAGCAGTAGATTAATACCCCAAATAGATCTAAAATTCCACCTTAAGCTCCACAAAATCAAGCAATCCACCAAAACCAAATCAACTCACCAACACAAATATATCTCAAATCAACCACCAAAACTAAATCCTTCAAACAAATCCCAAATTCAAGAACTCCAAGATCTCAATAAAACACTAAAAGCACAAACCACAAACCCACCTCTTGGTGGCGGAGCTGGCGGCAGGCGCAGCAGAGGCGGCGGGCGCAGTAGTGGTTGTGCGCAGATCCAGATCCGGGGAGAGAGCGGCTGGCGGCTGTGCGAGAGGTTGGATCTCCAACTTCCGGCGTCGCTGAAGGTGCGAGAAGAGCAGGGGAGGGAAGAGAGGAAGGAGAGAAAAGAGAGAGAGCTTGGGAGTGGCTATGGAGATTTTTTCAATAGTTGAAGGAGGGGGAAGGAGGAAGACAACAATGGGGCTCTTGAAAGTGGCGGTAGGAGTTGAGAAGAGGGTGAGGTAGGGTTAGCAGATATCCCGTGACTTTGTTTCAATTTTCTTTTGTTTCTTTTTTTTTAAATTGGGAAAGTCACGAATCTGATGTGGGCGAGCGCAGCATATGTTGCGGCCGCCGCATCTGCCCCCGCCGCGGATTGATGTGCGACGGCCTCCGCATGGATGCTGCGGCCGCCGCCAGTGAGGTGGCCTTCTATACTTCGTTGTTTCATTTTCATTTTTTTTTTTTAAATTTTTAATTACTACCTATGTCAACTAATCCTAAAGTAATTAACTAATGAAAACTACCTAAGAAATAATAAAGATGAGAAAGAAAGGAGAACTTACCTCGGGTTGGCTCCCGAGAGGCGCCTTTGTTTCAAGTTGTTGGCTCGACGTGATGGCCCTTGAGTGGCCTAGGCGGTTGGTTCAGCAAGCACCAGCTCCTCTTCTTCATTATGTGAGATGTTCTCAAGGTACGACTTAACTCTATGACCATTGACCTTAAAGAGCTCATTAGACTTAGGGTCATAAAGTTCAATTTCTCCATGAGGGAATATCCTTGAGATGGTGTAGGGTCCTTCCCACCTTGATCTAAGCTTTCCTGGAAAGAGTTTCAGACGTGATTGGTATAGGAGAACCTTGTCTCCTACTTTGAGTTTCAGACGCAATTCCTCCAGCTCTTGTAGATCATGCCAAGCCCTTGTCTTCTCCTTGTAGATCATTGCATTATCGTAGGCATCCAGACGCAATTCCTCCAGCTCTTGCAATTGAAGTTTCCTGAATTCTCCCGCTTCATTTATTGCCATATTGCAGTTCTTTACAGCCCAGTATGCCTTATGCTGAAGTACCACAGGAAGATGACAAGCCTTCCCAAACACGATTCGATAAGGAGACATGCCAATGGGAGTCTTATAGGCCGTCCGATAGGCCCAAAGAGCATCATTCAGCCATAGACTACAATCCTTCCTATTAGGAGCCACTGTTTTCTCAAAAAATTTCTTAATCTCCCTATTCGATACTTCTGCTTGACCATTGGTCTAAGGATGGTAAGCAGTGGACACTCTATGCATGACATGATACCTATTTAGCAGGGCAGTGATGGTCCTATTGCAGAAATATGTCCCCCTGTCGCTGACTAGAGCTTTAGGTACCTCAAATCTTGCGAAAATTGTGTCTTTTAAGAATTCTGCAACCACTTTGGAATCATTAGTTCTGGTGGCCTTTGCCTCCACCCACATGGAGGCATAGTCCACCGCAAGCAAAATATAGACATTCCCAAAAGAATTAGGAAATGGACCCATAAAATCAATACCCCAAACATAAAAAATTTAACAAAATATAATTTTAGTTTGTGGCATTTCATTTCTAGCTGATATGTTCCCAATCCTTTGGCATCTATCGCAAGAATTACATAAAGCATTAGCATCCCTAAATAAGTGAGGCCAAAAGAAACATGCTTCTAATACTTTCCTAGCAGTCTTTTAAGGACCAAAGTGACCTCCACATTCATGAGCATGACAAAAAGTAAGGACGGATTGTACCTCATTGTCCGGCAGACACCTCCTAATTACCTGATCAGCACAATGTTTCCAAAGGTTGGGAGCATCCCAAACGTAGAAGCGAGAGTCATGTCGAATCTTGTCCTTCTGAGCTTTTGTAAAGTTCGGTGGAAATTCTCCCGTGACCAAGAAATTCACCATATTGGCAAACCAAGGTCGAGGAGTATGGACACCCATCAACAATTCAGGAATATCAGAACTTACCTCGTCAGATAGGAGGGGAAAAAGGTGAAACGGGGGCCTGAACAGAGTGCGGCTGGCGCAACATCATTGTTTGGCCGCAGCCGCGGCATGGTTGATGCGTCCGCAGCATCCTCCGTTTTCGTACTTTCCTGCAGCTGCGAAGAGAGGGTGTGAGTTATATAAAATAATGTATCGTTAGGGAACTCACCGTGAATGGGTCTTTGATCTTCCGGCTTGTCCTCTCCTTGGACAAGTCTGCTAAGGTGGTCCGCTACTAAATTTTCTGCACCTTTCTTATCTTTGATGTCAATGTCAAATTCACTTAAAAGTAAAATCCAACGATTCAATCTTGGTTTCGCTTCTTTCTTAGCTCCTAGGAGATAGGAGCGGAACTTCTCCAGTGCAAAGACCATAGCCAGGAGCTCTTTCTCAGTGGTTGAGTAGTTCCTTTGCGCTCCATTCAAAGTCATGGAGGCATAGTAGATGACATGAGAGCTTCTTCCTTTCTTTTGTCCCAAAACAGCCCCCACAGCATAGTCGCTAGCATCACACATAATTTCAAAAGGTTGAGACCATATGGGTGCTTGAATGATAGGCGCGCTAGTCAGGCGACCTTTAAGCTCATCAAAGGATGCTCTATCTACACCTGTTATCAAACTCAAAAGCTACTTCCTTTTTCAGTAAATCACAAAGAGGTGCAGAAATTTTAGAAGAGTCCTTAATAAACCTGCGATAGAACTCTGCATGGCCTAAAAAAGAACGAATTTCGCTCACATTGGTGGGGTAAGGCAGAGACTGAATTACATCAATCTTAGCCTTATCCACCTCAAGACCCCTGCTAAACACAATATGACCCAAAACAATGCCTTGCTCAACCATAAAATGACACTTTTCAAAATTGAGAACTAAGTTGGTGTCTACACACCGCCTAAGCACAAGTGACAAATGATGCAAGCAAGTATCAAAATCATCTCCATGCACAGTGAAGTCATCCATAAATACTTCTATAAAGCGCTCTACATACTCAGGGGGTAAACAGTAGAGATCCCTACTGAAGATTATTTCTATCTACATATACCTTATTTTTGGTTATTGTATGTACTCGGGGGTTCTACAGATTGGCTAATTGCCTACTTGTATCTTGTTATAAGCATTTGTATGATTAAATAAGGTGTATAATATAAAAATATATTTGTGAAAGAAATGTTATAATTTTTTATGAAAAGAGATACGTAAACATATCTTCAGTCTTCATGTGGGAGAATTAACATTTTTTTTTGTAAAAAGAATTGGAAAAACCGACACCCTATAGCGTCGAAATTGGCATACCACTTTAGACGCTCCACACTGTTGCAATTTAAAATGCCAATCTCGACACCCCAGGACGTCAAGATTGGTTAGCGACGGTAAAAAGCGTCGGGAATAACCACCTGACATTCGTGACGTTGAAATTTCTGACGCTTTTTTAAAGCGTCGAAATTAAAAAATTTTACTATGGTGTCGAAAATGGCAGATTTTGCCGTCGTAAAATAAACCCTTTTCCAGTAGTGAAGGGTTGCTGGTAAGACGTCAAAACGATTATTGACAAGATGAATTTCATTAAATTGCAAAGTCAAAGTCAGTCCTCCTCATTTCGAAAGGGAAAGTTTGTTTCCTCATCATCTCCCTTCCTTGGTGCCAAGTCCACAATTGATGACCTAGAAAATTGAAGCAATTTCAATCGATTTGAGAAGATTTGTGGAAGTTTTCAATTTATCTAATTAATAAGATAAGATTCACCATTTAAATTGATTTTGGTTTAGATATATATTATTGAAATTTGGGGATTTTGGGTTTACGAAAATGAGATTGAAATTGAATAAATTGGGTTGAATTGTGTATTGTTGGTTGATTGTTGTTGGTAACAATATATTGTGGGTGTCCAAATAATCGTTTTTTGTTCAATGATTATAGATTTTCACTTTCGATATGGTTAAAAAAAATTCTGTCAGAGTCTCGTCGTATCGGTGTGGAAGAGTAGTCGGTGTCTCCTCGGCCAAATGTATCGAGCTCATGGGTTCTCCTCGACCAAATTTGTCGAGTTCCTTAATAGAGCTCGTTGTAGGAGGTGGTTCTTAAATATGGAGTGTATAAGCTCGGTTGAAATGACAGAGAAAATGTGCGCACAGAGGCTAAGCTCAAACTAGGTGTTTGATGCTGTTCCATTCAATAAAAAAATACGTACAACTATATCCCGCTAGATCACCGAAAACTCATTAAAAAAATGTCCACTTCGATCGATTCAATTTGGTTTGATTGGATCGATTAATTTGGAGTTTGTTGTGATCAGTTAATTGATATATACAAATAGACAAATAACAACAATTCACCCATTCACTAGCAAACCCTCATAATCATCGGATTAGGCTGAGTGCAGCAATTGAACTCGACTCAATCAGTCGAGCTTATACATTTGCCTCAACACATTTGTTTGAGCTCATTGTCGATAAACTGTGCAATCGAAATCAAAATATTCTTGTAAAAAACTTATCGAAAACCCCTAAAATTAACCGAAAGATGGAATAAGCATATTAATTCATTCATTAACGCATTTCAGCAAGTTTAATTTGTTTCCAAGCTTGAATGATTTCGATAATAATTGGATGAATGAGTCATTCAATAATCATCCAAAGCGATCGAAATATCAAACTGAGTATCGATCAATTCATTCCTTGATAAATTTTACCGATTTTAGCATGTTTGCGAGCACAATGTACAATTTGTTCGATAGATTGAGTATTTGGATGAACGGAATTAGGTTTTTTCCATTCACTCTTCGATTCATAGATGAGAGATTTTTTTGTCCTAATTGCAATTTGTTTTGGAAAAAATGAAAAGGACTTGTGTGGAATTTAGTTGAAATTGTCTTGACAATAGCCGTTTCGGGATCTTGCCTAAAGCTTCGAGAGGTTGTCGGCAAGAAAGCAACGGAGGTAACCTGATTTTAGTGCTATGAATCGCTTCAGATTTCATAATTATCAAATACATAGAAATTACCAGTTCAGGCCTACAGTATGATTTATGATCTCCTGAACGGCTATCCTAATAATATAGGTAAGGTTGTCATACATGTGTGATCCAGACACAGATGTTCTTGCAAAATTCCTTCACAAAAGCATCTACCAAGGTGAGGATAACTGATTAAACATTATATCTGCTTTCAATTTGTGTTATGCATTGATGTGCACTGTGTGCTTGGTCCTTTTACTTTTTTTTTTTTATCAAAGATATTTCTATATACCTAATTTGGGGCAGGGGTTTACTAGTGTTGGGGTTTTGGCATATCGATCACTTGGGTCGGTAGAGGTTGAGTTTTTTTTTTTTGTTTTTGTTTTTATTTTTATTTTTATTATTAGCGGTAGTGGTTGAGTTTGTTATTGAAATGACATTTCTCAAACTCAAATGCTTTTTTTTTTGTCATCTTACCTTCCTAGATGGTTTCCCACCCTATTTGGCCCTATTATCATTTCCATTAATCCAGTTGTCGTCTTTATCAACAAGTTTTGTGTTTAAAAAGCCTGAAATGACGTGACAAAATCTCGTAAGGGCTTGAACTAAATCCCGAAAATGCTTGATTAAATTTCGGTTGGTTATATTTTTTGGCTTTTTTACAAGAGTGGTGTGTGGCTCTACTTTCGACGTTTCTAGGATGTCTTCTGCTTGGTTATATAGGGACGTGAAGTCTGCAGTCAGGACTGGCTGGGGTCGAGGACTCGAGGTGGTGCTTTCATGAGTACTCCGTATCCGGGAAGAAGCTTCCCTGGAGTTTCGTCTGTACAGTTGTATCGCTGGCCCACGGTGCTACTTTTCGGTGGTGCTTGGCTTCGTTCTTCGCCGTCTTTCGCAACTTTTGAGAGTAGCTCTTTTTAGACCGTTCTTGTTGTAGGGTTATTCCTACTTGTTTCATAGCATCGTTTTCTATGCTTATTGTATGTTTAGGCGGTTTTCGATCGCCTACCGATTTATCGGTCTTTCGATAATCAAGTTTGCTTGATCTCGAATTAAATTAGTATCGAGTAGAAAGTAAAGGAAGAAAAAAAATGCAAAAATGATGAAAAAGATAGGAATGGGAGAGGAGATGTGAGAGTGTACGTTGTCATCCATTGTTGAGGCGTTAAATTGGATTTTCTCATCAAATTCCACCAATTTTGTGAGATTCATTTTTCTTCCCTTTCTCACCAATTTCATATCTAATTTTTCATGGTTTCTAATCAAATAAATCTAATTTGAATATCTAAGGTCCAAATAAGAGAAATTGAATCTTTTTATTTTCAACTCATTAAAATCTCATGAGTTTTTCCAATGAAACATGAAGTTCAGGTCCATCTTAACGACACATCCTTACGAAAACTTAATTATAAGGTTACTATCCGATCAACTTGAATTGGTTGCAAGTACTTGGTAGTTGTTATTAGTAGTTGCATCATTAGGTTTGGATGATCAGTTGAGCTTTTAAAGGCTAATCAGCTTTCAAGTTAGTTAGGTTAACTCGTTTGCTAGAAATAGCAAAAAAACTTTATTGATATGTTTTTGGCTTTCATCGAATGAGTTATATTACTTGAAATATTTTATGGTTGAGATTATTATTGTAAAATGTATGAGAGACTTGGATATTGAACAAATTAATGAAACAAGTTGGAATCAAAGGCAGTGCCTTGTCATGCTATTTCTAGCAAATAACAATGTTAGGTGCTTGGCGAACATCGTCTTTATATTGGCACCTTTATATTCGTGCTAATGTTTTGTATAACCTGATATCGATATCATTTGATATCTTGATATCATATTTCACACTTTTTCACCTGCAGTGGATTGAGATTTATTTGGATTTGTTATTCCTTGATGGATCTGTAGGACCTCTTCCTTGGAGGCACAGACTCCACATCTTCCACATTGGAATGGGCGATGACAGAGCTACTCCTCAATCCAGCAAAGATGGCTAAAGCTCAGGCTGAACTCGATGAAAACCTTGGCAACAATGGTGGGTTGGTTCAAGAATCAGACATGGAGAGGCTACCTTACTTGCAGGCAGTAGTGAAGGAAACACTACGACTCCACCCACCTGGTCCGTTTTTTATTCCCAGAAAAGCCGAGAATGATGTAGAGCTCTGCGGCTAAACCATCCCAAGAAACTCGCAGCTGCTAGTTAACGTATGGGCCATCAGTAGAGACCCAAGAGCATGGCACGACCCAGCAGCCTTCTTTCCCGAGAGGTTTTTGGAGTCAGAAATCGATTTCAGAGGCCAACATTTTGAGTTCCTGCCCTTCGGAGCCGGTTGAAGGATATGTCCTGGACTGCCATTAGTTCACAGGATGCTACACCTGATGCTGGCTAACCTTGTTCATGCTTTCAGTTGGAAGCTTGAGAATGGGGTGAGAGAAGAAGATATTGACATGACTGAGAGGTTTGGGCTGTCCCTGCATAAAGACAAGCCTCTCTTGGCGGTCCCTGTTGCTAAAAAATGAGACTTTTTCAACTGGAAGGATTGTAGTACTATAGACTTTGCAAAATTAAGTTGGTGATTTAAATTTTGCATTTATAAATAAAACTTCAGTGGGTGTGATTGTCAAGATATTGTACAACTTTAAACATTCCTAAATTTAAATAAATGAAGTATCAATGATGATTTGTGCCTAGCAAGGTAAAGTCATGCACATTCTTGTTCATTTAGTATGAAACCTTTCTAGCAAGGTAGAGGGCTTTGAAAATTGGGTGAAACACATCCTTATGAAACCTTAAACCTTTCTAGCTGAATGAATAAATTTAAACCAAAAATTGTGGAACTAATCTTGTTAAAACTAGTAACTTTCTCAGACACCCGGTTCTTTTTTTTTTTTTTTTTTTTTGATAAGGTAAGAATTCGAGGGTCAGACAGACCTGACACCTCGGGTGGCCGACAAAGTCGGCAGACGGCGAACCGTCAAACATACAACATAAAGTAGAAATAGAAAGGTGCAATACAAATAGTGGCAAGCTAACAAAACTAGACGAACAACCGAACCAACCCTAATAAGTAGGGGACAACATAGACTACAACCCGACGCCAATCATCACCAAACGATGACACCGCTGGCCAGCGGTACATCAGGAGTCCTGTGGGCAGTGAAGACGATCCTCCAAGGAAATTTCCGGATCACGGAGTCGCCTCGATACACACCGCCTTGACCCCAGTCAGACCCGACACCGGATGCCAGAGCCCCAACAAAGTGATGGAACGACAAGAACCCCCAGAGATGCAGCCGAGAACCACCCAAATAAACCGCACCTGAAAACCCTTTCGGGATTTTATCAAAAACCCTTACGAGATTTTATTCAAACCCTTTCGGGGTTTAATTTAACCCTTTCGGGTGAGTTAGTAAATGTAAACGTGTAACTTAATTGGAAAAGCAAGCTTGCCACGCAAGCATGGAAATTTCACCCCTTTCGATTGAAAAAGGAAGTGGATTTTTTTTTTTTTAACAATTCCCATACGTGTCGTGCAAGACATGAACCTCCAGCCAAAGAGATCCCGAAAAATCCGGGATGAGGCGTCAGAGAGAACGTGTCGCGCAAGGATGGGAAGGGGATAGGCTGAGCGATGTCGTAGCGACGGCGGAGGAAGTAAGCCGGCAGCAACAAATGTAAGCAGTAAGAACGACGGGCCGGCAGAAAGTGGTGGGGCAGAGAACGGGGGAACATTGGGTCGGGGGAGAAAGGCGGGCAACAAAAGAGAGGGACGAAGGCAACGACGGACGCCGAAGCAGGAGGAAGAGGCGGACGCCGAAGGGGAAGGATGAGGCGGTCGGCAGCGACTCGACAAGAAAGAAGGAAGATACCGAGCCGAAGGAGGAACCAGAACGTCGGAGGACACACGGCGCCGACAACACCAGAGGAACTGAAACTAGAAATTACAAGGAGTCAAAGCCCCTGGATTCACATAGCTCAAGCACGAAGGGCAAGGAGGCGACATAAACCCAAAGCCCCAAATCGAAAGCCAAAACGGCGACCGATCGCAGGGCTAGAGAACAATTTGAAATGGATGGTGATGGAATTGGGGCCAAGAAACCACAATCAACTAAAACTCATCTTGATTTAGGCTTTGAGCAAGATCCGACGATGGGAGTCGAGATAGGTCGAAGGCGGCCGAAGCCGGGGTCGGGGACGGCCGAAGCCGGGGTCGGGCTCTCTCTCTCTAAAAATCTAGAGAGAGGAGAGAGTTTTTCCATGTGTTACTCCTTATTTGTTAACCATCAGACACCCAGTGTTGTTGGCCTCTGGATAGGCAAGTTTCGTTTTTTTTTTTTTTTTTTTTGGTTGTGTTTTGTCTTAATGGTTCGTGGTTAGTTTTAGAAGAAGAGCAGTCATGCGATCCCTCGTCTAGGTGGGAAACGTAGTCTGATCAGTGGTCTCATACCTAGGACGACGTCGTGTTAATGTTAGCGAGCTCACTATCCACGACCTATCCTCGAGTCTCACTTTGATTGGCCACAGCTGCGTGTTAGCAAGGGACGAGCAGATTGAGGACACCGATGCTGTGCCACCGTCCACCACGGCGATTCCCGATCCTCCAATTCGGGAAAGGGATAAAAAAAATTGGGACCGATCCGCGCTTCGAGAGCATGCCAGCAATGGAAAATTGCTTCAGGTTTTATAGTTCCCATTGCATTTCGATACTCTAGGGCTTTTAAATCCCATTCATTCAAGCCAAACGCTTTATGATTATCTCAACGGACGAAGATTGAGTTGAAGTTTCTCATTTTCTCTAAAAATTCAGGTTGAGGTTGTTGTCAAGGTATGATCCAAGCACAGATATCTGCAACAATTCCTTCCAATCCAGGGCAATTCCACCATAGAAGAATCTGCCAAGGTGAGGATAATATTACCTGATCAAGTGCTTGTCCATCATATTTATATGATTTGTGCTTCTTATGCAGAAGATTTCAATTATTATTCGTTGATATGCATTTTCTGCTTCATCCTTGTACTCTTTCTCTGCCTACTTTGATTGACAGCTGCCATAGCGTTCGATTTCTGGCATATCACTTCCTAGCTTGTTGAATCTGTTATTGAAATGACATTTTATTGGTTTTGAATCCTTCAATTGTTATCTTACCTTCTGAGATGGTTTTCCGCCCTATTTGGCCTCTTTATCATTTCCATTAATCTAGTTACTGCAATGAAAAGCAAAATTTTCGCTCAACTACCATATGCATACCTTGTGAAAGCAATTCGGGTTACACATTTTAATGAAATATCATTTGAAAGAGCCAAAAGATTACCTACCACAGTTAAAATAATCCATCTGGTACAAGGTACGATGGAAAAAAAAAAAGAGGAAGTGGCAGCCACTTGATTAACGCATTCTAGTCTATATATTTGTGCTAATGAGCTTTTCGAGAGCTCAGTACCTCAGATAAAATGGACTACCGAATTCCGTTCTTGTTTTCCTTGGCATGTTTGTGTCTTTACTTTCTCAAAATTTTCTTTTCAAGCAAAGCGAAGTTGAGCAAAGTTCCTCCTGGCCCAAAACCTTGGCCTGTCATTGGCAACATCTTCCAACTTTCAAACAATCCACTTCGTGCCCTCTTCAACCTTTCAAAGATCTATGGCCCTCTGCTGACCCTTAAGTTAGGGAGTTACACAACCGTGGTTGTCTCATCGATGGATATGGCAAGAGAGGTTTTTCAAAAGCATGATTTATCCTTCTCTCATAGGAAAATACCTTATGCTGCCCAAGCATTGAGTCACCATAAGTATTCCATTGTGTGGTTACCAATGTCACCCTAATGGCGAAATTTAAGAAAGATTACCTCTCTCCAACTCTTCAACAAGAAAAGTTTAGGTGCTACTGAACTCCTGCGCCAGGAGAAGGTGCATGAGCTCATTGGGCATGTACAGGAGCATTGTAGGAACGATCAGGCTCTGGAGATTGGTCGGGCGGCCTTTACAACATTACTAAATTTGTTGTCAAACACATTTTTCTCCATTGATCTAGTCAGCCAAAGTTCTTCTGCGTCTCAAGAGTTCAATGATGTTGTTCGGGCTTTAATGGAAGATAGTGGAAAGCCTAGCTTGGCTGACTTCTTCCCAATTCTTGGTTATTTTGATCTGTTAGGTATTAGGCAAAAAGGAGAAAGTAATATTTGTAAATTGTTTGCTGTTTTTGATGACATTATTCAACAGAAATTATCTGCTGACCCCTCTTCCATGTCTAATAAGGGTGATGTTTTATCAACACTTCTTGAGATCAGCAAAGAAGATGGTTCTGATTTGAGTCTTGATGTTATTAAGCACCTGCTTCTGGTAAGTTATTCTCATGTAGAAGGTGCAAACAATACCAACACAAACATACCTCCTCTTCCTCATTCCGGAATGATAATAAAATTCCCTTCTCAACATGCTACTTTTGGTGAGTTGTTGCTTGGTACAATTAGTTATAAAATATCTGTACATTGTTTTTCTGATTTTCCATTTGACTGTGGTTAGTAGTTACGATTGATATTCTACTTGGAACTGGAAATCCTCTTACTTGAGTATTTGTTAGTAACTCATAGCACATTGATATAATCTTGTTGCAGCCTTGACAGTCTTTCTATGTTATAACAGCCGGGCCGATGAGTATGCTTTGGATGTTATGTTTTACTTACATTCTCCTCTCCTTGCCTACGCAAAGCAGTAGCAGTTGTTTGATATGTTTCATTGAAACTTCTGTCAGAAGACGTCACTGAATTGGTTTCATGTGTGCCGTTTCCTGATAAACCATTCTGTTTGTATTGAAGTGACGAGCTGAGATATGGTTACATGTTTTTCCTCTGGTAGTGGATCATGGATCACGAGGATTGGTTATTCATTTTTGGGTACCTTTATTAGCAGGACCTGTTCATTGCAGGTACAGATACTGCATCAACCACGCTGGAATGGGCGATGACAGAGCTACTCCGCAATCCAGGAAAAATGGCAAAAGCTCAGGCTGAACTGGATGAAATCCTCGGCAAGGATGGTGGGCTAGTTCAGGAATCAGACATTGAGAGGCTACCTTACTTGCAGGCAGTAGTGAAAGAAACACTGAGGCTCCACCCACCAGCTCCTTTTTTTATTCCCCGCAAAGCTGAGAACGATGTAAACTTCTGTGGCTATGTCATCCCTTGTGGCTCGCAGTTGATGGTTAACTTGTGCGCCATCAACCAAGATCCAACCACATGGCAAAACCCTACAGTCTTCTTGCCTGAGAGGTTTATGGAGTCCCAAATTGATTTCAGGGGTCAACATTTTGAGCTCATCCCCTTTGGAGCTGGTAGAAGGATTTGTTCCGGAATTCCGTTGGCTTACAGGATGCTGCACCTGATGCTGGGTAACCTTGTTCACTCTTTCAAATGGAAGCTTGAGAATGGGATGAGAGGAGAAGACCTTGACATGACTGAGAAGTTTGGGCTCTCCTTGCATAAAGCCAAGCCTTTGTTAGCAGTCCCTATTGCAAAATAAATAGCGGAGGCCAATTGTACTTATATGCGTTTGTTTGGAAAACGATCATATGTGAATAAAAAATCTTACAAATAAAAAAAAGTCTCAAAATAATATATTATAAATGATAACCTATAAAAATAATAATACAAACTTTAAAATCAACGAAAAAAAATATAGGCAATGAACTTTCGACTTATAATAATGGAAAAGGTTTCTAATGCAAGAATCAAAACAAAGCTTTATTTTTCAAAATTAAAAAAAATATTTATAAAGGCCTCTACTTTTTAGAATATAGTAATTTTTTTAGAAGATGACGAAATTACTCTTACAATTAAATCAAATTACACCTTTACCCATCCCACCTCAACCCACTCCATTCTATCTCTTTCCCTTACGCCAAACCGAAGCAGCCTCCCACCATACTACCATAGTTATCCCAATTTCACCAAATATTAATTTCAATCAAACTAATTGGAATGAACAATCAGTTCATGGTTCTCAAATAATGCATGTTTTGGAATGAACAATCAGTTCATGGTGTGGTCATTGCCATTGTCAAAAGATGCCCACTAACCCTAGCTATGGCATCCCGTCGAAATTCCAAATCAAACCCTTTTAACAAACAAACAAACAATCTGGAGTTTGTGAACTTGATGATCGATTAGTGTATACAAATGGAATATTATTCAAAGAAAAATTTTAATTAGTAAAACCACCGTTCTGGATATTTATAGAAATCGAAGGTGGGATGAGAGAGAGAGAGATTTTGTTTTTCTCTAATTAAAGGTGGGTTTGTGTTGAGGTTTTCTGGGTTGTGGAAAAGCCGAAATCAACAGCCTCCTTCGTGGCGGGATGGGGAAAAGTCGAGAGCTCCCCGGCGGCGATCTGGATAGAAGAGGAGAAGATGGACCGGATGGGGAAGGAAGACGGATCTGTTTTTTTTTTTTTTACTACACTCTTTTAGTCCGGTTCAAAGTACAACCGATGTAAAAAGGGATGATTTTAGCCAAGTAATTTCTTGACCCGGGCTAAAACCCCTATTTTTAAAAAAAAAAAAAACACGGTCGCAACGACCAACCTACAATGTGGTCATTGCGACCATTGTCCTTTTGGTCATTGCGACTATTTCTGGTGTGGTCATTGCGACCCCTTCTGGGTTTGGTCATTGCGACCATGTATTGGTTTTGGAAAAAAAAAAAAAGTGGTCGCAACGACCATTTGACATATGGTCGTTGCGACCAACGACCATGTGACCATGCGCTAAACGGCAAAAATGCCCTGCGCTAAACAGAAATCATGTTTATAAATAGTCATATTTGCACAAATCCACTCCCATTACCCTATTTTTAAATGCACCAAAACTACTATTTATTTGTCCAACTTTATAAAAAAAAAAACATTTTTTTATTTTGAAATTATATAAAATCACGTCCATAACTTGTCAAAAACAAAAAGCATAATTCAAATAGATTAAAATCACATCTACTTCTCATGACTTGTTTTAATTTCAGTGTTGCCATTCACTCCGCAAAATATCGCCAATCGCACGATGTCGTTGTCGATTTCCGATGTTGGTGAGCTCGGTCCGTCCTTACCAGTTGGTTTCGGTAGAAAGTGATGAGAATAGCTCCACAACATGCCAATTAAAAGCACAACTCTTAAGGATACATAGGGCCCAATATATTGGTCCAATCTAACTAGCAGAAACGAAACCTAACTGATGAAATGTGTTGGAAGTCCAATCAACCGCCACTGATATTCTTTTCCCTTAGAAGAAAGCGGGCGATCTCCCTCGTGAAGGACAAGACCAGCATCGGCATAGTCAAGGCAGCAGGGAACACCGACGGTGCCCTCGAAGCCCTCATCGTCAAGGCCACCAACCACGATGCCCGTGCGGAGATTGGGTCGTGGCTCTCAAAGCTTTCGTCATTGTTCACATGTTGCTTGTCCATGGCGGGAAGGCCGTAAGAGATGGAATGAGTACACATGTTTGATGCCGTCCAAGCCAACTTACCCAAGCCAACTTACCTAGCCCGTCGCCGACCCCGGAAGTCGATACTAGGGACCTCTGGGAATCTCATGCCACCCTAGGTGTCGGCTTCCTGTGTCGATGAAAACCTTGCCGATTCCGGGTGTTGGTATCGACACCATTCGGATGTCGAGATTTTCATCGTGCACATAACAACTTTATAAGCAGTTTCAATAATAAAATGGGAGAATGGATATTAATATCTACATTAAGTTTTTAGAAAAGGTATATTTAGAAAGAAGTATAATTCAAATAGATTTTTAAATCCATATGAGTTTAAAATGGTTCAAGAGGTATAAATTAATTTATTTATTAAGAAAACCATTTGTCAATGAAAACCATTTGTCAATGAAAATTGTTATAGAAGGTAATGGAAGTTCAAAAGAGAGGAGGACGGGCCATCACAAGGTCGACCGCTGTCGACCGCTGCCTATGCCCATCCATACCCTCCGCCGGTTGACTCTCATCCATACCGCCACCGACCGCTACCTACGCCCATCACGAGGCCCACGCTACCGGATATGGCGGCACCGGAGGGGAGCAACACCACAGTTTCCACCGCTCTCATATGCCTGGTTTCATCGCCGATCACATCCACAACCACCAAGCTTGCTAATAGGCCCTCTGTTAGGGTTTTTACCAAGGCTGAAACGAACTTCATGCTCGCGATTCGCGATGGGAAGGTCTTTCTCGTTCGGTCCAATCCCAACGATCCCGCTCAGGTAATCGTCTTCTGAATTTTTATTATTTTTGTTCAAGTTTCATCCTTTCTTTTGGTGTTGTTGTCTAGGGTTTGTAGATTGAAATTGAAGCCTCGGAATTGATCCTAATTTTTCAATGGGCCCTAGGGTTTTTGTGTTTCTGATTGAAATTGAATCCTCAAATTGATCTTGCTATTGATTTCTTGAGTTGATGATGATTGGTTGTGTGATGAAGCATTGTGTCAAAGATGAGAAGTACAACACGATTATCTTCACATAGGCGACTTCCGGTGAGAGAAGAAAGTGGAGGCGGCGACTGAGAAGCGAAGGTCATGCATTTTGGAATGGGGGAAATAGTTACTATCATAGATTTTTTTACGGTCATACATTTTTTCTGGCACACATTTTTCCTTTACTAGCACGGATTTTTTCATTACTGGCACATATTTTGTAATTGTTGACACTTGTTTTAGCAACATGTAAGTTTTAATGTACACACTTGTATCTCAGGTTTAAAAATAAGTGAGTCGTGGTTAGAACTAAAGGAGGGAAGGTCATGCCGACGACATCGAGCAAGATTGGAAGGGCCAACCATTTCTCCACGATCGCGAAGGCCAACCTTTTCTCGAAGATGGGTCTCCTTCGCCATATGGACGACGCCCTTTGTAACATCCCCGTCCCACATCGGATATCATAAGGATGTTGGGAGTGATTTATAAGTGATTCAAGCCCTACCTGTGTCACAAGAGCTCTTCTTTTTCAGGCTCCAAGTGAGGACAACGGACTTGAGAAGGCTACGTGGCATGGGTTGGCGCCTCTTAAGACCCCGGGTCTTATAGATGGTATTAGAGCCGACTCCGGGCTCGGAGGTGCGCCGACAGTATGCTCGGGTACGCTCCTCCCGGAGGGCAGTCCCTTGGGCCTAACGGGGTCGTCAGTGCTTTAAGTGGGGGAGATTGTAACATCCCCGTCCCACATCGGATATCATAAGGATGTTGAGAGTGATTTATAAGTGATTCAAGCCCTATTTGTGTCACAAGAGCTCTTCTTTTTCAGGCTCCAAGTGAGGACAACGGACCTGAGAAGGCTAGGTCAGGTGGCATGGGTTGGCGCCTCTTAAGACCCCGGGTCTTACACCCTTGCCGCTGCTGCAGATTGGAAGAGGCTTCTGCCTCCTCGTGGCTGCCACCAAAAGTTGCTCTCTTTTTAAGATTGTAGGGCTCGTACATTTGATTGCTTTTGCCGTTGTAGAACTCGTACATTTGGTCGCTTTTGATGGTTGTAGGACTTGTACCTTTGGTTGATTTTGTTATATACCTTTACTTCATGGGTTTATTGTTATCGTAAAACTTGGTTTTATCTGTCCGATTCCTATGTGTAGGTAAGGTATACACCTTTACTAGCAAGTAAATACACGTTATTGGCACAAATAATGTCGAAACCGGCACATAATAAATTATCATAAACTTCAGAAGGCAGAAATTGGAAGCAAAGTCAAGGTAGTTTGGGCACAAATAGTTTCCTCCTTATCGCTATACTAACACATATTTTGTGATTACTGACACTTGTTTTAGCAAGCTGTAACGTTTAGTGTACACAGTTGTATCTCAGGTATAAAAACAAATGAGTCACGGTTAAAACTAAAGGAGGGAAGGTTGTGCCGACACTGTCGAGCAAGATTCGAAGGGCCAACCCTTTCTCCAAGATTGGGAGGGCTAACCATTTCTCCAATCATTTCTCCAAAACGGGGCTCCTTCGCCATATGGACTACGTACTTGTCGCTGCAGATAGAAAGAGGCTCCTGGATAGCCCCTTTGGGAGGTATGTGCTTATTTGTTGTTTGTTTTAGGACTACATGCTTTTAGCTGTGTTAGGACTTGTACACTTGCTCGTTTTTTATGGTTTTAGGACACGTAAGAAACCCCTTATTATTGTTTTACAACTGTAGGAGTATGTTGACTTTAGTTGATTTTAAGATTCGTACAGATCGGCCCTTGCTTGTTCTATTCGTAATTATGTGTCTCGGTCGGATTTGTGAGAGTTGACACGTGATATACCTATATTGGCATATAAATAGACATTAGTGGCAATAAGAACATATTGACTGGCACGTAAGTTTTGTTTCTCTCTCTGTCCATAAAATAATCTCACTTTGAAATATTTTTTTCATAAACATATATAAAGTGGGTGTCTATAGATAGATAAAATTAAATTAAGTTCAAAAATAAATTTATTTTTTGATTTTAACAAGAAAATGGGTGAAAATTAGTTTAAAATGATTGAATTTCTCTCTCTCTCTTCGCCTTCTTCCACTTTTCATGATTTAATTTAATTTTTTTTTACCTTGCCTCTCCTATTGCCTCTCATGCTTACCTTCGGTGCTACAAGTCGCCATTTATTTTGCAAAAGTAGTACTTTCTCCTCTCTTTACTATTTTTCATATGTCATTGTCATTTTTGCAAAAGTAAAATTTTTTTGGGTATAGTTTTACAAATTTGCCAATTGTTACTCCAAATTTTTTATACCAATCTATCGTTTGTTGGATATTTTTTTCAGAGCAATCTAGCAACTTGTTCTAAAAAAAATCTATGGGTTTAAAGTTAAAGGCTTATAAAGTTACAACACTTTAAAAAAAGGGGGAATTATTAGTAAATACCCCATTTTGATATTTGGTTTGCAAAAATACCTAGGCTTGAAAACAATTGCATCAATATATGGAAATTTGCAAAAATACCTTATTTTATTATCAAAACTACCCACCACCCCAAAAAATCAGGAAAAAAAAAGTTAAATATTTTAAGTATTTTTCAATTTTATGATATTTTTAAATTATATTAAATAATCAAATAATAATAAAAATCTGAAAGTAAAAAAATATATTAAAATATCAATCCCCTTCATCCGAACTGATAGACCCGACCCCCAAATCCCAATCCAAACCCTAACCAAAAACACCCAACCCTAGATCTCCGGCGCTCAGCCCCAACCCCAGGTATTCGGCGCTCGGACCATAGCTCGCGTCTCCGGCTTCCTCGCCTGCGCCTACACTTCCGCGCCCCCGACCGACCCAATCCCAATTGCTAACCAGAACAAACAAGCGCCTCGACTGTCGCCGCCCATACCCTCCGTCGTTGTGCGAGCAATCCGGCGCAATCTTTACACAATCTCCCGCCGATTTTTTATCATATCCTGTCAGTATTCATATTTAAGATTGTCAAGAACCCCATTTATCCTGTCACTATGGATAATAATCCTGAAGATATATGTTGACAATCGTTTTGTAAATATGGTTAATAATCCTGAAGATATGATTTACCATATCTTCATTGATTCTCTCCCGATTATAGGTTTAATCTTGTCAGAATAAACATGAAGTCTGTCACTATAAACATTTTTCCTGTCATTTGGAACAAATAACTTTGTCACCTTGGGCAGACCTTTTAATTTCTAGTTATGATATGGATAAAATCGTATCCTTCTTCTCTTCCCTATTATAAACCCCATCCTGTCATTATTATTAGATATCTGTTTTGTCATAAAAAACATATATCTTGTCAATAATAAATATATCCTTGTCAATAATTGATTCTTTTAATAAGGCAATGATTTTCATCCGGCTAGTTTTATTATTCTTAATTTCCGAGAAAAATATATTAAAAACATTATTTTAATATATATATATATATATATATATATATATATATATATATATATATATATATATTTAAATATTTTTTAATCTTCTTTGAATTCATAATACTCCTTTTAATGATTTTTATATTTAAATTTAAAAGTAAAATCAGTCATAATTTTTTAGCACAAATAGCCTATTTTTTAGCACATATGACCCACCTATTCTATTTTTGCTATTATCAGAAAACAGGTATACTTTTGCAAAACGAACACCGATTTGGTGTATTTCTGCAAATCGGCCAAAAAGGAAGAGGGAATCGAGCCTGGATTTCGGTATGTCTTCAGCCATGGAAGATTAACGCATTCACGCTTATTTCTCCAGCGGTGTCGACAGTGCATCGCCCACTCTTGCAGCAAATACTACCGATTCCAATTATGCATAATCTGCCAGGAATTTAGGTGATTTCAAATCGGAAAAATGAATCGTAATTTACAACCGATTGCAAAATGCACGTTTCTTGAATTCCGCAGCAGTCGAGGTAACCGGATTTTCGAGCTATTGCAATCTCTGCTGGTTTAAACGGTTTCGAAGATTTAATTATTGTTGTACGTTTTTTTTTTTTTTTTGTTCTCGGCATTTTACTTCTCTCCGGCTCAACCATGGAAGAACAAAACTTCCGTAGCAAATTGAGCCATTTGCAAATTTTAGCCAAAATTTAAAATGTTAGTTATGAATCGTTTCAGGTTTGGCATGATTAGGTTTGAACCAACTAGGCTATTGAAGGCTAATTCGATTTCAAGTCATACAGGATTGGGTTATTTGATTTTCCAGATTATGTAATTGATATCGTTTCTTGCTTTCATCGAGTTGGTTAGTTAGATACCTTTAGATCGATTAAGCAATTGATGACTAGTTAGATTTCAAACCCACAGAGTTGAGTAATGTCCATTTCCGGATATGCCTAATTGATGTGTTTTTTGGCTTCCATTGAGTGACATCTGCTTGATGAATGGTGTCTTTATAGTGAACAAGAATGAACAATTTGATAGCATGTAACCTCAGAGATAATGGACTTCCGAATTATACTCTGGTTTACCTTATCATGTTTGTGCCTTTACTTTCTGAAAGTCCGGTTTTCAAGCAAATGGAAGTCGAGGAAGCTTCCTCCAGGGCCTAAGCCCTGGCCTGTTATCGGCAACATACTCCAACTTTCTGATAACCCTCATCGCTCCCTCAACCACCTCTCAAAGATCTATGGCCCTTTGATAACCCTTAGGTTAGGTTGTTTAACTACCATTGTTGTTTCATCGGTGGATATGGCGAGAGAGGTTTTTCAAAACCATGATCTATCCTTCTCTAGTAGGAAAATACCTGATGCTGCCCATGCATCGAGTCACCATAAGTATTCCATTGCCTGGTTACCAGTGTCACCCAAGTGGCGAACCCTAAGAAAGATTACTTCTCTTCAGCTCTTGAACAAGAAAAGCTTAGATGCTACCGAGCTCCTGCGTCAGGAGAAGGTGCAAGAGCTCCTTGAGTATGTAGGGGAGCGTTGTAGGAATGGTCAGGCTGTTGAGATCGATAGGGCAGCCTTCACAACATTACTAAATTTGCTATCAAACACTTTTTTCTCCATTGATCTAGTTAGCCAAAGTTCTGCAGCATCCCAAGAATTCAGGGACACTGTTATCGCCTTAATGGAAGATAATGGAAAGCCTAACATAGCCAACTACTTTCCATTTCTTGGTTATTTTGATCTGTTTGGGATTAGGCGAAATGGAGAAACCTATATTCGTAAATTTTTTACTTATTTTGATGACATTATTCAGCAGAAATTGTCTGCTGATCCTTTATCCCCTAGTGATAAGGGCGATGTTTTATCAACACTCCTCGAGATCAACAAAGAAGATGGTTCCGATTTGAGTGTTGATGATATTAAGCACTTGCTTCTGGTAAGTTACTCTTTTTGATGATATTTAAGCAAAGAAGATGGTGCGGAATAACAGCACAACTATTCCTCTCCTTATTCATCCTGGATGAATGATAAAAAATCCCTTCTCAACATGCGGCTTATGGCGACATTTTCCCTATTTAAAATACATATTGTTTGTGCGAATATCTTTGTGTAATTTTCTGGTTTTCTATTTACTTGACTGTGGTTGATAGCAAAATGAATGATACTTCTAATTAGAGCTGGAAAAATTCAAGTAGTCAGTTTTTGTTAGTAACTCATAGCACTGATGTTCTTGTGTATCCCTAGCATAGTCTTTGATAGAATAGCTCGATCGATGATATCATTCCTTTTTCCTTGACCTAATAAAGCTGCAGCTATCGTTTGATTCGTTTCATTGATACTTTTCTTTCAAAAGACCTGCATATGTGTTGCTAAATTGGTTCCAGGAGCACCATTGGCTGATGGATTGTACTTTGTTGTTTTGAAAGTAAATGAGCTGAGCATCACATCCTTTTTCACCTGCAGTGGATTGAGATTTTAATGCATTAACGATTGCATTTTGGATCTTTATGTCTACAGGACCTATTTGCTGCAGGCACTGACACCGTTTCTACCACGGTGGAATGGGTGATGACAGAGCTACTCCGCAATCCCGCAAAGATGGCAAAAGTTCAAGCTGAACTGGATGAAATCCTTGGCAAGGGTGGGGGGCTGGTCCAGGAATCAGAGATAGGGAAGCTACCTTACTTGCAAGCGGTGGTGAAGGAAACACTGCGACTCCACCCTCCTGCTCCGTTGTTACTTCCACATAAAGCCGAGAACGATGTAGACTTTTGTGCCTACATTGTCCCCGGGAACTCGCAATTGATAATTAACATATATATGGACCATCAACCGAGACCCAAACATATGGCGCAACCCAACAGTCTTCTTACCTGAGAGGTTTATGGAGTCTGAAATAGATTTCAGGGGTCAGCATTTCGAGTTCCTACCCTTCGGAGCTGGAAGAAGGATATGTCCTGGACTGCGATTAGCTCACAGGATGCTACACCTGATGCTGGCTAACCTTCTTAATGGTTTTGGGTGGAGGCTTGAGGATGGGATGAGAGGAGAAGATGTGGACATGAATGAGAGGTTTGGGCTCTCCGTGCATAAAGCCAAGCCTCTGTTGGCAGTCCCCGTTGCCAAATAAACACTTGTAAAATTTGCGTACATACAAGATGCTGATTTTTACTTGAATCATATTCACACCCAGTGTTGTGAGCTATCCTTTAATTGTTGGGGTCATCAGAGTCTCCCCAAGAGCTCCGTTCGTTTGGGGCTGTTCATTGTGGGAACTGGGAAGAAGTGCTCAGAAATTTGGTTATGTCGTGTGTTTGATTTCTCGTGGCTTTTCCCTAGGTTGTCTCTATCCTTCATCTTTGCATATCCCCTTAGAATTTCGTATCCTACTATTTCTCTGAATACTTGATGCAATGATACCTATAAAAAGAACATTGAAACTTGACTGTGGATACCCATTTCCGTTAAAACATTCTCTTTGCAATCTTACCCTCCCTCTTGCTTGCTTCTCTATGAATCCTCTTCTTCTGTCTATGCAGTAGTGGTATGTGTTTGTGCTATGGGAAAACCGAAAGAATGTTATAAAGAAGCAATCTGCTCTGAGAAAACTTTACCATTTGAATTTTACTTTTGAGTACCTGTAAAATCATGAACTGAACCCCTCTCTTGATGAACTGAACCCTCTCTTGATGATTCATTGAACAAGTTTAGGGAACACAAACCTGATTCAAGGGGAAGATTGCCAGAAAGTTGAGATTTGTACTCTCGTTTGGATTGATGTTCTTGGTCAAGACTCGAGAGTTAGTTGCATCTGCCTAGGCTCTTGTCTACCAAACAAATTCCAGGGTAAGATTGCCATTGGAGGTTATTGGGAGAGCTAGTAGTATCTTTGAAGTCTGAATCCAGACCTGAATGGGTTTCCAATTTCCTTGTTTTTGGTTTTGTTCTTGTTTGATCCCTCCAATCTGAATCCTTATGACAAATTAGATGCTCATTTGGAAAAATAACTATTATATTGTCCATTAGTAAGATGATTTAGAGTTTGTATATTGACAAGACAAATACAAAAAAAAATTACATAATAATCCTTTTCACTCTAGGGTTAGTGTTTGAGCAGTGAGCACTAGATGATAAGAAATAGAAGGAATGGATTTGATTTGTCCTTTGTCACGAGTGGCGACTTTACAAACTAATGATGGAGTAGCGCAAATTAATTTCTTCAATTCATGGAGTGCTCAGATTTGTAGAAGAACAAATTGAAAGCCAAGAAATAGTAGTTGATGGAGACATTACAAATCAATCTGCAGTTTGAGGTTGTCCTAATCTTGTTATAATCAACCCAACGGTGGAGATCTTCAACCTGTTTGAGATCTATGGATAGAAAAATATAAGGAAGGGAGAAGCTCTACACAATGGATTAAGCTTTTGTGTAAAGTGGTGGATCCCGACCTTATAAACCAAAAACAAAATTAACCCGACACGACTCCCAATTTGATACGACCCGACCGGGATTCTCGAAATTTCACATGGTATCAGAGCAGGTCCGAGTCGGGTCGGTTTTCCTGGCTTCGGGGCAGGTGATTCAGATGCCGAACCCCGTCGTAAAAACCAAAAACCGGGCGAGCTATAAAGAGATTGAGAGTCTCAACCCGGGAGAAGATTTAAAAAAAAAACATATAAGGAAGGGAGAAGCTCTACACAATAGCTTAAGCTTTTGTGTAAAGTGGTGGATCCCGACCTTATAACCAAAAATAAAATAAACTCCGACACGACTCACGATTTGATACGACCCGACCGGGATTCTTGAAATTTCACAACGGTTGATGAGGTTGGAGAAAGAGGATTCATAGCTAGTACTATAGAGATCATGAGTGGTTTTATTGTTGATAATGTACTACTTGTGAACGGATTTAGGTGCAATATGCTTTCAGTTGGAAAGCTCATTAATTAAGGACCTAAACTATTGTATGTTGTTTTGCTTTATGCAGGGGCCTACCATGAGGACCCTAGCAAGGACTGGTGAAACACTGAGAGAGCTCTTTTTAATCAAAGACGCTAGGAGCAAGAGAGCATGCAACATACAGAGGTATTGATTTGCATCGGGATTTCAGTAGTGTTGGTGTTGTAACAATTGCTAAATTTTGGCACAAGAGATTTGGACACCTACCTTTTCACATGCTAAAGGCTTTTCCATTTGTTACTGTTGAAAAACATGTTTGTGATGGATTAATGGGTACAAGTAGGGTGGCTCATCCGGGTCGACCCGACCCGACCCGAACATTCCGGGTGGGGGTCAACCCGAAGGCCCGGATTTTTTTAAAATACGACCCGCCACCCGACCCGAACCCGAGATTTGTAATTCCGGGTTTTCCGGATCGGGTCACGGGTTCACCCGAAAACCCGAGTTTTAAAATTTTATTAGTTGTTACAATATTTAAATTAAATAAAAAGGTTTTTTTTTACTTTTCATCTACATATTAGTTTATAAAAATATCCCAAACAATTATAAAAATATCCCAAACAATTATAAAAAAGATTATACTGTATCATTTTATAAAAATATTCCAAACAATTATAAATGTCTTGTCAAAAGACTCAAAACACAATTTTGTTACAATATTTAATTTCATTTTATTTATAAGATCACTAACAGACATTTATATTGTGCAAAGAAAAATTCAACCTATGTCCCATTTCATTTTATTTCAGGTACGGAGTATTTGGTTGCATACTTGCAGAGTTACAGTGAACAAAGGACTAATAGAGCACACACACAAAAACAAAAACAAAAAAAAAATCCGGGTCAACGGGTCAACCCGAGACCCGTCGGATATGACCCCGACCCGCCCGTTGACCCGGGATTTTCTAAAATTCGACCCGAGATCCGACCCTTAGAGGTCTCGGATCGGGTCTATTTTGAGCCACCCTAGGTACAAGTCTTGGTGACGACCCGTGGACCACTACACATATATATAGACATTCAAGGTGCAGTTGAGGTCTAGTAAAACCAGTGCTTTTCTTTTCATAAAGTAATTCATCGCTATGGTTGATAGGCCTATAGGCGAGTTAAGATCATAAGATTAGATAATGCTTTAGAATTGGGTTCAGGAAAGGAAGTGTAGTTACTTGCTAAGTTTGTTTGAGGATATGCCATCAAATCTCCTGTGTACAAATTCCCCAATAGATCGAGCGATGTCATTGAAAGGACGCATGAGCACCTCTTTGAAACGGTTAGAGAGCTCATTTTTCTTCTTCTTCTTCTTCATTTCGTAAACAAAATTTATTAAACAAAGTCAATGTCCATAACAGAATTCAGTGTTTCTTGTTGTTTAAAGTGATTTCCTTATAAATTTGTATAAGCAAATGCACGAAAGTTGAACTAGTATAGCAATTTACAAATGAAGAAATGGCATCTTTAGTTCCCTTGAGCCCGTTCTCTACTCTCATGTGTTTTAAAAAGTTAATCAGGTAACTGATAAGTTCTCCATTCATTGAATAATTAGACTTCTTTTGGAGAATATTGAACTACTAGTTCTCATCCAAAAAATGAATAATTAGACTTCTTTTGGAGAATATTGAACTACTAGTTCTCATCCAAAAAAATGCGCTCCAGTTTGATTCAATTCAAATTATTACATGATACAAAAACATTTTTTTAAATAAAAAAAAATGAAGAAATGGCATCCACAAACCGAAGCTAGTTGCCTTGACCAGCTATATTTAATTAAGCAATTAGAATTTCTTTTCGACCAAACCTCCTCTAGCCTGCATTAATAAAACGGCAAACTGAAGAAATGTCATCCCCAGATAAAGTCAAGATCCATTTGAAAAATTCTCAGTTTACTCTTCATCAAATCCTCAAGTAAACGGAATTAAAAATAAGTAATTAAACGTCATATTTGTCTTAATTTCACCTGATTCTGGCATGGAGTACACCATAAAACAACTAGTTCCAATCGACATCATTTTCCTCTTCTCACTCTTCCTTGTAAATCTCAGCAATGGCGAGTCCCACGCAACATATTGTTACAGATGTACCAACAACACCGACCACAAGATCCAATTAATTGCAGGGAAACCTGAATTCAGTGTTTTCACTCCTCAACACTGCCTCATTTGCGGCGATTGCATCACAAGCGCCACAACAGAGCTGTTGGAGGTAGAGGTGTTATTCGAGCCGAACAAGCCGAGCTTAGTATGTTCAAGCTTATTCGTATGTTAAACGAGCTCGAGTCGAGCCGAGTCTAATTTTTAAACGAGCTTTTTATTTTGTTTAAGCTCGGCTTGTTTAGGAAATAAACGAGCTCGAACCGAGCTTTTTTCGAGCTTTAAGTAGTTCTACTTATTTATAACATGTTAACTTAAAAGAAATTTTGTAAATTCCATATAATTCAAGCTATTCGAGCTTTATTCGAACAAGTCGAGCTTTCAACCGAGCTTAAAATTTTGTTCAAGCTCGGCTTGTTTAAATAAGTGAGTGAGCTCGAGCTGTTCAGTTCATATAACAGCCCTAGTTGGAGGTAGGAGACGAGTTTGATCTCAGCTTCCCGTGCTACTCACGCGACGTCGTTCTGCTTCTTTCTTTCCCTCTTCATTTTGTAAATTCTAGCACCTGTAGTGCATGTGATCTTCTCCTATAAAAGATGACTTGCTATAGCTATAGAGAACTCGATTTCTGTTTTGATTCAATAACAGAAAACATCAATTCTCCAATTCATTTTGTTCTTCCTTTCTAAATCCGGTTACATTCAACATGGTATTAGAGCCTACACAGGCGATTCTTGAGAACGTAAGTTCCTAGTAAAAAGTGAAAATAAAATTAAGGATATAATGTCTTATAATAGCCATAACAAACAAATACCTTCATTTTAAATCAAAACTAATCTTTTCACCCATTAAATAAACTAAATGACTAACATAGTCTAATAATAGCCACTTAACATTCATAATTTGTCAAAGATAACGTCTCAAAAGGCGATAAACATACAAGGATAATGTCTTAAAATGTGACAAATATAGAAGAGATAAATTAAACATCCAAATATCCAATGTTATTTCTAGTTTCACATATCATCGTCGCAATTAACCACATCATGAACAATTTCAACATCCCTCTGAAGGAAATCATCAACATCATCATCATCATCATTTATCTCAACATATTCATCTTCATTGCAAGATAATGTAACCCTACCAATACCACTTTCATGGGTTGAGTGATGGGTTTGACTTTCAACATTATCACCTATAAATTGAAATAGGGTAACCACACATAACCAGCAGGCATTTCGCACTAAAAAGGACTGAAAATTCGAGACTAGAATCAAATCGAGACTCACATTATGCCATAAAAACAGACTGAAAAATCTGAAAACACTAAACACTCACCCGACCTTTGTTGAACTAATGAGAGCTTGATAGGTGTGCTACTGCTACTCGCACTACTAGAATTCTGTTATTTAAAATCGGTTCATTAACCTCAGTCAGAAAAACATGCCATGTTAAACAGTTTTTTAACATCGGTTTTTAAATTTGAGATGTTAAAAATAAAATAGACACCACCCTATATTTTAGACTGATGTTAAATATTTATTTTGAAATTTTTTATAAGAGGCGCGGAACCAAATTTAAACACCCGCCCATGAGAAAGAAGAAAGAAGAGGGGATTGTGAGGCGTGGCTTTTTTATTTTTTCCCTATAGGAGTTTCCTTTCTTCCATCCTCCGGGCTCTCAACCCTTCTCTTCGCCACCTCTCAGGTTCTCAAATCTTACTATCTCACTCAGCCACTCCTCAGTCCTTCACTTCGGCACACCTCCTAGTCTCAACCCCTGTTCTCCGTGCTCGACAGAAGCCACCGTCGGCGCCAGTAGCACTCACTGGAGACGGGGGCGGCAAACCAGTGGCGTATCCCGTCGTTCAACGTGAGAACTCAATTCGGGTTTCGCCCTCTCTGAACGATTGTCGAATCCTCTTCCGTACCGGATCTTCATCCCATGGCGTCGTCGTTCGAAATCTCGAACCAGTAAGTGTCCTTCATTCCCTAATTTTCCACTGATTCAATTTCTCATACCGATTTTCAGATTTCTAGGTTTTTATTTTTTTTTTCCCTTTTCCCCTCGTATGCAAAGGGAGGGTGCAGCTGCTATGAGGAAGCATAAGAGAATACCTCCATATCTTCTCATGCTCCCTCTTATCTACGCTCCAGTTCTTTCTCTCAGTAAGTTTAATTTCGCCTCTCTCTCTTTTTTTGTTCTTTATGAATTTATGATAATTTTGTGGTTTATCATGTTTTAATGGATTTGTTTCATTGATTCAGTTCGGATCACGCTTAGGCATAAACCGGTCCTAAGGATCAGCTGTTCGGCGTGATGTTTCATTGATTCAATGAGTTTAATTTCTACTTGAATCTCTCGCCATCCTTCCTTCCCTCAGTCGTTCCTCTTTCCTTCTCTCAGGCAGCGCCGGCCTTCTTCCAGCAGCACAGGTAAGCTTCGTTCCTCTTACTCCCTCCTTGTCAATCTTCTTGGTACTCTATATTTCCAGATTCTCCTGAAATTTGTATAGTTGCAGGAGTACCAGAGAATAGAGGTTAAATTTTTTTTGTTGGTTTTGCAATGGTTGTATCTTCTGATAATCTTATAATGGACTTGCTTTGGCCGTTTCATCAAGTGTCTTCATTGGTTCTAGCTTCACAATCAAGAAGAAAGGTCTTATGAAAGCTAGGAATAAATTGATTAATGGAGTAAGAGTAGGTTTAAATCTTTTCACTTTCCCTATTTAAGTGTTTTCTTGTCAAGTAGGTCTTGTTCATTCATGGAATATTTTTAGTTCAGGCCATTATAAAAAGGAGAAGAAAAACATAAAATGAAATGATTTTCAGTTCAGGACATTATATGAGCATCAAGCATCTATGATGCCAATGGAGAGAAGGCTGATATTCATGATAGGGGAATGCCCCTCCTTTTAACTAGTTTAGGACATTATATGAGCATCAAGTATCTGTTGGTATATGGCTAAATCTGTTAGAACTTGCCTGCTTATGGAAAGTTCACATTTCTTGACATTAACTGATCCTTTTTTTTTACATTTGGAATTTCAGCAAAGGATTTTCCAGGAATTATACTTGCAGAGGAGCTAGAGTGGAAAGATGCAATTTAAGGTTCAACTGCTATAGTCAATCTAGCAGGATTGCCAATCAGCAACAGATGGTCTCAGGAGGTTTGTGATTCATGTAATCTGCTTCTGTTTATCTCCTTTGTGATGTGATGCTGTACAGATTCAGACTGATCCGTATATAACTCAAACTTGTATTTTCATGGGTTGTTTGAAAGAGATTAAGTGAATACTTTTTGATGGTCAACTTGCTATTGTAGTTAGTTTAAGATTTCATAAAATTGTTTATTCTCTAGATCTTCCCCATTCGTATTCCCCTCAGAATCCGCCTCGTCCAATCCCTCTCGTTCATCTTTCATCTTTGAGGTATGTTTAGTCATGTTAGGGTGCTTTCTGTTGTTTGCGACTTTCTGCCTGAAATATTTATTCATTGTTGTGCAGCCTGTGCCCTTAAGCAAATTGAAGTTGTTAAGTACTCTCAACTTATTTTCACATTTACATTGAAGAGGTTTTCTATCCGGTAATGGCCTGGAGCTCCACTCTTTTAATTGGATCTTGTCACTTATTCTGCGATTGTTAAACATTGTTTCATTTATATGATCTACTTGTGTTTGTTGTATCTTCTCTGAACCACTGTGGATATTGTTGTCATCAGGGCCATTGTCGCCTTCCATCTGATTGCTAGTGCAACCAACTTTTCATTTTCGGATGCAAGTTTTATGTCAACAAAGAGATGACCATTCATTTGTTCATCTCTTTAAATTTTCCTGCTGCTACTAATATTGGTTTGTATGGTGTTATTGTAGGAAAATCTCACACACCAAGAAAATGTTGAACTGTACAAGAAGATAGATGTCATCAATCAGGAAAATATGGTACTAAAAAACAAGGTATTCTCATTACCATCTAGACTTAACAACAACATTGATCCTGAAAATCAGGTGTTAAGTGAAATAATGAGAAATTTTGGCAATTATAAGGTATATGGAAATAAGGAAGCTATTGGAACCATTAGAGAGAACCTTCTCACAAATGATCCAGATATACAAGGCGGTGGAGCGTGCCTTCATCTTTGCCTGTCAAAGCAAGACAACTATAAGGCTTCTGGAAGCTCTTCAAAGCCACATATCTACATTATCGTTGTCATCATTTTGGTATCTGTCTTTTGTTTTTTAGAGTCAGTTTGTTGGTATCTGATCAGTTTGTTGTTTATTCTGTATTTTGGTATCTAAATTGCTTGCTTGATTCTAATTAGGTTGGTTCATCACTCAATCTGCCTGAATACTTTGGCGCTCATTAAGCTCTCAAGTGTGTTATCTCTTTGTTTTGCTTCCGTGTCTGATATATTGTGCAGATGTGTGTTGTCTCTTTGTTTTGCTTCTGTGTCTGACTTGTTGTGCAGCTTATACTTTTTGATGACAGTTGGAGGTGTCATAAAATGGTGGAATAAGTTATACAAATTTCAGAAAATGATTCAATAGTCTATCAGTTTTTTTATGACATCTCGTTTATGGTGGAATCAAAGGGTTGTATGAATTTTTATTTCACCTTGTTTATGCATTCATAATTTTTATGTCAGCTTATACATGATTGCTTGTGATATTGGTACATTAGGTTTCTTATCTATAATTTAGCAAATTATATCTTCTAGGAAAACAACTGTATTAGTTTGAATATTCAACCTCTAAACTTTTAGTGTATGTGTGCTTATAACATATTTGTTCACACCATTCTCATCCTAGGTTTCTTGTATTATCTAATTGCAAGTTTACAATTTCTAATGTTTTTTGGTATGCATGATTCATCACACTTGTATTCTTACTAAGAAAGAAAGTGAATGAGATAATAAAAACATTCTATCTAATTTAAAGCCTATTAGCTCAAATGGTAGAGCGTTGCGTTCCAACACAAAGATGCGGGTTCAAATCCCGCATAGGCTACGATAATAAAAAAAATTGTAAATATGTGATTTAACATCGGGTAATAGCCGATGTCTTTCAAAAAAACAAATTGATGTCTATGTGGGGGATGTAAAAAGCCAAACCTTTTTAACATCGGGTAATAGCCGATGTCTTTGTATGTTATAACATAAGTTATATTTTATAATCGATGTAATAGGATAACAAAGACATCGGTTTTAAAAATATAAACGATGTTATAACATAAAAAGACATCGGGTTCTGGCCAATGTGAAAAACTTTTGACTTTTTACATCCCCCACATAGACATCGATTTTTTTTTTAAAGACATCGGCTATTACCCGATGTTAAATGGCAAATTTCTAGTAGTGTCGGCCCCGTCCTTAATGTTTGTTGCTGACCTGTTTGCCGGAGTCACCGCCAGTCCGCTACCAAATACTCCATGAAATCACTTGGCCTAATCGCTTGTTGCTCACTACTCGGACCGTCGATTTCTCGTCACTCGGATTAGGGTTTCAAATTTTAATCATCGACTCTACTGAGTGGAATGGGGCAAGAAGCCATTTGATGTCTGGGAGTGGAGATGGGCTTCAAAACAAAAACCCCATGGGTTGGATTTAACAAAATCGGCCCACTGTCCAACAACATATAATACACACATCTCAAATTTTAACATTGCTAGGATCGCACTATTTTCTTAGGATCGTAAGATCCTAACCGATCATAGAGATTATACCGATCCTAGGCAGATCCTAGCACTACCGAGTATATATGCCGGTCTGGATCAGAAGCTCGCCTAGGATCGTAAGATCCGGATCGGGATCCTAATAAGCAGGGACAGAACTATTGAGCGACCTAATGTTGCAACTCTTGGTTTGAGAGCTTTGCGAAGATGCAACGATATGGTTTTGTCTCCTGGATGATTAACGCCTTAAGAAAAGAAATTGCTGAAAGCATCATTTACAATGATTCTACTGTTGAGATCTGGAAAGATCTTGTTCAATGTTTTGAGAAGTCAAATCTTGTGCAACGATTTGCTGTTCGAAAGCATCTTTGTGTTATTTCACAAGGTAGTGACGATTTCGCTACGTTTTATACTAAGATCAAGCGTCTATGGGATGAATCGAAGGCATTGCAGGTTATGCCTCATTGTTCTGGTGGCACAAATAAAAAATTCTACAAATTGGAGGAAGATCAGAAGCTTCTTGAATTGTTGATGGGGTTAAATGATTGTTATAGCTCTATTAGAGGTCAGTTCTTGATGATGAAGCCTAGTCCTTTGATTGCAAAGGCGTATTCGATCTTGAGCCATGAGGAGAATGGAATTTCAAATCTTCGTCCAAATTTGCTGGAAATTCATCTACTATGTTTACACAAAAGAATAAATCTTGTTCTCAGAAACCAAAATCCAAATTTGAAGAAGTTATACTAGGCAAGCGAGCTCCTTGTTGTAGGAGGAGATCAAGACTTGCAATAAAATGTAAATAAAGTACAACAAACCAGATTCCGTCCCTTGCAAATAATTACAAGACTTCCTCCCGATGCAGTATTGGGAAGTCAGGACCGATCCACGAGGAAGCGTGTCAGTGGATCCTAGGCAGCGGAGAAATCTCACGGACAGAAGTCGACCACAGGTTGTCGATCTCGACTAGGGTTAGTCGACAGAAGATTGGACAAGTCGAACAACGCAGCAGGCACAGGAGTTAGTCGATCTCGACTAGGGTTACTCGAGATCGAGTAGAGTAGCTGACGTCGAGTTGGCTTTGTGGAGTTCCTGCACACAGAAGCTACGGCGATTCTGGAATCGAAGATCAGTAACTCAAGATCGAGGAGTGCAATTCGAGATCGAGTAAGACAGAGAATAAAAACGAAATAAAGTAAAGACAAGTGCTTTGGGATTTCGAACTAAACTGTATGTAAAAGACTTCCAAGATTGGGGTTTGCAACAACGATAACCAAACATGCATAAGGCAAGAATAAAACAGATAATCATATAATTCGCATCAAAGGACTAAGCTTTCGCCTTTTCCAACAATTAGACAACTCTTTCAAGAAACCCTAATTGTCTCTACCGATTTTATGTTTACAATCCAAGTTGTTAGCATGGATCTCCATTAGATGGGTAATAAACACATAAAAGGTAGTAGATGCTCAAAACATGATAAAAGTCGGATCTTTACCTCAAATACGCATGGCTATCGTCGGGCTCGCCTCAACCCTAGAAGTGGGTGGACTACTCGCGCTTCATTGCAACCTCAGACATCGATTGAAAGGAAATAACAACTTGCATTAAACTAAATTCAAAGCCTTTACAATCCCGGCAATCCAACTCTCGTTGAATGCCAAAACCCTAAAACATTTGAACTCCTAAACTTCTCTGTGAACTACTTCTCTACCTTGTGAATTGAATCATTCCTAACATCAGCCCCATGGGCTTTATTTATAGCCTTCTACTCCTTGCTATTCAAGGATAGAATAACTCTATCTATATCTAAATTTATATCTAAAGCATTAACGATGGATAAATGGAACAACATAATTAAATCTCAAAAGGGAAATTATATCTAAAGACTAAAGTATCTTCATGTGGATAAATCTTCTCCTCCGTGATAGATCTTGATAAAATTGGATAGGCTCGGCAATCTTCGGCTCCAAGGAATCCCGATCCGAGTAGGACAGCTCAAGACGCGTTACGCGGCTTCTGGAAGATTTCCTCGATCTCGAGGAGTTTCCTCGATCTCGAGTAAAACGACGTCGTCGACTTCAGTGGCTCGGCGTCTCGGGTTGCTCTTCCTTGATGTGCTCGGACTCTGGCTCCTAGGGTGTCCTCGATCTCGAGTAACATACTCGATCTCGAGTAAAGTGGGCTCATCGACTTGGCTTTCTGGTGTTGTCGAGCAACTCTTCTCGACTTGCTCGGACAGGTACTCTCGGCTTAGTCGATATCGAGAAAGTTCCTCGATATCGAGGAGTGGTGTTGCTCTGTGTCCGGCATGCTCGACCAGGTCGGGTAGCGCTCCTCGGCATCCTCGGGTAGGCTCTCCTCAACTCCGGGTGGGTCTTCAGTGCTTAGTCGATCTCGAGTATAGTACTCGATCTCGAGTAATGTTCTGGAGTCGATTTGGCTCGTCTTCAGCTCCTCGACATGATGCTCCTCGATCAGGCTGTGCCTAGACATGGGTTGTCGATATCGAGTTAACTTGTCAATATCGAGTAGATTTGAGCTCCTATCTTTGCTTTTTGGTTTTCTCCCGAAATGGCTCCATATTCTACAATATTATACAGAAAATTATGTAGATCTCCATTTCTGACAAATAAGCATATACTACATAAATTCGACATATTCCCAACCCGAAATATGTAAAGTGTATAGAATATGAAACTAAAATATGCATAAAAACATGGCTACTTTAGAGACATCACTCCTTGTGTGTGTACTCATTGCAAGAAGACCGGCATAAGGTTGAATTTTGCTATAAGCTGGTAGGATATCCATCTCACTCAAAGGCACCAAAAGAGAAGAAGGTTGTTGCTCAAGATTCAGGTGAAGACACTGCTGATGTCCAAGCATCGGCGATTCCCGGTTTCACTGTTGAGTAATGTGCCAACTGATGTGCCAACTGATGACCAACTTGCCGATGTCTTGACAAAGCCGCTCTTGCACCCCTGGTTTGATGCACTCATTGGCAAACTTGGACTTTCCCAGAGGTCGCCCATTTTGAGGGGGAATGATAAGGATGTTTTTATAAGATAATCTAGATTGGTTATATTTCTCAATAATTTCGATATTATCTAATTAAGTTGTTAGAGTTATTCTCTCGGTTTGTTAACTGAAGTTGTTACTCTTGGTTGTATATAAACGCTTCTCTGCAATCAATATTAAAACTCACTGATTTACTTATCAAAATACCACTCTTATAGAAAAAGTTAAACAAGCAGCTAAATGGTGAGGATTGGTCATGGAATAATTTGAATACATTTTGTTGGGCATGGAATAATTTGAAAAAGTTAAAGTTGAAGGATGATTGTGATGTATATTGATTACGGCTTACATGACAAGGAAGGTAGTATTGGTCCAAGCTAGTAGTTGCTATTAGAAAGCTCTTTTTGTTCTGTCCTTGATCGATGCTTGCACCATTTATCTCTTTGGTGCCTTCTGTTCATTTTGTCATTCTGATGTTATGACAGCATGAAAATAGATTTTTGGTGCTAATACTACGTGACTTAATAGTTTACTTCTTTCCCTTGGAGGCATTGAACGCACTACTCAGTTACTTCTTTCACATGGAGGAACTTAATTGTTTACTTATTGTTTTTTATCTTAAGTTTTTTTTTTACTATAGTTACAAACCTATTAGCTCAGATGGTAGAGCGATGTGTTTATACATAAAGATGTGCGTTCCAATCCCGCACAGGCTACTATAATAATCAGTTAACAATTACCACAATATACACATATTTATATCGGTTCAACAATTTACCACGGTTCAAAATACAATTACCATATGCATCTTTACTTCGGTTCATGAATTCACCACGGTTCAAAACAATTACCACACAACCTATTTACCACGGTTGACACATTTACCACAGTTCACAAGGCCTACAACTACTTTCTACCAAAAAACAAGGCCTACAACTACAGACAGATTTACCACGGGTGGACGGTTTTACAACGGTTCTGTTCACGTGGTAAACAAATTTACCATAACTACTTTTACCTCGGTTCAGAATCGTGGTAAAGCTTGCACACGGAACCCATGTAATTAATTTAGAATATTTCTTTTTATAAAACTGATATAATTTAGATTATTGATGGGAAGACGTTTATACATCAGTTCTTTGTAAACCAAGGAGAAGAAAGATTTGTATTTTATGCTGAAACAAAACAACAGTGTATATATATAATGTCTTCATCACCTGTTTTGTTTTACAAAAGAATTATTTTGCAGGTGGAAGGAAGCAAAAGGGAGTTGCATTTATAATTAAACGTAACAAAGATAGATAGATAGTCATTTGCATAAACAAACAGATTCTCCAAACCAAATACACAATAAAAATTAAAACCATGTTGTGATAGAAATCCACATGCATTTCAGTACGTAATCCATCCACGTACTAGCTTCTTCTTTTTCTTTCACACGGACGCCCATGAGCCCATCAATTTGCTCCATCGCTTGCAGCATTTTTTACCTGCAGCCCCATCAAACCCAAATTAATCACTAGGCACCAAATAATAAAGTATAATTTAATTAAGATTAAAAAAAAAAAAAAAGGATAAAAACATTAATTACACCTGTTCACAAGCATTCTCAACAAGTAAGGCGAGATCACCTAGCTTCGCCATCCAGGATGTATAATCCTCTAACAGATCCGTCTGGTTCAACAATAATTCTTCACACACAACTCTGCAGGCTGTCTTAAGTGCGTCATGTTTAAGATTTTCTACTCCTGAGAAGGATTCCTTTCTTTTGATTGCCTTAATCAGAAACGCCAAGAGGGATGTTTTCAGCTGATTAACTGCCTCAGCACACAGATGATGATGAGCTTGAAAAACATCAGCTGCAGGGGTCTCATCAGTAGAGTTGTTCAAAATGGAGAACAGAAGAGGGACACGATGCTCCACAATTATCAAATAAGTCAGACAGTCAGCCACTAGTGAGATGACTTCATCATACATTTCCCACTTTCAACAAGCCCTCTCCAACTTACACTTCAATTGGGACCCAGCATTTTTCAACGACTCAAGGTTAACAAGTGCCTGACAAACGGTCTCTTTGGGACCCTCCAGATCAGTATAATCTTCTTTGCTTGCAGAAGCAGTAATAATTTTGAATTTAGCAGTTGATCTGTTGCTCTCAGCTGCAGAGAAGACCAAACAGCTGGTGCTGGTCTTACCAGAAAACACCAAACCACAGCGATTGTTGGTCATGTTCAGCAGACCACAGTTTCCCATAGAGATGGACTTCAACTCCTTCCTCTTCATACAGAGGAGGGTTCCACTTTTCAGCATTAGCGAATTCATGGCCTGTAGAATATACAAAACACACACCAAATTCATAATGGGGGGAAATATCAATCAATAGAACACGTACTAATTAATAATTACAATGCATCACAAATGAAAAGAGATTTGATAAAAGCTAAAACCCTAAGATAGGACAAATCTGCAAAAAGAGAAACTGCAAGACTAATCGAAAATCCCCTTCCCCCAAATCTCGAGATGTAATTTGATATTAATGTAAAACACAACGTTTTATAAGGCGTCAACTTTATGATATGATATGCAATCCTTTTAGATTAATTCAATCCAAGTTCGTTGCCGTTGGTTGTTCCCAATATCGTGAGTTGGGATCGGACTTTGCAATAAACGTATTAATTTGGCCACGGAATCGATCCGATCCGGGTTCGGCATCGAATTGAAGAAATATAAGTGCAAGATTGGGTCATCCTTGCAACTTAGACGTTGAGATCAAGTTCCACGAGTCCGGATCCTCTACAACTGTAAGTTGCACCAAGAGTTGAAGAGGATCCAGACCGGAGTTCCACTGCTACTAGATCAAGGCATCATGTAACAGTTATGAGCGTATGACACTTATAAATGCCCGTTGCTGGCTTAAAAAGTCAATACTCGGTATTCATTTGGTATGACCATTATGGTGGTGTATGGTGTCACTATGGCAAACTGCATCTCGGGCAATGAATAATTTTTTGATCGCCTAAGAAATATCAGGCGAAGAACATCATTATTATCAACACCTGAATGCTCTTGGGACGACGTCAAGCCGACGATGTTTCAGGCGACAAAAATCACTTTCAGGCGACGGCTATGTCTGTCATCTGATATGTAAATCAGCATATATAGTGTGTGCTCGTTATTGACTCACCATTATTATGTTTATATGTTTGCTATTGTTGTTGTATGTAATGTACCTACTCCTATATATATGATCTAGTATGAGATACATGTGTACGTATAGGTTATAAATAGGAGTAAGGTTGGATGTGGGAGATCAACCATGATATGAAATACATTCTCCTATCTCTCTCTCTCGTCTATCTCTCCCTCCCTTTTAACTAACTCTCCCTCCTTCCTTTCTTTCTTCCTCTTCTATTATCCCTTCCCTTTTTGTTACTCATAACCATCCCCATCGCCGACCATTACCTTCACCACCTCCATACACAACATTGTACTTTATTTTAATAACTCGTTGTTACGTACCTAGAGTCAAGTGATACTTGACTCTAGATAACGAGTTACTAAAGAAAAAAATGCAACAACACATAAATCATCTATGTCGAGCTCTTGCACGCACTCTCCTCATCGATTTGATAGGTTGAATGTAGAAAACGGAGTTTCGAGCTAGGAGTTATTGATCTCGCAAGTAAGCTCCTCGAAGGGAGATTGCACAGATTCCAAATTGGGATGGAAGGATATTTGGCGAAAAAAAAAAACCTCAGGAGTATCAGGTGAAATATATCAAATAATTGTACACCACGTGAATTGCGTCGTACCTCAAGGGTACCTCGTGAAATTTCCGTTATATTAAATACCAATAACAATTCAACTAAGATACTTTCACCAAAAACTATGGTTTGTTTGAATTTTCCATTGTAATTTGAATCTCTTATGCTATTTTTTTTAATTTGTTGTTCATTTATACAAGTATGTATCTTCTATATTAAATTTTAATCATATAGTACTTTAAAAAATGGAAATTTATGATATAATTAATTTTCTATAAAACAAATATTATAGATTTGGAAATTGCCTAAACACAACTAATTTGGAATGATTTTTATTTAGAATTTGATTTTTGCCTTTTCTTTACAAATTGATTTGCTACCCTTCTAAAATCGCCTAATTAATCTATATTCATTTTTTGAAAAATATTTGATTATAATCTTAGTTATATGTTATTACACTAAGATTGTCGCGTACATACAACTTATTATCATTTTTTTTTTTCGATTTCTCTGTTCCACATAATTTAAACAAAACAACTTTAATTTATGTTATTCCTTAATTAGTGTTTGGCATTTACATGTATTTATTGATTCAGTTTTCACATTCTTGGGCCACTTCATTTCAATCTTTGGTTTTGAAGTCATGTTAGGCGTTAAATTTGCATGGATAATTCTACAACTATATATTGATCAATTGTTCATAGGACAATTTTGGATAAAGATGTATCACTATATATGTATTACTGCACAGAAATATGTTTTTTTCTAAAATAATTCTATACTTATCTAAAACATTTATACAAGTTAAAATAGAATTATTGGGAATTCTTATAATATATTTCAAACCTAATTAACATAGGATTTGGTTCAACCTAATTAAAACTAAATATGATAATAAAGGGAAAAAAATATCACTTTATTTAAATTCTTTTATGAATTTAAATAAATGTAGTATTAACACCCGCTTAACTATTTATTTTCCTTTAATACATATAGTTGAAAATTCAATAATATATTATAAATTATAAAATCTATTATTTTTTTAAAAATAAACTAATTATTTTTATTTATAAATCTAATAATATAATTTATGAACCAATTGCCTCAAAGTATTCGATATATTTTTAATCATTTATTAAAATAAAATTATTATTAAACTTTTTGATCAAGTTTTTATCACTGTCTTTACATTAATTAAAGGATGAATAGTAAAACATTAAATTTATCAATTTCATTATGATAGATTATTGAATGCATCAATATATCATAATAGAAACTTTTTTAATTGGCTACAAGTAAAAGAGGCAGAACTTAATATATCCATATATAACGAAATTGAGTAAAATCTTAGAAAGATATATCGATATCTAAACAAATTGGGTGAAATATTATCTTAAGCAAATCTTGCTATATTGATTAAGTGGTGTTGGATGAAAATTTGATAAAATCTTATCTTTAGCACATATTGCTATATTTTCTTGATTAACAGTTTTTTTTTCCAATTGGTTGAAATACTACGATTTTCTCCTTTATTATATATAATAGATAGATTACAAAAGATTGGATCAATTCTAATAAATACTTATTTTAATTAAAAATATAACTAAAAGATACTTCATATTTAATATTTGATTCTTTATATAGAGTTTTCTTTTCTTTTATGTCAATTATAATTAATAGTACAACCTTATCAAATACAATAATTTTTATTGTTATAATTTGGCTCTATATTTAAGTACTACATATTTCTAAAATTCAAATAAAATGCATAATTAACTCAAAACAAATAAATCAAAGGTTATTTATTTGAAAAAAGTTATTGGTAAAAATAAACCAACTTAGAAGATTATTTATAATAATAGGTAAGATAAATTTATACTACCTATAATAAAATGGTTTATACCACCTATATATATATAACCTTCATTTTTATTATTGAAATGAGAATAATTGATTAAAAAGTAAATATATAGTCAAGTTATTACAAAATCAATGTATAATACCAAAGAAGAAGTCGCTTAACCCATGTGACACATTCTTTTTTAATGTAGGGATTTTTAGTTAGGAATATATATTAAGTTATTTTAGAAATCCAATTAAAATTAAATTAAAATATATACAATGATTAAGGATAACAATTAATAAAAAAAACATCTACACAAACGTTGATTGTGTGAGGATATAAGCAAATCTGCATATCTGATTGCACAAAATTAGTTGAGATGTTCTCGACATTATTGTTGGTTGGTTTATATATTCATTGGATAAAATAAAAATTATAATATAGTTATCCAAATCTTTTTAGTTAGTATATGGTTGATTTCTAATGTTTTGCTTCTTTAAAAAATACAAATTTATAAAAATCAGAATTAAATTTACTAAAGATTCTCCTGTTATTTTCTAAAGCTTCTCAGCTAATCTTTTAAAAATTCTCAGGCGCATACATTACATAACATCAATACATCATTAATATATGATGTATCTATCTCCAATTAATTGTATTGTTTCTTTAAGTTTTTTTTTTCATTTTTTAGGTAGTTGATATTTCTATAATAAGGAATGGTGGAATGAATTTAATTTCTTTATGTAATTATTTCTATATCAGTGTGATTCATGAAGAAAATCCATTCAACCGCTCTTGATTAACTAAACATCATCTACATAAAAAAAATGACAAAACATTACAACCATTACATACTTTGATCTATTTGGAAGACTCAATTTTTTTTAAATATATTAGCATAACTGTATCTCAAACTTATTCTTTACTTTTATTTTTTACATTGCCTTATTTATTTAGTTTCATTATTATTCTAATATTTATTAGCATCATTTTGATACTAATAATATTTAGAAGCTTTACCAATATTTGCATAACTTTAGGCTTATATTTGATTTTAATGCTTAAAGTTTCTTATTATTTAGCATATTTATTTATTTCAGTTCAATATGTTAGAGAATGTTTATTTTTTTATTACTTTGTTTCTGATAAGTATAATATTTATGTCAAAAATAATGAATGATATTATATAAATATATATTTTAAAACAAAGATCCTTGCAATTCATAGGGCACTGAGCTAGTAATTTATTAAATGGATATATATGTTATCGTTATTTATATATTATCCTACAAATCAAAACTATAAAATATTTTTATTCAAAAAACCATTTAAAAAGAAAATCAATTAGTTAAGATTTAGGAAATAAATAAATTAATTAATTAAAGAATTGATTTGATTTATAATAATTAATAAATTATTTAAATATAAAAAATACTTAAGTAGTTCACATACCTATACTAAAGAGAAGGTTCCATGTAGCCAGATGACTTCTCCTTTAATGTTAAGTATTGAGTATTGATGATATTGATATTGATTTTGCTTCAAGTCCATGAGAGATTGTAATGGCCTTTGGTGTATTATTTTGCTTCATTTTTTTAAACTATTAAAAAGTTCCTAAAAAATAATAGTTCCTATAAATATTTATAATATTATTTTTTCTTGTATCCTCGTGTTCAACTATATAATTTCAATAATATACTAGTTCAGTACCCGCACCTTGTGCATGCTTTTATGAGTTTAAAATAGTTATATTATATTTGTATCCATGTATGTAACACTATATATATGTGTTTTTTTTTGTGAAAAACAATATAGATGTATATCATGCTTATTTAGATCATTAATATAATTATTGTTGACAAAAAAGATTATTAATTAATGAAAAAAACTTTTCATACGATATACCATGGCCGGGATCACTAACTAATACGGACTATATACAGAAGAAGAAAAAAACATAGCATAGGTGAAACCATGGGCTCACTAACGTAATTAATAAGCTTCCTATTATTTTTACACGTAACTACAATCCTTATCAATTACTCCCTCCGTCCAACAATACATGGACTTTTAGAGGTAAAATTTTGTCCAACAATAGATGGTCTTTTATGTTTTCTAGGTAGGAAGTTATAATGATTTGTATTGGTTTGTGTGCTGTTGACTTTTTAAAATAATTTGATTGGTTAAAATGTGTAGTGGGGGTTAAAAAATAATAAAATTTATGTAAAAGTTAGTGTAATGATGATGTTTTTTTTAAAGTAAAGTGTTTTATTAAAACTTGTGCAAAGTGCTAAAAGGCAATGTATTTTAGGACGGAGGGAGTAGTAACTACATATCCAACGACAAATCCTAGCATATCTTTTTTTTTTGTTAGCAAATAACCACCGGATAGCAAGCAATTGATTTATTTTGTAACTATTTTTATTATTAATCCTTCTCAATCAATAACTACATATCATACGACAAATCCCAGCATATCGTTTTTCTTGGGGAAAATTGCAAAAAATAGCCCAACTTTTGGGAGTCGTTGCGCTTAATAGCCTGAACTATCCAAAATGCAGAAAATAGCCTCATGTATTTACTTGGTTGCAGAAAATAGCCTCAAGCTATGTTCCAATTCAAATAATTAAAAAAAAATAATAGCCTTAGCTAGGTTACCTTTAAATTCAAATTAATTAAAAATCTCTCCAAAACAATTTTTATTTAAAAAAATCATCACTTCTTATATAAAAAATAGCCTAAATAATTTCTATTCTCAAAATCTACCACTTCTCTTAGTTTTTTTTATAACATTAATTCATTATTAGCTAAATTAATCATTGAATTAATTATAAAAACTACCTTATACCATATAAATTTTGTAAATAAATAATTTTTAAAAAAAAGGCTACTAAAAAATATCACACGATCTTTATTTTTCTTAATAAAAAATTAGTTTATCTTCATCCCACAATTTATTCAATACTCAAATAAAAACCACTATTGGGTGAATAATGTACGCACACTTTTTTTCTTCAATAGATAACAAACTACACTAATTGTTAGGTTCAAACCAATATATAATGCATGCTTAACTGATTTGTTGTGCTAGTTTTGCTCATAATTAAGATCGCCCTAAATCGCTTATTAAATCAATTGTGAGTAGAAACTTAAGTATTTATTCACTTTTAATGATATGTAAATAATCTAATTAATTTTTTAAAATATTAAATTTAAGTTATATTTATATGGTTTGAGATAATTTTAATAATTAATTTAGCTATGAGTATAGATAACAACAATTAATTGTAACATTTTTTTATTAGAAGTAATGATTTAAAAAAAAATATTTTGGAGAGGTTTTGTAATTAATTTGAATTTAAAGGCAATCTAAGGCTATTTTTTTGTAATTAATTTGAATTTAAAGGCAATTATTTAAATTTGAATGTAACTTGAGGCTATTTTCTGCAACCAAGTAAATACTTGAGGCTATTTTCTGCATTTTTTATAGTTCAGGCTATTAACCGCAACAACCCCTAAAGGTTAGGCTATTTTGTGCAATTTTCCCTTTTTTTTTAGCAAATAACCACCGGATAGCAAGCAATTAATTTATTTTTCAATTATTTTTATTATTATTTACTAATTAACAAATCCTATATAAAAAAAACCTACTTTAGATATCTATCGGCATACCATGAGATTTTTTTTTAGTTTTTATTAATTAACAACTAACAATTCTTAATTTCTTATCAATTAATAACAAACAAAGTCTAGCATATCTTTCTACTTTTTAGCAACTAACCACCACAAATCCTACGCCATATCTTTTTTGTTTTTAGCAAGCAATTAATTTAATTTTCATTTTATTTTATTATTAATCTAATTCATTTTTATTATTAATCTAATTAATTTAATTTGTAATTAATCTAACTAACAAATCCTAACCAATTAACAAATCCTATATATATAAAAAAAACTAATTTAAAGAAGAAGGCGCAACATGGGTTAGACGACGTCTCCCGACCTTTAGTATTATTAATTGGTAATTGATAATTGATTTAGAGAATTTTAAAACCAAGTGTACATGTTAATTTCTATAATCTTAATTACAAAATCTTTGTAGAATTTTAGGCATTTAATTTTTTTAATTTTAAAAACAATTTTTATTTTTTGTACTAAATGATAAAATGAAATAAATGAATACATCTATCATCTAAGCAATGTGAGAATTCAACCAGTATACTGTATTCAGGTTATGGCAACTTATTTAGAAAAATGTTTTCAAATCAAGATTCTTTAGTCTATTACTTTAATAACTGTAAATTAGAATTTTTTTTAAAAAAAATATTGGAATAATATATATATCCTTAAAATTAGCTGCATAAATGATCAACAAGAAGCTGAAATACGCGCAGTGTTTACGTTAACATACCATATGTAGCTCCCACGAAGGTAATTCACCCTGTGATCTACAATGCCTTGCTAGTTGTCACCCTGTCTAACAAAGAAGAAGATGCTTAGCAGTAGCAGGGACATGCATGTTAATTTATAATAAGGATGTATTGGCTCTCCCCAACACCGGCCAGTTGCCCTATTTTTCAACCAAAAAAATATAATACATCTGTTTGATGTATTTTATAGTTGGAAATTTGTTTGTGTGGGTCCCTAGGACGTAAGATTAACAGATCATCTCGATCTTATTTCGTCAACTCCCAAGAAACCCGGCACCGGCACCTATTTATGGTATGAGCTGTTTCATATTTGAATGTATACTAGGTTTTCAACCGCGCGCATGTTTTTGTAATTGGTGCATCTGGATGTGGAATTGGATTGTTGAGCCCGTTCTGCACCTACATTCTTATCCTCTTTAGCATTTGTAACGCCCATGAGATCGGTCTTACTTTACCATCAAGAAAGTGTTTACAAGACATACCTACAAGGGAACGAGTAAAAGGGTAGACGGACCCATTTTCATATTTCGGAAAAAAATATACTCTTAATTCAAATTTTAGATAATGGTAAAATATGAAAATAAAATGAAATAAAAGCAATGATATACCACTAAGAAATTTTGTTGTTGCTGGGAATTTGGAGCCAAGTAGCAAATCTTCTGAAGTCCAAAGGTAAATTGTGAATGTAAACCGAGAAGCATACAAGTTTGATTACATCTGTATAATTAATGTAATTACAACATTACTTATTTAAGCAAGTCAGAACTTCACCATGAGTCTCTAACATGTTTCAAAAGCTTCTTGTTATACAATATCATAACTAACTTCGATCCATAAACAGATAACTCCTTTTATTTTGAATAAGAACTCGTACTCCTAGAGGAAAGTTATGTGAGGATATGCAAATTAATTACACCATGACAGCTGCTAGAGAGGTATATTCTTAATTAAGGATAAAGCCTACGGAAGATGGTTAAGTACAATTAAACTAACTTAGGGGGTTTCTTAATTGGACACTTGATAGTATAGAAGAGAAGGATATATAAAGATAAAAGACATGTCAAATTTATTATAACTCAATCCCACTTATATTAGATACAAATCTAGGTAGGTGCCACATAGATCATTCCTTACCACAAGAAGGAAGTGCATTTGGTAGATTTATAAGTGCAACAATGCCAAGCCTAAGGGGATCAAATAGGGGAAGCAAACCAACCTTGATGCTTATGGTACCTCCGAGGACAAGCATCACCTCATCATCCTCTTTCTGTTGCTGATCTTCCTTTGGAAGGAATTTTTCCAACTAATCCAAGGAACCAAGGATTGTTTAAACACATGGCATGAAAGGCATTGGTCAATCTAGAACCCAAAAACTTTTGGTTGGTTGATCAGGCAATCTAGGAAACACAACAAATTAAGAGCAAAAAACAAACCTTCAAGTGAGAATGCAAAAGGTCAATTAGTAACACTAACACAATAGGAATGAAGACTGAAAGTCAAATACTTATCCCAGGTGAGCACAGGGATAAATATGCAGCCTCCTCTAACCCGTCCAGTACATCCCAATAGACCTCCGAGGAAACCTATGGTCACATTTGTGTCCAGCAACTACAATAAAAAACACAGCTTTAGGAACTCCTCCAAAATTGAACATAGATAAAAACAAACAAACAAACACCAAATTTCAGCTCAATCTCTCCTAGGTCGAGAGTACTTGCACTTGTTATTCTATTCTTTGAAAAAAGAAAACACATACATTATTTATTAACTTTCTATATTCTATAGTTACCTTGCTTTTGATACCCATCTAAGAACTAATAAGGATCGATATACTTTAAAAGCAAAGACTTCTATTTGTGATGATGACAGAGATGAAAAAAGAATCACCTAAAAATGTGATTTTATTATTATTATTATTATTTTATCATGGGTTTTCAAGATTATGTAGAAGCTTGAAAGTGTGGCCATCATTAATTATAATGGAGCTATGGCGAAGCCAAATATAAAAGATATTAGTTCTTCAATTCCTTGCCCCGTGTCAGTCCTATATTGTTTCGAAGTTTTTTTTGTACGTCAGCTACCTAATTGACGCCCACTCAAGCTGCTTCCATCTTTGGATATCTCGCCTTGGACGTTCCCATCACTTTGATTGGCACTGTTTTCGTCGATAGTAAGATCTTGCACATGAACAACGAGTGCATCTTGACCGGGCAGAGATTGAGAGGCAGAAGGAGTGGGCAAATGGACAGAAGAGGGTATTATCCACCTCATCCGATCATCGAGTTTTCGTATCTTGTCACCCTGGCCATTAAGGGCAGACTTATCAGATCACAACAATTCAAAGCTTCTAATTTGTGATGAATTATATTTTTTCATAGAGAGATTAAGCAGCCAAAATGAATAGATTTATGTTATTTGAAAATATTGAAGCTTAAAATCAGTATGGTAACATGTATCTCCACGATTGCAGAACCTTGAAGAGAATCCAATATGAGTTTAATATTGGTTCTGAGCTGTCTAACCCGGAAGCAAATCAAAAGGCATTTAGCTCAGAGCGGAAGTTTTGATGAAAAGTTTTGAACTCGGGCAGATCAACATGTTAACTACCATCCAGTATCATCTATGCAAACCTAGGAGTAAATTAGTAAGAAGTAGGAACAAGGGTGTAAAAAATGTAACCCTAAACTGCTGATAAACAATCTTTTGGGATAAATCAGACAATGCATCAAACTCATCAAAAAAAAAACCATTCACATTTCCCAGTTTAAAGCACGATTCCTCAAATATCTCATATACATTATTGGTAGGCAATTGGAAAGAAATGGGAATCACCAAAAACAGTAGAGCAAATAAATTCAAGTAGGGAAATTACACAGGTGGTCTAAATAGAAAATTTGAGATAGAAGAGGGATAACTTAATTCATATGCAACGTACCTTCTAGGCATTGGCTAAATGAGTTGTAACCAAACGTTAACATGAGAGGAAACTCCCAGAGAGGCTCAATTTTCAAATCTATATTCTATATCCCTTTCCATATAAATAGGGATTATAGTGACTTACACTGAACAAAACGCTTAAGAAGCCTAACATTGTAAAGCTTGCAATATAACTCGAAATAACATGCAAGAGTATTTGTTATTGTTACAGAACTAAAAATATATGTGTATATTAGTACAAGCAATAATGCTTTCAAGGATTACCACAAAGAGTGATAGGTAATGGAACTCCTGGAAGTGTAATTGTATTAGGAAAAAACATACGCGTCAACAATATGCCAAAATATCCAATTTGACTACATATGTTAAGCCATGTAAATTTAAATCCCATCATATGAAGCAAAGTAAATCCAGAAAAGGGATTAAAGCAACAATATGCCTTTTTGGAAGAAAAAAAATTGATAATAGCTATCTAAGCCTTTCTATACCCACTAACGTCAAGCAACCTGCTCTCATAGCAGCAATGTGCACCTGTTCATACATAAATGAATTGTCCAAACCATTTGAATAACTTCATCCCTTTAAATTATAGCTAAAGTTGAAAACACAGATCTTTCAGAAGAAAAGATCTACATTGACAAATGCAACTAAGTTGCTATGTGGTGAACATTGATAAAATTCACAAAATCATATCGTACAGATAGATTTCTATAGACATTAATGCATACATACCAGGATCATAAAATCAAAATGCTAGCTGCAGAAAGGATTAAAACAGACAATCTAAATGACAAAACATTTTACAGTTCAAAGAATTTTCTTCTATATAGATTGCACCGTCCAATAACCTCATAATTGCAAGCAAAAAGAATTGGGCACCGTGTAAACTTCACTTACCTCATTCACCATTGCATAAAAATTGTCTCAAGCTCCAGCAATTGAATCGATGGGATGAAGAAGGAGAATAGAAACTGGGAAGAGGCGGTGGCTTTTGGGATTTAAGACTAAATCTAAATCAAATGAAGACTAATCGACGGGATGAAGGCATGAATTAAGGTTGGGCGAAATTAACTCGGGAAACCAAATAAAATCAATAACCATAGAGAAGAGCGATGAGAAATTGAGAAAGAGGAACAGTAGATCAAACCTTTGAAGGTTTCGACGCTATTGAGGGACGAGGAAGATGGACTGTTGAGCACTCGAGTCTATCGGATCCGAATAACAGTTCATGGGGAATCAATGGTCAGTAAATTGAGAGAGAAACGCGAGCAAAGAGACCAAAGGTTGAACAAGAAGGGAGATGAAGAAGATAGATGAAGCCAAGGGCGGTGGAGATTGGAGGCCTGGACGGAGAAGACGATGGAATTCAGAGAGAACAGGGAAAGAAGCGGTGGAATTCAGAGAGAGGCGGTGTGTATAGGCAATTGGCAAAGGTGGCAATGGGAATTGGGAATCAGCTACGTTGGACCTTGGTCCGGCAAAATTTCGAATTCACCCCTGAATCATCTTATAAAGATGAAGGAGATAGAAGGTTAAAAGTGTAATTAGCATTGGTGAACGGTAAGGTTCAACTCAGCCTTTTATATAGTAATGATACATAGTATATGGGCCAAATTGTCCCACCAAAAACAAAAACAATATATATATAAGCCAAATTGCCAAATTTGTATAAAAAACTAACCCTAATATACAGATTGATATATATATATATATATGGAAAGAGGGTGGGTCGGGTGTACTCACTCTTATGGTGTTAAATGTTAACGAATCTGGGTCATTGAATGGTTGAAAACTCAATCCGATTAATAGAGACTTTTACCTTTTTCTTTATTAAAAAACAGTCGAGTCCACCATTTTTATGGCAACTTGATGAAAACAACGCGTGTATTCCCTTTGCTTGTTGTATTCCCTTTTCTTGCTGATGATCAATGTTACAACTATTGGCTAAGTTGATAGAAATTATTCAATAAGTTGATGCTTATTGTTCATGATTAGTGGGCGCAGTTATATATCGTTTACATTTGAATTTGAAAACTTGGAAAAGTGTGAGACAGTTTTGGAACTATTCAATAAGGTGATTGTAATTATTCGGTAACTAGATGGTTATTATTCGTGTGTAATGAGGAGTTATCGTTTAGATTTGATATTCAAAACTTGCAAAAGGTTTAGTCAACTTTGCAATTATTCGCTAGGTTGATAGTAAGTATTCGTTTGAATTTCAACAAACCTACATCTAATTGTCAGGGATATGTATGATGGCTCACAGACTAGTGTGTATTCACAAGGTGGGGACCCTGAGTACTTTGCGGTACAAGTGAGTTTGCAACAAGGCTCGGCTTTGAGCCCATTTCTCTTTACAGTTGTCATGGATGTGGTGTCGAGTAGTATCCAGGGTGGGATCCCGTGCTGCATGCTATTTGCGGATGATGTTATTCAGGTGGACGAGAGAAGAGTAGGGGTTAGCAGCAAGCTTGATCTATGGAGGGATAATCTTGAGCAAAAGGGCTTCCGGATGAGCAGGACGAAGACAGAGTACGTGGTGTTCAGGCTGGGCGAAGAAAGACAGTTTCAAGTATCTAGGATCTGTGATGCAGAGCAATGGAGGTGTAGACATGGATGTCAAGCATCGGATTCAAGTAGGCTGGCAGAAATGGAGGGCTGGGTCAGGAGTCTTGTGTGACAGAAAAGGTCCACTCAAGCTTAAGGGTAAGTTCTACACAGTGGTGGTGAGACCGACTTTATTATATGGGGTAGAGTGTTGGGCGACAACTAAGGCACATTAACATAAACTCGTGGTGGTTGAGATGAGGATGCTCATGTGGATGTGTGGGTTGACCTTGCGCGACAGAATCATAAATGAGACTATCCGAGACAGGGTGGGAGTGGCTTGTATTCAGGCTAAGCTGCGGGAATCGAGACTCTGATGGTATGAACATGTGCAGAGGAGAGATCCAAGTGCGCTGGTGCAAAGATGTGACAACTTGGATATCGAAGACATTTGCCGGGGCAGAGAACGTCCAAAGAAGAGTTGGCGTGAAGTGATTAGACATGACATGGCCGCACTGGGACTCACTGAGGAGATGACACACGATAGGATGCAGTGGGGGAGTGCTATCCCGGTTGACGAACACTAGTCGGGTGCAACGATTACCGCATTCTTTTCACCGTTTTTCTATCTATTTAACTTTGTATTTACAATTTTTAGAATGTGCATGTGTTATCATCTTTCCTTGTTGTCTTGTCATTTGGGTCACTAGTGTAGAATGATAGAATTGATGTAAAGTCCTCCTTGAGGGTTTCATTCATTAGACAATGATATATATAGGTTACAAGGTATCGGGCCTTTGGGCCCACTATACAATATGTGACCTATGTAATCTATCAAACCCCCGCAGTCGAAAGTGGAGGGTCCTGTACTGTGAGATTGGACCGAAAATCGAGAAACAACTGCCGAGGTAAACCCTTGGTGAAGATATCAGCGTACTGATAGGAGGACGGGACATGAAGAACACGAACATGTCCAAGAGCAACCTTGTCCCAAACGAAGTGTAGATCGAGCTCAATGTGCTTCGTTCGCTGATGCTGGACTGGGTTGCTAGCCATATAGACGGCGGAGACGTTGTCGGTGTAGACCAGGGTGGCCTTCTGAAGAGGGCAACAAAGCTCAAGAAGGAGATTGCGTAGCCAAGAGCACTTGGAGACAACATTGGCGACACCCATGTACTCTGCCTCGGCGCTAGAGTGAGACACCACAGACTGTCGCTTCGCGGACCACGACACAAGGGTGTTGTTGAGGAAGACACAGTAGCCAGATGTGGAGCGACGTGTGTCAGAACAACCACCCCAATCCGCATCAGTGTAAGCGACGAGGTCAAGCTGAGAAGAAGGGGTGATTGTGGTGCCCAGCTCGAGGGTACCGCTGATGTACCGGATGATCCGCTTCCAGGCCTGAAAGTGCAGTTCTCTGGGCGCATGCATGAATAGCCAGATCTGCTGAACGACGTAATTGATGTCTGGCCTAGTGAACGTAAGATACTGCAATGCACCGGCGAGGCTCCGGTACAACGTCGGATCATCAAACAGAGGACCAGAGTGATCAATGAGCTTGTTGGAAGTATCCACAGGGGTATCAACTGCTTGCAGTTACTCATCTTGGCCCGAGCAACAATCTCGGCATCATACTTACTCTGAGAGAGAAACAACCCAGACGCATGACGATGCACGACGACTCCCAAGAAGTAAGACAATGCACCCAGATCTGACATGGCGAACTCGACACTCAACTGTGAAATGATAGACATCCGAAGAGCATCAGAAGAGGCGGTGGGGATGATGTCGTCGACATATAGTAACAGAAAGGCCATGTCTGTGCCTTTGCGATAGATAAACAGAGACATATCTGAGCAGCTGCCAACAAAACCCAAGCGTAGCAGATGAGAAGCAAAGCGCTAGAACCATGCACGTGGAGCCTGTTTCAGACCATACAAAGAGCGCTTCAAGAGACACACGTGCTTGGGACGATCAGCATCAGCGAAACCCGGCGGCTGGAACATGTAAGTTGTCTCATTCAGATGGCCATGTAGAAAGGCGTTCTTGACATCCAGCTGATGAATAGCCCAATGTCACGATAACGCTAAGCTCAACACCACTCGGATAGTGGCAGGTAGGGGTGGGCACAAATCCCGCAAATCCCGTCCCGTCCCGCATCCCGTCCCGATCCCGTCCCGATCCCGGTGGGATTTAGGGAAAAAAATTTCAATCCCGTCCCGATCCCGTCCCGCAAATATTACGCGAGACGGGACGCGGGACGAAGAGTTGGAATCCCGCAAATCCCGTCCCGTCCCGCACATATATAATTTTATATATTTATGTATTTAATAAAAAATAATAAGAAGATATAAGAATATATTTATATTATACCTTAACATTTATTTAAATCTAAATTTTAAATAATAATAAAAACACTAAAAATATATAAGAAATGAAATATTGTTGCTACTGTTGCTAGGTAGTTGCTACTGTATTATCATTCTTTGAATTTAATTTGTTCTACTACCTAGCTACGTTGAATAAAAAAAAAATTGTTCTACCTACCTACTGATGTTTTTGTACATGTAATGGGATTATCAAGCTACTGTTGTTTTTATATATGTAATTGGATTATTATTTATTAAGTTATTATGAATATATGAATTTAATTTATACCTTTCTACTTGTTATTTTTAGATTATATTTTATTCATTTTTTTACGAGGGACAAATCCCGTCCCGTCCCGATCCCGTCCCGTCCCATGAGGGATAAGACCCGGCGGGATTTGAAAAAAATATATTCAATCCCGTCCCGATCCCGTCCCGCAAAAAATACGCGGGACGGGACGCGGGATTACCCCAATCCCGTCCCGTCCCGTCCCATGCCCACCCCTAGTGGCAGGCTTGACCACGAGGCTGAATGTCTCATTAAAATCAATACCTGCCTGCTGAGATCGATCGTTAACCACAAGACGAGCTTTGTAGCGTTCCAATGACCCATGAGAGCGGAACTTGTGATGAAAGAGCCACATGCAGCGGATGACGTTCGCCTCAGGAGGGCGAGGAACTAGAACCCATGTACCATTCCTTGTAAGGGCGCTCTATTCGTTGAGCATAGTCGCCTGCCAATTCGGGTCGAGGAGGGCTGTTTTGTGGGATGTGGGGATAGGGGAAAGGGAGAACGGGTTTGGGGCAGGAGAGATTTGGGAATCGGTAGGGGCGGTAATAGGCTGTGCGGCGGGCGCGACAAAAGGCTGCGACTATGGCGCAGGTTGATATGTCGCGGGCGCAACAATTTGCTGCGGCCGCGGCAGCTGGGGTGACGGAGGGGTTGGTCGGGAGTACGTAAGAGGAGGTTTGGTGGGGTGCAGGGTGGCGTTCATAGAGATGATCTGACGAGGTCTGAAGACACCGGAGATGGTGTGACAGGGTAGAGCTCCCTAGTGCTGTTACATCTCATGCGAGTAACCCCTGTAGTAAGATCGTTCACAGAGAAGCCATAGGGATCAAACATAAGGGAAACGTTATTGTCAGTAGTGAACCGACGGACAAAGATAAGATTTTTGACAATCTTTTGGGCAATGAGGACAATTTTAAGGTGTAGTAGGTGGGCTGGGGTCTGTAATTTGGCATGGCCAATCCCCGAAGTAGTAAGGCGACTACCATTGCCGACGATAATAGAGTGTGCATGACCTCTACAGGAAATAGAAGAGAGGTTACCTAAGGAGTTCGTCATGTGGGAGGTGGCACCAGTGTCCACGTACCAAGAAGAGTCGGGAGATGCCGGCTGGGAGAGGGCCCAAGGAGTCCCTGTTGGCTCCGGTATGGCCTCGTTGAAGAGGGCGGGTAGCCCTGTGGATGGGCTCTACTGGGGGAATACCCCCTCTGTAAATGACTTGGAGGGGCGATGATCCCGACGAGAGGCCGTTGGTGACCGTAGAAGGCCATGGTAAGGGTTTTTTTTTTTTTTTGTGGAAGAAAAACAGATGGGGGGGGGGGATCACTCGGATTTGGCAAGAACAAGGTAAGGGTTTTTTTTTTAACTGGTGGGGGACGAGGGTTTTTTTTTTTGAACAGGTGGGGGACGGGATGTTTTTGAACAAGGTAAAGGTTTTTTTTTCCTTTTTTTTTCCGACGGTGATGGTGCTTCGCGGTTGAATAGGGGGAAGGGAGGGAGAAAGAGAGACGGCGAGCGAGGTTTAGGTCAAGAGAAGTCGAGGGCGAGAGAGATGACCGGTGGTCAGGGAGTGGAGTGAAGTAGAGAACGGCGGCGAGGGGACGATGCTGGTGGCGGTAAGAGGAGGGGTGAGGCGAGAGGATCAAATTAGGGTTCCGTGAGGAAGAAAAGGCTGTGATACCATGTTGAATGATAAAATTGATGTAAAGTCCTCCTTGAGGGTTTCATTCATTAGACAATGATATATATAGGTTACAAGGTATCGGCCTTTGGGCCCACTATACAATATGAGACCTATGTAATCTATCAACTAGGAAACACCCTCTCGACCTAGTCGGGGCAGGGGTGCGTACAATTCGACCCCACCATGCCTTGAGCAGGATATACTAGACTTGTTGTTGTTGTTGTTGTTGTTCTACATCTAATTGTCCTTATACATATGAATAATTGCTAATTATCAACGAATAGTATAGTCGATAAATTTATGAGCTTGAATTTCAAGAAACGTGAAATTAATGGAGAACAAAACTAGAAAAATATAGAACTGAACACAATTTGCATTTGCAATGAAGATTTGACATTGACAATAGAGATCAAATACAAATAGAAAAAAAAAACAATTGAACGAAAACCTAAAGTTGGGAGAAAAAAGAAAAACTTCGAAAGTAATGCGAAAATCTAGATCTAGCACCGACCTTTTGAATTTGGACCTAAAGTGGAGGCGGCCATGGATTTTGCCAGGTAGGAAGAAGGAAAAACGGAGGGAAGCTCAAGACAAAACTAGAAAAATAATGGAGAACAAAACTATTTGTATTTCAAGAAACTTGAAATTAATGGAGAACAAAACCAGAAAAATATAGATCTGAACACAATTTGCATTTGCAACAAAGATTTGACATTTAATACGTGGTTTTGGTACAATATTTTAGATGATGGTTTTGGTTTTATTTTGATTTGGAGAAAGATATAGAGATATGGGGAAAAGATATGATTTGGGTTTTTTTTTCTCCATAAATTATTGCGTGTTTAAAAAAAATCCAAAAATTATCTTTTAATCACAACCATTCATTTGGTTTTAATCTAATTGTTAACGATCGGTCTCACCAATGTATTATAAGAGATGAATGCATTAGAAAGCTTCTATATAGCTAAATGAATGCATTGGAAAGCTCCTATAAAGATTGGTCTCACCAATGTATTGCTAAATGAATGTTTAGCGAGCAGAAAATTTAAAATACTCACTTGAATTTTTTTAAGACATGACCAACTTAAGAAAACTAATGGTATGTTAATATAGTACAATTGGAAATTGATATAAACAAGTCAATGATTGGTGCAAGGTTAAATAAAAAATAGATAATTTAAAGGTAACTTAAATTCAAAATTGAAACAAATTTGTTATTTGTTTGCTCTATGAAATAATAATAAAAAAGCTTAGTACGTACATAAAGTTGTTATTTGATTTATTTGAGAAAAACATAAAATAAAAATACCTATTGGCAGCTTCTTTAAAGAAAACCCTAATTTATATAGTTAGTTGTATATAATTTCTTAATATATCTATCATATCATGAAAGGGACATAATTTCAATGCATTGTTGGATAGGCTTATATAAAGACCTATATATAGTCGTTCATTAGCTCTTTTTTTATTAAATCATTTTATATTACTAGGCGACGGGGATGAGACGATTATTAAATCATTTTATATTACTAGGCGATGGGGATGAGACGAGATGAGATTATTGTCATTTCGCATCTCGTGTAATTTTTGAAACCGAATAAAGGGTATCTTGACATAGGGTATCTTTTACAAGTTATCAATTTTTTTAATGCTTTAACTTATGGGGTTTATAGATTTAAAAATCTAAATATCTTTTTTTTTTAATTTTATTTAGGTCATATTAATTTAAGAGACACAACATGAAGGGTAAGACGAAAAGGTTGTGTAACAAGGGATCTGGACCAACATTTATTGGTGTACGTTAAATGAAATTTGATAATTAACTTAGTGAAACAATTTATGTTTGAAATTGTAGTATTTTTTCGAAAATCAATAATCTATTAATCAATATATCAATGAAAAAAATTTGCCCAACATGCACTTTTTTTGGCTAAATTGGTGAATTGTCCAACTTTTTGGATAAATTGAAAAACTGTCCACTTTATATGAGAAAATTTGAATTGGTGAATTGTCCTAGTTTTTGAACAAATTGTAAAATTCCCCTGATTTGATTAACCTATCTCTCCACTCTCTCCTGCTCTCTCGATCTATTCTCTCTCGCTCAATCTTCCTTCATCTGTTGATCTCTCTTCATCTGTCCCTGTCGCTCAATCTTCATATGTCGCTTCATCTTCTGTCTCGATCTCTCTTCATCTGTTGATCGATGTCGGAATTCGGCGAAGCTCCTTCGCTCATCGTGCTTCCTCCCTCCTGCTGCTGCCAGATCTATGTCGAAATTCGGCGCCGATCTGAAGCAAAGCCGAGATCTGCTCCGTGTTCCTCATCTAAAGCAAGGGCGAGATCTATGGTGACATAGTCTCCTTCTCCCTCGATCTCTCGTTGCAGATTCCGACGTCAATCTCTTTTGATCCCTCGGATCCAACCCGACGCAGGCTCAGCTTTGCCATATCCAAGAGCGTGAGAAGCTCTCCGACGCTTTCTAATGACGCCGCTTGCTGCTGCTGATCTCCACCAGAAGCTTGAAGGCCGGAGCGAAATTGGTGGCGGCCATGGCTGCGAAGAGCGCCGAGAAGAAGTGGTGGAGGACGAAACCAAACGAGAGCGACATCAGCGGGTGCTTGTCGAGTAGCTACAACAGCACCAGTAGTTGAAGTAGCAAGTAGCAACCACAACAGTAGAACGTCCAACAACAGGTTTGATTTTGCGATCAACACTTTCCCCTTCATGAAATTCGCATTTTGATCTTTAATTTGAGAGTTTCGATCTTCAATTGCCATTGCCGCATCGTTCAATCACACCTGCAATTGGTTTCAATTGCTGAATTTTATACAAATATGAATTTGAATGTTCCATTGATGCATCCTCTATTAGTCTCTTTCTCTTTGTGAAATGCTATGTTCTACTTATTCCTCTCTGAAATTGGGGGGTTGGATGGTGCATTGTTCTTGATTTTGAATGTTATATCAATAGGCTTGGAGATCTCTGTTGATGCAAGTGGTTTTTGAAGAAAACAGAAATTGGATTGAATCGTTTATGTATGTGTTTCTGCTGTTTTTACTGTCTTTTTTTGCTTCCGAATCTGTTATTTCTATTCACTGCAAATTTGGTATATTGCACTCCATTGATGTCAGCAAACTCAGCTCTTTTATAAAACCAATTTTAAAACAATTTGCTGTTAAAAAATTATATATGTGTTTGGGATTGCAGAACATTCAAAAAACCTTTTAGCAATGTACTTTCCAAAAAATTTTACGCACTTTGTAATATTATTTTTGCACTTTATAATCATATCTTAGCACTAAGATCTATAAGCTTAATAGGAAAGAGCGCCTAGACAAATTATTGTTCAGGAGGTTGGTGGTTCGACTCCACCTAGATCTATTTATTCATTCCAGAGTGTTATTCATGCAATTTATAGTTTCATTTAGATATTTGATTCTGCACTTGTGATTGGGATTACAGAACAATCAAAAAACCTTTTGCAAGATCTCCGCTTGTGTCTGCAAAGCTTCATTGCAAGCTGGTTTAGTGATCATTTTTACTGATTGGAGTACTAACTGGGTGGGGTTTGAGTTCTTTATCTTTTGGATGATATGTTTTGGGTAGTGTGAGAGGTAAATTGTGGAAACTACAACCTGAAAGCGACTCAAGTTGTGCTAAATCTGATTTGTGTTATGCCCCAAAACTGAGCTATTTGACTACGTGCTAGATGGCTAAAAGAAAGCCATGAACAATATAGTGAACAAATGGACAAATGGTTGTCATAGAGCGCAAAACTTCTTTAACAAACTAACAAAGTTGTTGTCACTCCTAATAACGGTGTCAGCACTAACGGTATCACCCCTGATAGCGGTGTCAGCATTAACGGTGTCAACACTAATATATCTTATTTTTTCATTTTTTTTTAATGTTATAAGATAAGTTACAAGCTAGTATTCGATTTCTATATCTCATCTAGTACTTATTGAGCTTTTAAAAGCCTCTTAGCTCAATGTTATATGTGCACAACATTAAGTTATATTTTCACAATATAGTGTTATATGTGCACAACATCAAGTTATATTTGCACAACAAAAAGTACCGACACGAAAAGTGGGATTTTAGTTTGAATGTGCAATTTTAGAACTTAAATATGCAATTTTAGTTTAAAAAAGCGCAAATATAAAATTTGTTATAATCCGAAAGAAAAGGGAGGGGGAGAAAGGTAGAGAAAGGAGAAATTGGTATTGCTTGTGTTCCCTTCTTGGAGAGTACAAAGCCATATAGATAGGACATACATCAATTGTGTCATCATGGTGGGAATTTTGAAGGTGAAAGGTAAGGGAAGTGAACAATTCACCCATCCATATTACAATACTCCCCCTTGAATGTACACCTCTAATATTACAAACTGACTCGTTAAAAACCTTGTCTAGAAAAACTCAATGGGACAAAAACTAGGACTAAGGGAAAAAAGAGTACAGATGACGTTTGATACGCATTGGTGATACTGCCTGGTTAAAAACCTTGTCAGGAAAACCCAGTGGGACAAAACTTGATCGAAGAGAAAAAGAGTGCAGTGCGTATATTCTCCCCTTGAATTCAATAATCTTCTTACATCTTTCTCATTCTGTAATGCTGATTTCATGAGCTGCATGGTCGAGTCTGAACATTGTCTTTCATGTTCACAAGTCAAAATGTCTTCATGTATCACACTCGACTTCGATGCAATAGACTTCTTTGTCTTTGGTGATGAGCTGCTTTTATGAGTCGGTAAAACCCTAGAAATATAATAGTAAAATAATAGGAAATAACCTCCTCTCTTTTTCTTCTCTGAAAATAGTAAAATAATCTAATTGTTTTCTCTCTCTCGCAATCGCTGGAAATTGGCCCACGGCGGGCGCCGTGCAAGAGGCGGTGCTCACAGTGACGGGTTTCCCTCTTTTCCTCGATTGTCTTCAATGTTGTGCTTCCTTGCTCCTCTCTAGCTTCTTCCTCAGCATCCATATGCTCCAAAACATGTCTCTTAAGCTCTTCTAAGATCCCTTCAAGGTCGGAATGTAACTCTGTAGAATAAACACTAAAAAGGCGTAGATTTCGAACTCGAATACTGCACAAGCAATATACGAAACTAGACTCAAACATATGCAAAACTCCTATCTAAATGCAATAAAAAAAACCTATAATACCTGTATGAAATATGCATTATCAGGTGGGCTCTGGAAAACGTGATTAAGGCCACCGCTAACATCTATAATGATTAGAGGTGAAAATAGTAAAAATTAACGTTGTAGATATCCGCGCCATTAAAATGGCTATCTATAGCTCTTTTTAAAGAAAATCCTAGCTTATATATTTAGTAGTATTTAATTTCTTAATATATCTATCATATCTTGAAAGTGTCAAAATTTGAATGAAGGATGAGATTATAGTCGGTAGCTCTTTTTAGTTAAATAATTACTTGAATTACTGTAAGACATATATGACCAACTTAAACAAAATCAGTGGTATATATAATAGATATATGACCAATTAGAGCAGATAAAATCGGACCCGACTCGAGAAGTTGACTCGACTTACTTGTGCCATGTCCAACCTAAATACAAGTCCGAGTTCGAGCCATTTTGACCCGATACCAGAATGAATCGGAGCTCGACACGATTTATACCTTATCCGACCTGTCCTTGACTTGATCCGAACAAGACCCGACTCATCTTTATAATTACTTTAATTGTCTTATTTTTAAACATTCAAATATTGTGAATCACGTATAATGAAACCTAATATAACTAAATAAATGATGTTTAATAGTCAATATTTAAGATAAAAAAAAACTAATTATTATTTTATAATAAAACTAAATGTGATCCAAGTTGACTCAACCTAAAATCCATTTGACCTGAACTAACTTGACCCGAAAACTTACCCGACCCAACTCGAACCCAACCGAACATATAATATATCAAAGATATGATCCAATCCGATATATGACTCGAACCCAACCCGAACAACTCAATTGTAAACTCTACTAACAACTATGTATTGATTTAATATAAAATATATTTATAATATATCTATTACTAATCTAACCCATTAAGTCTAATAAAATAAATCATTACATTTAAATTATTTAATCAACACAGTATGAACACTAACTGGTGTGAATTAAAGTGAAATTTGATTAAATAACTAATTAATCTATATTTTTAATTTTTATATTTTGCAAAAATCAATCATCTTTCAATCAGTCTGTTACTCAAGTAAACATTTCGAAATATATATGAATTGGGAAAATAGGGGTGCTTTTAAACAAAACTTATTGCGACTAAGATTATAAATAGACTTTGTGAGATTGGAGGATGGGTATGCAATGATAAGATTCATATTTTCCCTTCCAAACACTCTCTCTATCTCTCATCTATTTCTATCTCTACATCTCACCTTGTTCTAATTCTTTCCTCACCCACTCTATCTTGTATTGATCAGTTGATCAATTTGGTGTTTCTGTTAGCGGGCCATAACATAAATTGGTATCATAGCAAACCTTGGTGATAGATTACATAGGTATCTTCATGTATAGTGAGCTAAAACCTCGTTAAGGCCCAATACCTTTGTAACCTATATATATGTTTATCAATCAATGGAAACCCTAAAGGAGGACTTTACATCAATCTTGGGATCTTACATGGTATCACAACCTTTTCTTCCTCACGGAACCCTAATTTGATCCTCCCAGCTCACCTCTTCTCTTACCGATGCCAGCCTCGTTTCGCCGCTACCGATCAACATCACCAAGTTATCCTCTTCCTCCGTCCTTCTTCCTCGCCGTCAACCTCGCTGCCGCCTCACCACTAGATCCTGTCGCCTGCGCCCCTCCGACCGGCCATCCTCTTCCTCTGCCTATCTCGCTCCCGCCGCCGCTTCATCCCCTCGCGGTGTCCCAGATCCGGCCTTCCTCAATCGCCAGATCCAAACCTCTTCTCCCTCTCGCTCTCGCCCTCTTTCGTCCTCGCTCACAGCCACTGTCGCCAACATCCCTGCAGCCCTGCCTGTTGAGATCCTCCCCCAGTTCGTTTCTTTCTCCAAAAAAAAAAAGTGTGACCTCACCTGCTGCGCCCACGGCCGCGGCATCGACGTTTGCGGCCGCCGCCGCATCACTCGCCGCCCTCCTCCTTCAACCACCGCCCCTCGATGGTCCCCGGTGCCTGGCTTCAACCCTCATTGGCTACACTCCGGCTCCCCTGCCTTGAGACATGCCGGTCCTCATGCCTATCTGACATCGTTTGATCGAGGCTATGTTCCGCCGGTTGGGCATCACGCCTTCTCCTCTATGCAGCCGACGTCTTCAGACTCTTCTTGGTACATGGACACTAGTGCCACCTCCCAGATGACGAACTCCTCAGGTAACCTCTCATCTATTTCTTTTAAGGGCCCTGCACACTCTATTATCGTCGGAAATGGTGGTCGTCTTGCTACTTCGGGGATTGGCCATGCCAAATTACAGACCCCAACCCAACCACTACACCTCAACGATGTCCTCATTGCCCCAAAGATTGTCAAAAACCTTATCTCTGTCTGTCGGTTCACTACTGACAACAACGTTTCCCCTGCGTTTGATCCCTATGGTTTCTCTGTGAACGATCTTACTATGGGGGTTACTCGCATGAGATGTAACAGCAGCGGGGAGCTCTACCCTGTCACACCACCTCCCGCGTCCAGTCAGTCGTGCCTGGTTGCCCTCTCGGCATCATCGTCCAGCATGTAGCATGCACGCCTGGGCCATCCCAGTGCTGCCGTTCTAGATGTCCTCCGTTCCCAGAGTCTTGTCACCTGTACTAAAGACCCACGCTCTGGTTTATGCTCTTCCTGCCAACTAGGCAAACATGCCAGATTGCCGTTCCAACGGTCTTTAACCTCTACCCTTGCTCCATTTGATATCATTCATAGTGACATTTGAACCTCTCCTGTGCCTAGCAAAGAGGGTCACAAGTACTACCTCTTGTTTCTTGATGATTACACTCATTACTTATGGGTCTTCCCGTTGCATTTCAAGTCCCAAGTGTTTCCTGTCTTTGTCAGATTCCATACCTACATCAAAACACAGTTTCACATATCCATCAAATGTTTCCAATGCGACAATGGCCGTGAATTTGACAACAAAGACTTTCACTCTTTCTTTGCCACAAATAGGATCTCCTTTCGGTTGTCTTGGCCCTATACCTCCCAGCAGAATGGCAAAGCCGAATGAATCATCAGAACCATAACCAACATGATGCGCTGTCTCCTCTTCCACGCATCTATTCCCATTCCCTATTGGCCTCACACCTTATCCACTACCTATTATCTCCTAAACATTCTCCCATCTACCACCCTTCAATATCGCTCGCCAGGTCAGGCCCTCTATTACACTTTACCTAGGTATGATCACCTCCGTACCTTCGGGTGCTTGTGCTTCCTAAACCAGTCCTTAACCGCCCCAAACAAGCTTCACCCGCGTTCCACTCCTTGTGTCTTCCGAGGCTATCCGTCTAATCATCGCGATTACCTCTGCCTCGATATCACGACCCATAAGCTCATTGTGTCTCGACATGTCACATTTGATGAGCCTCGCTTCCCCTTTGCTTCTCCTCGCCTCCCCTCTTCTACACCTCATGTGTCTCAGTCTGAGTTAGAGTCATCGTTCCCTCACTTCTTTCTTCCCCATAGCTCTCCCGGTGCTCCTGCCTCTCTCTCGCTGCCACCACCACCTCCCCCTCCCACCAGAACACACACCTGCAGCGTCTCCGGTGTCTTTCGACCCCGTCAAATCGTCTCCATGACCACCGCACATCACCCCGCCGCTCAACACCATGCCTACACCCCTCCGTCAGATCGCCATGTTGTGATGCTGCGCCCGCAGCCAATCAACGTAACCACCCCCACCCTACGTCCCACACACTGGCGGCGCCCGCAGCATGCCTTGCGGCGCCGGCAACCAATCAACAAAGCTCCGCCCCCCTAGCCCTTGTCCCTCCCGACTCCCAATCAACCTCTTCCTTCACCTCGACCTCCCTGTCCCTCATCCCCACCTCCCACAAAACAATCCTCATCGACCCGAATTGGCAGGTGACTATGCTCGACGAATACATGTCCCTTACAAAGAATGGTACTTGGGTTCTTGTCCCTCGCCTTCCAGCGGCGAACGTCGTTCGCTGTATGTGGCTCTTCCGTCACAAGTTCCACTCTAATGGGAAGTTGGAGCGCTACAAAGCACGTCTTGTGGTCAACGGTAGATCTCAGCAGGTAGGTATTGATTGAGATGAGACCTTCAGCCCCGTGGTCAAGCCTGCCACTATCCGAGTGGTGTTGAGCTTAGCTCTGTCGCGCAACTGGGCCATTCATCAGTTGGATGTCAAGAACGCTTTTCTGCATGGTCACCTGAATGAGACCGTCTACATGTTTCAGCCGTCGGGGTTTAATGATGCTGATCGTCCCAAGCACGTCTGTCTCCTGAAGCGCTCTCTATATGGTCTGAAACAGGCTCCGCGAGCTTGGTTCCAGCGCTTTGCTTCTCATCTGCTCCGCTTGGGTTTCATTGGCAGCCGCTCGGATTCGTCCATGTTCATCTATCGTAGAGGCTCCGACATGGCATTTTTGTTACTGTATGTCGACGATATCATTCTCACCGCCTCTTCTAATGCTCTTCGAACGTCGATTATTTCACAGTTGAGTCCTGAGTTTGCCATGTCAGATTCGGATCAGTTGTCTTACTTCTTGGGAGTTTTTGTTCAGCGGCATGCGTTTGGGCTATTTCAGTCACAGAGTACTGCAATCATGTCGCCACCTCTGTCGATACATCCAACAAGCTCAGCGCTCATTCTGGTCATTTGGTTGATGATGCGACATTGTATAGGAACCTTGCTGGTGCTTTTCAGTATCTCACCTTCACCCGAGCTGATATTAGTTACGCCGTTCAGCAGATCTGCTTGTTCATGCATGCACCCAGGGAACCCCACTTTCATGCCTTAAAGCGGATCATTCGGTACATCAGCGGCACACTCGAGCTAGGCACCACGATCACTCCTTCCTCTAAGCTTGACCTTGTTGCTTAAATTGATGCGGATTGGGGTGGTTGTCCTTACACATGTCGCTCCACGTCTGGTTACCGTGTCTTCCTCAACGACACCCTTGTGTCGTGGTCGGCCAAGCGTCAGTCTGTCGTGTCTCGCTCCAGCGCTGAGGCCGAATACAGAGGTGTTGCCAATGTTGTCTCCGAGTGCTCTTGGCTCCGCAATCTCCTTCTTGAACTCCGTTGCCCTCTTCAGAAGGCCAGTCTGGTCTACACTGACAACGTCTTCGCCGTCTATCTGGCTAGCAACCCAGTCCAGCATCAACGCAAGAAGCACATTGAGCTCGATCTCCACTTCGTCAGGGACAAGGTTGCCATTGGACATGTCCGCGTTCTACATGTCCCGTCCTCTTATCAGTACGCTGATATATATTCACCAAGGGTTTACCTAGACAATTATTCATTGATTTTCGTTCCAGTCTCACTGTACGGCCCCCTCCCGTTTCGACTGCGGGGGTTTGATAGATTACATAGGTCTCCTCACGTATAGTGGGCTAAAAGCCCGTTAAGGCCCAATAACTTTGTAACCTATATATATGTTTATCAATGAATAGAAACCCTAAAGGAGGACTTTACATCAATCTTGGGATCTTACACTTGGCCGGCGCGTTTCCGATTCCATGGCGGAGGGCACTATATCGAAGACATCAGACCTTCAGTTCCAGGAGTTCCGAGATGACACCAAATCGTTCATGGCATCCACAGCTAAATCCATGGCCGATTTGCAAAGGATTCAAGAGGAGTAGATCAGACAATTTGAAGAATTCAAGAAGCTCAACGATCTAAGGATGGAACAGCTCGCACATTTTGTGAGAAATCCACCGGATCCGAGTAGAAGAGAACGGCAACATGAAGGTGCTAGGGGTGAATCACAACATTACAGGGACGAAAGGGGATCTCTACGAGGTTCTGGTCCAGTGGATCAAGAAATCCTAGGATCAAGATGGCATCCGAGTTTCAATGGAGGTCAACCAAGTTCAAGTCAAGGAGGTAGCAACAATCGATTCTATCGAATTCCAAAGCTGGATTTTCCAAGCTTTGATGGAAGAAAGTCGAGGAATTGGATACGCAAGTGCGAAAAATAGTTTGGTATTTTCGCAGTTCCAGATGAACAGCGAGTATATATTGCAGCGATGTACTTGACGGACAAAGCAAACATTTGATTGCAGGGCTATCTGATGTAGAATCCGAGAGTTTCGTGGGGAAATTTCTGTGAGGCCATTTTCTTGAGATTCGAGGATAGCCGAGAAGCTGAAATTGTAGGAGAATTCAATAAATTGGAGCAGCATGATGATTTGGAAGAGTACAACGAACATATTGAAGATCTGCGCGCCGGTATGCTATCTTTCAATCTACAATTATCAGAATCTTACTTTGTCTCAAGTTACATCAGTGGGTTGAAATCAGAGATTCAATCATTGGTCAAGTTGGGAAGGCCATCTTCCATGGCTGACGTTCTTGAGCAGGCAAGATTTCATTACAAGGTAAGTGCAGGCCTTGATTCGGGTTTCTAAGTCTCAATGGAGACCTCAGTCGAGTGGATCCTTCTCTTCTGGATTCAAGAGTCAATCATGGAACCGTGACACTGCAAGAAGAGGAGATAAGGTAGATTCCAGAAGCTTAGGCACGGGAGTGAAACCTCTTTCATCTTTCAGTTCTGAAGCAAGTACTAGCAGATCTAGTGATGCCAAGAAAGGCTTATGCTACAAGTGTGGAGACAAATTCTTTCATGGGCACAAGTGCAAGAATCAATCGTTATTTAGCTTGATTGCTTAGGAAGTTCAAGAGAAATAGCAATCAGTGGATGTGTCTTACCATGACTGGGGTCCTGATGAGGATCAAGATGATACTGAAGTATATGTCCACACCTTGACAGGGGGTGAATCAGGGAGTACTATCCGTGTTAAAGGTTCAATCAAAGGCAGGCCCATTAATTACCATCTTGATTGATAGTGGGGCAACACACAGTTTCTTGGACTCAAGAGTGGCTCGAGAGGTTGGGTTTGAGGTTAGTAGGGCTAGTGTCATGCAGGTTAACACTATCAATGGGACAATGTTCAGTGGGAAGGTTTGCAAAGGTTTCATATGGGAAATGCAAGGGTGCAATTATGATCATGATATCCGTTTGTTGAAAATGGAAGGTAGTGACATGATCTTGGGGACTGATTGGTTGGTAGGATTCAACCCTGTTCTATTTGATTTTGTGGAGGTCCAGATTTCTTTCATGAAATCGGGGAAACAAGTTGTGATTAAGGGGTTCAAAGATGATCAAGGGGCTGACCAGGCTTGTGTAAAAATGATCAGTTGCAAACAATTGCAGAAGTTGTGTAAGCTCCAGTTCCCCTTGAATATGACTCAAGTGGTGCAGGTTTGCAGCTTAAAGGCAACTAATTCAGTACTGCCAGTGGAGATTGAAGATGTGTTGCAGGAATTTGTGGATGTTTTCCAAGAACCTAATTAAGGAGCTTCCACCTGTAAGGAATCATGAGCACGCGATTAACTTGAAGTTGGGAGCAGCTCCTGTAGCCTCCAGACCTTACAGGTATGCTCACTTTTTAAAAGCAGAAATCGAGAAGCAAGTTTCTGAGATGTTACTCAATGGAGTTATAAGGCCTAGTCATAGCCCGTTTACATCCCCAACATTATTAGTAAAGAAGAAAGATGGATCATGGAGGTTTTGTATAGACTATAGAAGGCTAAATGACATAACTGTCAAAGATAAATTTCCCATTCCCCGCATTGGAGATTTGCTTGATGAATTGAATGGTGCTAGTGTGTTTTCCAAGTTGGATTTGAGAGCCGGTTACCATCAAGTGAGGATGGTTAAGAAAGATATTGTCAAAACCGCATTTAGAACTCATCATGGTCACTATGAGTTTAAAGTAATGCCATTTGGCCTGACCAATGCTCCAACCACTTTTCAATGTTTGATGAATGATGTGTTTGGGGAATTGCTGAGAAAGATAGTGTTGGTATTTTTTGATGATATTTTGGTTTATAGTAGAGCTATGGATCAGCATGCTGCACATCTCATAGAGGTACTGTCACTTATGAGAAAGCACAAGCTTTTTGCTAAGAGGTCAAAGTGTGAGTTTGACCAGGGAGAGGTGGAGTATTTGGGACACATTATCTCAGGAACTGGTGTGTCTACTGACCCCAAGAAAATTTCTGCTATGTTGAATTGGCCCTCCCCTAAAATCTCAAAGCTTTAAGAGGGTTCTTGGGTCTAACTGGGTATTAAAGACGGTTCATTAAGGGCTATGGTTGCATTGCTAAGCCCCTTACTGATTTACTGAAGAAGGATTCCGTTGTGTGGACTAATTCTGCAGAAAAGGCTTTCAGTGATCTCAAGCTAATTTTGACTTCACATCCTGTTTTGGCCATGCCTGATTATGCACTTCCTTTTACAATTGAGACAGACGCTTGTGATTCTGGCATTGGAGCTGTGTTGATGCAAAATGGCAGACCTTTATCCTTTCTAAGCCAAGCTCTTCATGGGAGATACCTACTATTAGATGTGTATGAAAAAAAGTTGTTGGAAATTTTATTGGCAGTGGATAAATGGAGACACTATTTGGAGGTCAGGAAGTTTTACATTAAGACAGACCACCAACCTCTTAAACATTTGCTAGACCAGAAGTTGGCAACTCAAATTTAGAGGAAAGCAATAAGGATGTTATTGGGTTTGCATTATGAGATTGCTTACAAAAAAAGGAGTTGAGATCGAATAAAGTTGCTGATGCTTTATCTAGAGTTTTTGAAACTCAAGAGAGTAGCTGTGATGCATTGACTATTGTTCAACCTATGTGGCTGACTGAGATTTTTGAAAGCTACAAGGGTGACCAAGTGGTTCAAGGGTTGCTCCTCACTGCAATGTCTGCAAATCCGGGGTTGTTTACAGTTGCAAAAGGCCTTTTCAGATATAAAGGTAGGTTAATCATTGGTAATAACTCTGATTTATTAGTTAGGTTGTTAAAATCCTTTCATGAGGATTCAGTGGGAGGTCACTCTGGCATTCATGCCACTTACCAGAGACTTAAAAGTCTGTTTTACTGGCAAGGCTTGAAAGCGACAGTGACTGAGTTTGTGAATGTTTGTGAGGTGTGTCAAAGGTGTAAGACTGAGAATGTGGCTTCATCTGGGTTGCTACAACCTCCGCCGATACCCGACCAACCTTGGAGTCACATCAGCTTAGATTTTGTGGAAGGTCTTCCCAAATCTCAGGGTAAAAATACCATCTTAGTGGTAGTGGATAGACTGACTAAGTATTCCCACTTTATTGCTCTCACTCATCCTTTTTCAGCTGCATCTGTTGCGTCCTTATTCATGGAGCACATCTACAAGCTTCACGGCTTACCTATTAGCATTGTGTCATATAGAGATAAGGTGTTTGTGAGTCAGTTTTGGCAAACCCTTTTCAAATTATTGCACACAAGCCTGGACATGAGCTTGGCCTACAATCCTCAATCTGATGGTCAAATCGAAAGGGTGAATAGAAGCTTGGAGACTTATTTAAGATGTATGACATTGGAGAATCCTAAGAAGTGGGTGCAGTGATTGTTCTTAGCTGAATGGTGGTACAACACCACCTTCCACTCCACCATTAAGATGACCCCTTTTGAGGCACTTTATGGTTGTCCCCCTTCTCCGGGTTTACCTACAGTTTCTTCTACATCTACACCAGCTGGAGATTGGTTAGCTTCAAGGCAACACATGGTGAGGCAGCTCAAGTATCATTTGCAACAGGCCCAGTCTCGTATAAAACAGTGTTCAGATGCACACAGGACACACAGGGAATTGAAAGTGAGCGATTGGGTGTTTCTCAAACTCCAGCCTTATAGACAATCGTCAGCTGCAGTTCATAAGAATCTTAAGCTCAGTGCTAAGTTCTATGGCCCATTCAAAGTCATAGCTCGTATTGGTAAAGTAGCCTACAAATTGCAATTGCCTGACTCTTCAAGGATCCATCCTGTCTTCCATGTTTCGCAGCTGAAGTTGAAGAGAGGTCCCAACTTGCCTTCCACACCTTTATTGCCAGACACTGATGAGGAAGGTCAGATTTTGACAGAGCCAGAGGTGATCCTGGACACCCGTTCTCACCAGCTTCCTAACGGTGATCCAGTGACTGAGTGGTTGATTCAGTGGAAGAATTTACCAGCTTCTGAAGCTACCTGGGAAGCTGCGGCCCATATCCTGAACCAATTTCCATTTTCAGTGATGTATAGTAAATGGGTGTGGAAATGTTCTAGCTTGATTGTAAAGCCTTGAGTTAAGGCTCTCTAAGGGATGGGCAATGTTATGTTTTAGCTTGATCGTAAAGCCTTGAGTCAAGGCTCTCTATGAGATAGGCAATGTTATGACCTTAGTCACACTACAAAAAAAAAAAAACTTTTTAGCAACGGCTATTTACCGTGGCTGAAAGTCCATATGCCTTGGCCAAAGGGTAGTAGCCACGGCTATAGCCACGGCAAACCAGCCGTGGGGAAACCTTGGGTGGCAAAAGAGTCTAGCCACGGCTACAGTCGTGGCTAGAGGCAAAGCCACGGCAAGTTGCCGTTGCTAAGTTATTGCTGAAAAAAAAAACACACTACCTTTTAGCCCGGCTTCTTCAGGCCCGGGCTAAAAAGTCCCATATTTTATAAAAAAAAAACAATACACCACAAATTCTATTCTAAATACATTAGAATAGCAGCTAAAAGAATAGTTTTCAATTATATTAAAAAGCATAACAATGTAAATGTAATACTGTACAATTAAGCTATGCTACTAGAGAATGAGATCCTATAAGTTTCATTCAAAATACAAAAGTTTTGTTATGTTCTACTAACTATGCAAAATAATGTAAATATTTGTCATCCTTTAGGCAAATCCCATAAGTCAGCACCTGATTTTTGTCATCCTTTTTAGGCCTTGTTCTTGAATTCTTGTGCTGCTTGACCAGCAACCTCTTCACAACTACTTGTTCATTTGGTAAAGCTGCCTACAAAAATGGAGTTGAATAAGCAAAAAAGTAATGAAAAGCCTACTATAAGGCTCTCGAATACAGTGTGAAACTCAATCAAACGTTTCGTTAATATTTCTTTACAAACATGCATAATCTTTATCTGGTCATAATTTAAAACATAGATCAGAAGCAAACAAAGCAGTTAACAAGCTCAAATAATATACTATTAGGAAAGGAATAAATAGCATAGAAGCAACAAAAGCAGATTTCCAAGAGGCAAATCCAACTGAAAAAGATAAGAAATCGAAAGCGATATTTTTGCTTATAATTTGATTTAAATACATATATTGATTTTCAAGGACTAAATAAACTTTTTCAAGATGATACCTAACCTTGATCTTATAGAAGCACAAGATATTTAAAAAAAATATATTAAAACTGAATCTAAACATCATCACTTACAATATCAGTCTTAGTAACCTTGTGACCATGTGCATACCACAAGCAATCTTTCTGTGCTCATTAGCAAAGACCTTTACAAGTTCACCCTCTAATTTGAATAAAAAAGTTGATGATCAAATAAGTTAAGAACAAATTTTATTTGTATATGTATATATGCATTTCATATGAGCATTGAATGAATTAGAGTGGGTATATTAGTGTATTTGTCAAATATCTACCTAAGTAACTTCATCTTCAAAATAGACCTACAAATGACAGAACACATGAGTATATTTGAATAGGATAGTTTGTACTCCACATTTTTTCAGAAATCTCTTATAATATACTAATAAGTTTTGAGTATTTTAGAGTCGATACCTACAGAGTGTTAGTCCTTCCTTCTCCCTTGACCAAAACATTGGTATCCCTCACTCTTGACCTGCAGATTCATAGTCAGATGAGCATGGAAGCAAGAGCTTATAACACTTTCATTAAGCCATTCTCAAAATAAACCATCTTAGTAACCTTGGCATGCTTCAATTGATTTGACTTCTAGTTCTTTTTCAGTGACATGAGAATTAGGAAATTGAAACCACATTTCATTAATCACGGGAAAAAATTAGGAACTTATAACACTCTCAAGACATTGACCAAAACAATGGTATCCCTCACTCCTAACGTGCAGATTTATACTTAGATGAGCATGGAAGCAAGAACTTATAACACTCTCATTAAGCCATTCTCAAAAGAAACCATCTTAGTAACTTTGGTATGCTTCAATTGATTTAACTTCTAGTTATTTTTCAGTGATATGAGAATTAGGAAATTAAAAAAACCCTTAATTACAATTATGAGAATTAGGAAATTAAAAAACCCCTTAATTACAATTGAGTCCATTTGATCACAAAATAAATCTTGTTGAAAGCTCATCAGGAAAAACCTAGGCGTCCAAGCATCACAACTACTGCAAATTTCATGTCAGTCAACCCATGCCCTTCATTTAATTATTCTAATTCTTTGTACCTGAGATGAGAGCACTTCGTTAGAAGATGATTCCTGTATAAACTTCAGAACACTAACTGTTGGCATTTAAGGTTTTCTTTTTGTTTTTTTTTTCCTAGTAAGGGAGAAAATAGACTATATAACAGCAATGTTAATTATACAAAACCTTCCAAAACTCCACACATTTCCTTGGATATCTCTAATCTTTAAGGTGATTCTCCTAAAGAAAGTTGTGCTGATAAAACAGGGTGATCAACAAGAACTGCTAAACTGCTGCAACATTGGAGAAAGACATCATATTTAAAAAAATTCCACCATTTTTGCTCTTTACAAACCATGAAGCATTTGTACCTGAGAGGGAATCCCACCAATTTTTCATAAAGCATCAATAGGTAGAGTATCTAATACTCTGACAGGAGCCAAGTCCCCAGTGCCTGTAGGAACAAGAAATATCTCAGAACTCAAAACATAGAAATCAAATCAATATATACCATCCATTTTTCTAATACTCTTGATTTCCGAAATAAATTCTATCCAAATTACAATCATGCAGTGACTATGAAAGTGAAACCAAGCCTCGTCCTCTTTTATTTTTTCAGGGTTAGTCATTAATATCTGCTGCTGCAGTCAAAATCAACCATAAAAATCGCCAATTTGAATTTAAAAAGAAAAAAAGAAATCTACCACTCAACCACATAATATAGATACCACCAAAAAAATCGCATCAAAATCAACCATCAAAGAGAAATAGAGAACCTGGAAAGTTGGTTTCTTACATGCCTTTGTCCTGGAAAGTTGGCAACAAGATGTCAGAATAATTAGAGTAAGTTGAACGAGGAAACCTCAACAAAGTGCAGACATTAACCTCTCAAGGAAAGAAGGTAACACAAGACACTCCCTAGGTTAAGACAATAGCTCTCAAGAAGATACCTTGCTAGGTAAGCTATAAATTTCACATTGACAGGCTCTGAAAGATCAGAAGTGAGCTGCTCAGCAGGTACATTGATCTCATAGTTCCCACTTGGGAAGCCAAACAAGCAAAGATTTCCTTTCTCTGATGAGAAAATGGAAAAACAAAAATCATAGTTCATAAGTTTCACTTGACAAGATTGCAAAAAGACGGGAAAAGACAATAAACATTAACAACTCTATAGGTCGGCCAAGGTTTCAGACTTGTAAAATTCGACACAAGTAATATTCAGATGGAGTTAGAAGAGGGTGGCTTGTAGATCTTGTTAATCCCTGAGGCTGTTTGATTTGAGAAATGAACACCCCCCCCCCCCCCCCTCAAGATGGAGGTGGGGATTGCACAACTCCAATCTTGCCCAACAGAGGAACAAGATGACAACCAGGAACATTTTTTGTTAAAAAATCTGCAAGCTGATCACGAGAAGCAACGTGATGCAGAGAAATCAAACCTTCCATGAGCTTTTCCCGAGTGTAATGGCAATCAAGCTCAATATGTTTGGTCCGTTCGTGGAACACGGGATTCTTCGCAATGTAGATTGCGGCTTGATTATCAGAACGAACCGGCACCGGAGCAATGCCAGGAACGTCCAATTCATGTAAAAGGCGCGTCAACCACGCAATTTCTGTGCACACCCGGCGAAGAGATCTGTACTCAGCTTCGGCCGAGGATAAGGAGACGCTTTGCTGTTTTTTGGACTTCCAGGACAAGAGACATGGTCCTAGAAAAATGACAAAGCCACTGACCGATCGTCGGGAGAAGGGGCAACTAGCCCAGTCGGCATCACAGTAAGCTTGTTGAGTGAGATTGGAATCCTTGGTGAGGAGGAGACCTTTGGTGGCAGAGCCCTTGAGGTAGCGGATAACATGAGTGGCAGCATTCATATGAGCAGTCCTTGGAGCCTGAAGAAATTGGCTGAGAAATTGGACTGTAAACGCCAAATCCGGACGTGTGTGAACAAGGAAATTCAATTTCCCAATCAATTGACGATAAATGGAAGGATCTTCGAGGAGATCACCATCACCAGGAGAAAGCTTGAGATGGGGCTCCGATGGACTCACCACTGCCGACTCAGAACATGGGAATTCCAGAAGCAATTCATGGATGAATCGTTGTTGGCTCATCAGCAATCCCTGAGGCACCTTGATGAACTCAATCCCCAGGAAAAAATGGAGATTGCCAAGATCTTTTATCCGAAATTGAGCATCCAGAAACGCCTTAAGACTGAGCATTTCATGGGAGTCACTGCCAGTGACCAAAATGTCGTCAACATAGACTGCTACAAAACAGACTTGGCCATGATTCTTTCGAAAGAAAAGGGAGTAATCGCTTCGAGACTGAGTGTATCCTCGTCGTCTCAGTGCTGCAGATAGCCTTGCATACCACTGGCGGGAGGCTTGCTTCAGCCCATACAGGGATTTTCGAAGGCGACACACCTTGCTAGCACCATCAACAACTAGCCCAAGAGGTAGCTTCATGTATACTTTTTCGTCCAAATGGCCGTGCAAAAATGCATTGTTCACGTCCATTTGCATGACTGTCCAGTTTTTCTGCAAGGCCACAGTGACAAGAGCTCTTACAGTAGTCATTTTAATGACTGGAGAGAAGGTCTCATTATAGTCGATACCCTCTTTCTGAGTAAAGCCTTTGACAACTAAACGAGCTTTATAGCGTTCTATTGAACCATCTGCTTTCCTTTTCACCTTAAAAACCCATCTGCAACCACTGGCTCGCTTTCCCTTGGGCAGATCAACAATTTCCCATGTTTTGTTGGTGTCAAGAGCTCTAAACTCATCATTCATGGCAGCTTGCCACACCTCAAATTCACAAGCTTCTCTAAAGGTGAAAGGTTCATGATCTGGCCGAGAAATGTTAGGAGCTGTGGCTGTGGGGAAGTAACAAGTGGAAGTAATAGTGTGAAGGCAAAATTCAATGTTGCTACAAGAGGAGCAAACATAATCAGAAAGATATGAAGGGGGATGGTGATTTCTGGTGGATTGGCGAGTGGCAACTGGCTGAGTAGAAGTAGGTAAGGGAAATGAAGTACTGGAGATAGATGTTGGTGAAGGAGCATTTGGAATTGAAGGGATGACAGACTCAGCTGTGTCATCAGTTACAATATTGTCTTGGGATGGGAAGGAGTAATCTGTGGATTCATAATTTGTGGTAGATGGGGTGGATATGAAAGGGAAGATGTGTTCATGAAAGACCACATCTCTAGAAAAAAAGGATCTGTTTGGATTCCAAACTGAAGAGCTTGTATCCCTTCTTTCCTGGAGGGTATCCCAAGAGAACACAAGGGACAGCCCTGGGAGCAAATTTGTCTCGGCCATGGGATGGGGTGGAAGCATAGCATAGGCATCCAAAGCATCGAAAATGATCAAAGAAAGGTGCGATTATACAGCTGCTCATAAGGAGTCTTTCCTTGAAGTAGGTGACTAGGAAGTCTGTTGATTATATGGACAGCCATCACCACACTATCACCCCAAAACCGTTTTGGTAAACCTGACTCAAACATCAAGCTTCTTGCTACTTCCAAAATGTGACGATGCTTCCTTTCAACCACTCCATTTTGCTGAGGAGTAGCTGCACAGGAAGTCTGTCTAGTAATGCCATGATCAAGTAGAAACTGAGCATGCTCAGTACTCCCACCTAACTCCATAGCATTATCAGTCCTAATCCCCAAAATCTGTCTCCCAAACCGTCTCTCAACCAAAGCCATGAACTGTTTAACAGCTGAAAAGGCTACAGACTTGACTGGCAGCAATTGAACCCATGTAGTGCGAGTGAAATCATCTACCATAGTCAAGAAGTATCTGCAATTATCATATGTAGGAACTTTGTAGGGTCCCCACACATCTATATGCAAAAGCTCAAAAGCAGAAGTAGTTTTGATAGAACTTAAAGGGAAAGGCAACCTTGCTTGCCTAGCACGAGCACATACTGAACATGAGTTCAAATCTGTTTTACATTTATCAGAAATATCAATAGCAATCAAAGTTTTGAGTCTCCTGAGAGGTAGGTGTCCCAACCTCTTGTGCCAAATAGAGGAATCCACCACATTTGACAGCTTATTCAACTTCCCTTGGGAGTGTGCAGCAACTTGAACACCATCTGTATGGCCTAGCAGGAAGAGATCCTTGACCATGTCTCCAATCTTCATTGGCCTACTCATAGAAGCACCCTGCAAATAGCATCCCTTGGAAGTAAATAACACATAACAATTAAGCTCCTTGATCAATTTTCCCACTGAGATCAAGTTGCACTTGAATTCAGAAACAAGCAAGGTATTGTGCAATGTCAAGCCCTGCACAATCTCCACAGTGCCTGCAGTGGTGATGAGAGTAGTCTCTCCAGTGGGCAAAGTGACAGTGAATGGCCTAGCCAATTTGTATGATGATTTGAACAACTTCTCATCACCACACATATGTCCACTTGCACCACTGTCGACAATCCACACTCTCCCATCAAGAACTTGTTGAGACAGTGTGGTACCTGAAAAACCTGCAAAATCATCGGCCACAGGCTCCTTGCTCCGAGAGGATGGACCACTGGACTGCAGCAATGACACCAGGTGAGCAATCTAGTCACTCGTGAATTCGCTGTTCTGGCTTTGACTCACGGTACCAGCAAATTTCCGATCACCTGTATCCTTTCGATCTCTATTTTCTCTATTCTCTGTATAGCCAGCCGGGAAACCTATAATGAAAAAACACCTGTCCACAGTGTGATTTGTTTTCTTACAATTCGTGCAAAACAAAGGTTTTCGCTCGAACTTTCCTTTCTCTTTATCAACATTTGTTCTCCCAGAAACATTGATACTGGAATTGATGGAATTAGATCCTGATCCGCCAGATCCAGATCCACTAGGTGAAAAACCTTTAGATCCGGAATTAGATGCCTTAGCAAGCATCGACACTCCATCAATTTGAGTAGATCCACCTACAGACTTACTCTCTCTCTGATTTTCCTCCTGAGACAGCAGGTAATAGATGCGATCTACATCTGGCAAGGGATCCATCATCAAGATTGAGTCACGCGCCACAGTATAAGTCTGATTCAGTCCCATCATGAGGTGAATAATACGCTGATTCTCCTCATATTTACTGAAATTCGACACATAATTGCAAGTGCACCCCTCACAAGCGCAGGGTGCTAAATTCTTCATGTTATCCAACTCATCCCAGAGTATCTTCACTCTAGTGAAGTAATCAGAAAACGAGCTAGTACCTTGCACTGTGGTGGCCAGCTCCTGCAAAATTGAGTGCATCTGTGTGCCTCCAACCTTGTTGAAGCGCGAATTCAGCTGGCACCACACGGCCTGGGCAGTATCGTTGTAAATGACGCTTCTCTTTATGTCTGGACCGAGAGTGTTGGTTATCCAGGAGAAGACCATGTCATTGCATCGCTCCCACAGTCTGTACTTTGGAGAATCTGCAGCTGGACGCACAATCTCTCCATTGATGAAGCCAACCTTGTTTTTCGCCGACAAGGCCATCCGGAGAGATCGGCGCCATTCTCCAAAGCCTTTTCCATTGAAAGGAGGTGTAACGAGTATGAGGCCTGGATGATCACTTGGATGTAAGAAGTACGGATCATTGGGATCCAGCTTGCTGAGATCAGCTTTGCCTGATTCGACGACTTGTTCGTCACTCATGGCGAATCCTTGCTTGGAGAGCCAGAAAAATAGCGAGAAGGTTCAATTGAAGTGGAGAATCAGCACGGATCGTCAGATCTGCTCTGATACCATGTTCGATTTGAGAAATGAAACGAGATCTGGAGATGGAGGAAATGGAATTGAGCAAAGCTCGGAGACGAAGGAGAGAGTTTTGGAGGGAAGAACTTCAGCTTCTATTTGATTGATTGAATCCGGATTTTACAATGTGGGCTATTTATACACAAGCCTTATACAGAAGCCCAAACATTGGCCCAAATCTATAACAAAAGAAAATAGGCCCAATATTCACCATCGTCTTCTTCCTTTCGCTTACTGAAGACCAAGGCTGAGCTGCTTGTGTGAGCTTGTATCCGAACAGAGGCATATATTTCATCCCCCAAAATTATAATGCATCAATTCAGTGTTAATAACAGAATTACAACTTCACATATCAATAATTATAATAATAAACAATTTATAGAAACAAAACATCGGGTAAATGCAAACCTCAACACCAGAATCAACCTTTCGTTTCTTCCCTTTTGTCACTGCATGAAACAATAAAATTGAGGCATAGTCAAAGGTGTAACTTCTTGGCTGCTGAAAAAAATAGACCAAATGTAACATGTTCTATATGTGTGTGTATATAACCCATGGTATTTGTCCATTAACTGGCATCTTGGACCCTCTCCTCCTCGTATAATGTTCCAAGGTTTTTAATGATAAGAGCTGAGAGCAAAAAATTCATTCTACAACATTCACAAGTTACAAGCTTCAATTGGAACGCTTAATCCCCTAATTAACACAAGAAGAAAAGAATTAAAGCCTGCAACTTAGCTAGTAATAAATTGATTGCTAACTCTATCGAATTTATCATCCCCTTTAACACGAAGAACCCTAATATCTAAAGAATTTCAATCAGAACATGTTTCAACCCGCAACCACACCGTGAATAGCCTAATTGAATATTGTTGCAGATAGATAGATAGATAGAGAGAGAGAAGCAAAACCCTAATTAGCAAACAAGCAGAAAAATTCAAGATCTAACTATAATATTTTCAGCAAATGAAACCCTACACGAACCGTGAAACCCACTTTCCCCAATTAAACCCTAACCAAACATCCTAAGGGGGTTTCAAGAGATTACCTGAGAATGAAACTCGGAGACCCTAGTGGGGGGTACAGATATGAACGACCAACGCAGAGGGAGTGGGTTGGAGAAGACCGGCGCACACGACTCAAGCTAAGCTCCCCGGCGCCGTCAAGGCTTGGCTCCGGCGAGCTCCAATCCGCAACGGCACCGGCCGATTGGAGGGAGAAGATGGAGGTTTTCGCGCCTACACGGGAGAGTGAAATTGCGAAATGTGATTTTGGATCTGAAGTCATACGGTTCAAAGGGTGGGTTTAGTTTTAACTTTTATTTTATTTTATTTTTTTAACAAAAAGTTAAGTGTTTTGGTGTAGCTTCAGCTACAGGGCCGTGGTAAAGTTGGCACCTCCACTCAATTGTTTGCCACGACACAAGATCCGTTGCTATTGTATAGCCAAAATCTAAACAACAGCCACGACAAACCCTTGCCGTTGCTACGCGTGGTGGCTAATATATTTTTTTTTGTAATGATATAACTTAGTCTATAAATAGACTTTGTGAGATTGGAGAATGGGTATGCAATGATAACATTCATATTTTCCTTCCCAAACACTCTCTCTATCTCTCATCTATTTCTATCTCTACATCTCACTTTGTTCTAATTCTTTCCTCACCCACTCTATCCCTTCAATTGGTTACTGTTGTATTGATCAGCTGATCAGCTAACATTTTCCAAATTAATTTATCAAATTGGGTTTTATAATTAAATATGTAATTTTGACCTAATAACTCTAAATCATTGTTCAACAAGAAAAAAAAATTAAAATAGTGAGTTGAATTGCCGTAAGACATATGACCAACTTAAGAAAAGCAATGGTATATTAATACTATGAAATTGATTTAAACTAGGGGTGGGCACAAATTTTACAAATTCCGGTTTCATTCCGGTCCCATTTCGGTCCCGGTGGAATTCGAGGGAAAAAAAATAAACTCCGTCCCGCAAATATAATATAATATAATATAATATAATATATATTATATTATATTATATTATATTATATTATATTATATTATATTCCCTCCGTTTCCTTTTAAATAACTTTTTCAAGTGAAGCACGTAGTTTTAGAACGGTAAAAACTATATTAAGATTAATATTTTAATAATTTTTTTAATAATTTTATACTTATCACCCATAAGTATGAGATTATTGAAAAAAAATATTTAAAAAGCAGTTTTGCTCATCACACGGCCAATTTATCGCCAAACACACGGTGGCGATTGCAGATCTGAAAACCGTGGTAATTTGGCCGGCCACGGATCCCAAAACCGCAAGAAATGATATGGCGACGGTTTTAAAAACCGTCGCAATAAATGCGGCTACGGATGCCCAAACCGTATGCTTCCTGTTTTGAATGAATGATGGCACCTAGTGCTTCCTATTCATTATTTTTCAGTCGGTTTTCTCAAAATTAACACGATTTGAGCATCCGTAGCTGTACTTATTGCGACGGTTTTCAAAACCGTCGCCATTTCATTTCTCACAGTTTTTGGAACCGTGGCTGGCCTAAATACTACATTTTTTGGATCCGCAATCGTCACCGTGTATTTGGCGATAAATTGGCCGTGTGGATTGTCTCCCCCTTAAAAAGTTATTATTTTATATAGTTTTTTCATTTTAAAAAACGTGCATTAATAGTAAAAAGTCAATTAAAAGGAAATGGAGGAAGTATTATGTTATATTATATTATATTATATTATATTATATCCACCCCTTATACTTATAATTTTAGAAGCAACGTCTTTGTAAAAATTTGCGCCACGTGTCTTTCTCTTAGCAAATTTAAGAATCACAATTTCCAGCCTCTCTCAACCCACGTTCCCCTTCAACTGCCTGTCAATCAATTAAGTTTCAACGGCAGTTCTTCCCCAAATACTAGGCTATGGCATAAGTTCTTCTAATTGAAGCAATTGCTGGCAAATTAGCATGCCACCCTCGCCAATTCGGGAATCGATCAAAAGAGTGCGGTGAAATTGGAGGCGATGGTGGACATCGTTGGTTGTTCTGAGCTTTGCCGTTAAGCAAGGGATGAATATGTGATGGGGGCAGTGAAATTGGAGACGGATCGAGGGAGAGAGAGGAGATTGAGGGCTGTCCATCGGCGGTTGACGGCGAGGTGGAGAGGTGCGGTGGCGGTGTTGGTGGATTCTGTCGGGGGTCTGGGTGCGAGAGAGGGTCGAGTTGGTGCATCAGAGGGAGGTCAAGTCGGAAAGAATAAGTGGAGGAGGATGGGGATTGTGTTTGAAGAGAAGCCAATCAATACCGGATTGTTCTTCGTCCTCCTCGATAGTATCCTCATAACACGACAAATCTCCTCATCTTGACCAATGACCGGATCAAGCTTCCTTGCTTCCTCAACTAGGTCATGGCCATAGGCACTGAAGACCGGTCTTCAGGGCCTGAAAAGAGGTGTCCTAGATGCACTCTCTACTTTCCTTCCATCCTTGCCGCCGAGTTTCTCGACTTCCAATTTCACCTTTGTGGAGGAAGTACCGTCTTCCTTGAGTAGATCATTGATCTGGGAATCTTCCAAAAGGCCTAGGATGAGCTGATCGATGGCCAAATGAGTATCCCCTTTGGATTTTTGAGCCGATTGGGCGCGCCGGATCACCTTGATAAGTGAAGAGCTCGCGGGGATTTCATCGGGGGTGGGGTTTGAGAAGGTAATCTCTTGAGGGCTCTGTTGAAGACTCTCCACTGAACTTGCAGACTCATCGCTTCCGTCGGCGGTTGCAACCGCTTGCCGGAGGATGCCGGTGGGATCGGATATCAAAGCTCTTGCAATGTGAAGAGGGGTGAACTGAGCATGGCCATTGCTCATTGCAAGCAAATGGGCGGCTTCAAGCATCTCATTTGTCTTATGGGTGAACTTTTCTGGGTTCATATCGCCCTAAAGCCGATTCCTTTTTTTTTCCTGAAAGTTTAGGATTCTAGATTTCAGATTACCAACATAACAGATCTAGAAACAAGTCCAGGTTAACGAAAACTTGAATGACGACGGATGACTCACGGATCGATGTGAGCAATTGATGAGGAGGTTGGGGAAGATGTGCAGGGAAAGTAGGAGTGTGCAACGAGCGGTGTCTTTTTGGGAGGACATGTTGAGGGCTGCAGCTGGGGAAGTGGTGGCAGAGATGGAAATCAAGGACTATGTGCTGCTAGACCTCATCCTACTACAGGCCAAGGACCTCTCTCAATCCATTCTCATGATTGGTCACTCCATCTCAACCTCTCTTTTTTAACTGTCCGTCTCCTTTACTGTGTATACTCTATTGAATTAATTAATTAGTTTGGTCAACGCTCATGAGATGGTATCCCATCCGTGCTCCTCGGTCATTTTAATGAGCTTGCATCAAATTTTTGTATAGCTTTAATGCATCGTCTCATCAAATTGTCTCATTATATGGTAGGATTGTAGGAATTGTATAAGTTAATTGTCTACACTTTGGGTTGCGATCGATATAATATTCTTTATAAAATTCAAAGTATCAATCGTTTCGATAAAAGATTTCACCGTAACAATCGAAGATTTAAAAAAATAGCAGGGTGAGGGTGAAGAGTTTGAGAAAAATGGCATGTTAGTGAAAGTTGATGTGGTCGATATTTTGTGTAGGGTGTGAAACTCGACCAAAAATATTATAAAAAAACCCTGAACACGGTTCGGGAAAAGTACTAGTTATATTATATATGTGTAAAATAAGTTTTAATTTTAATAATAGTAATTCTTTATATATATATATATATATGTATGTATGGTCACATTACAATTAATTTATTTACATATTTAGTTATTGTATTTATATTTAAACTTTGAAGTTTACCTTTACTGATTTATACATACGTACGTACTGTAGGTGAAGATTTGAAATTATTTCAAGTTTTCAACCTTGACTCCTCCATCTTGCTTCGAATCTCTATAACATGCAGTGTGTTTTTTTTGGTATGAAACAGTACTAAAATTGGGCAGTGTTAATGTTAACACTTAAAAGTCATGAAATTGTATGAACTAGAATGAACTATGAAGACATTGTTTATTTTTTAAGTTCTTATAATATTTTATTATTTTTATTTGAGAGACAAGGTTCGTCCCGTCCCGTTCCATGCGGGGTAAAACCAACCGTCCCGTTCTGTGCGGGATAAAGCCCATGTGGAATTTCTAAAAAAAAAAAGTGAATCTCGTCCCACTTCCGTCCCGGAAAAAATTAAGCGGAACGGGCTTTGCCCCGGTCCCGTCCCGTCTCGTCTCATCCCGTACCGCGCCCACTCCTAATTTAAACACGTCAAGGATAGGTGGAAGGTTTTCTAAAAAAACGAGATAATTCTATGGCAACATAAATTAAAATTAATTGAGTACATATTTTTCATTTTAATCTCTTTAAGCGAGAGGTAATTATATCTACGGGTGTGTTTGGCAACACAAGTTGTTTTTCAGGACTTCTTATTTTAATATTATATAGTTTTAAATGAAATAAAACTAATATTATATTTTAATTAGCCTTTTGAAATTGAACTTTCAACAGCTTCACCCTTAGTGTTTCAGAGCTTTTCTTTTTATACACAAAAATCTATTCAATTTATCAGCTACCCATTCAGCTAGCTAAGGTTACCAAACACATTACTAGCTTATCAATAGGTTACTTTAACATATATTTTTGCACAATTAACCATTCAGCTTAAACTACCCATTTAACTTCAACTTTTAGAGTGTGTGTGGGGGTGTGTGTGTATAAAAGAGAGAGAGAGAGAGAGAGAGGTTGGGTCAGATGTACCCATGCATCCTTTATTGTGTTAAGTGTTAACAAATCTGGATCATTGATTGAATGAAATGAGTGGTTGAGCTTATTTGACAATTTTGTCTTTTTTCTTTGATTAAAAATCAATGGGACCCAATTCTTTCTTTGCCCACTTACTGAATTACGTGTGCATGTGTTGTATTGTTGGTGGTTTTGTGGGGCACTATTTTTTTTTCCTATAAATTAGTCGATGGTATCACGAAAAATTATTCGATGGTATTGCTTGATTATTCTGATATAGAGTGATTATTCGATGGTATCGATACATTTTTCATTCATATATATGACCACCAACATAAAAAAAACACAAAGGTGTTACTGTATTATTCAGTTAGTTATGCCATTTTAACAAATCACAAAGGTGACATTGCTATTCTCTAGGTTAATAGTAATTATTTGCAACTATTCGCTAGGTTAATAGTAATTATTCGCTAAATCGATTGTTATTATTCGGGTATAAAGCGGAGTTATCGTTTAGATAATAGCAAAAAGAATGATCAATTTTGCAGCTATTCGCTAGGTTGATAGTAACTATTCTCTAAGTTGATAGTAATTATTCGCTAGGTTGGTCAATTTTTTAACAAACCTACTTCTAATTGCCCTCGTACATATGAATAATTCCTGAATATCAACGAATAGTAGCTCTAAACTTGCCGAATAGTCGGTAAATTCATGAACAATTTTAGACAGAGTTTGAATTTCAATAAACCTACATCTAATTACCCACATACATATGAATAATTTCTTATTGCCATCACATAATCGCGAGAATAACACAAGCAACCACTCAATCACATATCATCTCTACCAAATTCGTCAGAACTCCCCCAAATTCATCCAATCCTCCTAAAGTGTTTGCCCTATCCTGATAGCATGCATTTAGGTAGGCATAATAGGTTGTATTTAGCTTTAGTTATGATGCATATCATGCATGGTTTAAGCATAATTTGCATATTTCTCTCTATGTTGGTGGAGTCGGAATCTACACACTTTTATTGATTATTTCATGTAACTGTGGATCCGATGACGAGACATGGGTTGATAACGCATTGGATGAGAAAGTCATGTTGATAGAATAAGCTTACATGAAGATCTAAAGAGGTCCTAAGAAGAAGAAGAGAGCCTAAACGAAGAACAAGTTTGCAGAAGTTGTCGCCAGACATGCTAAACTTGTTTTTCCATTTTTGGAGGCCTCGGTTGTCCGATTGACTATTATGCCCATGCGTTGGAAAGCTCTTTCAGAGAGTTACAACTTTCTTTTTGACAAGAGAAGTTGAATCGAGCTGAATTTTCTGTAAAATACAGATGCAGAGGCCGCAACATCTGTGGCAACGACCAATACATTCCCGCAACTAGAATCATCATGCAACAGCCAAGCAGCGGATGCGGCCACCGCATCGTTCGTCGGCGTGGAGACAAGTCATTTTGCTTATTCTAAACCTAGGTTGATGAGACTTTTGGCCAACTTTAGTTCTTAAGTACGATTTTTACACTAGTTTTATCAACTACTATTCTATTCGCATTCATCAGACAATTAGAGAGATTGAGAGATGTCTTCCATGAGGAACTAAACTCCTTTGTTCTATCTACAATTTGAAGCTTTGTTTGGATTAAGTTGTGAGTTTTTGAATCTTGTTCCTTATTTCCTATATTGAATGTTTCGACTTCTTTACGCTTGATTGTTGATTGTTTTATTCTATCTTGTCTAGTCAACTTGTTAGATCAATTCAATTGCCAGGGTTTTGTAGATTCCTGATTGCGAACCTTAACCCAAGTAGCAAACTTATCCCTTTAGGGTTGATTGAACTAATTGGATGAGTATGAAGTTGGATGTGTTGTTAAATCCCTCTTTAGGGACTTGAAATACATTGCTTAATCTCTGAACTTAAAGCTATCGTTTGGGTTAAATTCTTCTTTAAGGACTGCTCATGAGATAAGGGTTTCTATGACTGATTGGACTAGTAACTATATTAGGGTGGGACAAGGGCATTCATAGGAAATCTAAAAGAACGAGATGAAGTTACAAAGATTGATTCAACCAAATAAAGTGGATAATTGTAGGTAGAACTATTTGTCTATTTCTCAATATTGTCTGAATCAAATTCATTTACTTTTGTTTTCATCATTTTGCTTTGATAAAATGCGGATCTTTTGCATTCTTAAAAAACCCCCGTTGGTTACTTGATTGGTATCTGAATCACACTTGAATAGAAAATTTCCCTTGGGATCGACCTCTTACTTATTGTTATACTAGTTATAAGTTTGAGTTATATTTTGACAAGATCAACGACAGGTTTTCCTCCCTTCAAAATTTGGCGTCGTTGCCGGGGAAATTTATTTATTCTTTTGTGTTTTTTGTTGCTAATTTTTGTGTGGACCGTCTTATATGGTCCATACCCGTTTGATTCAGAGATTGAAAAAACCCTTTCCGCCTTAAGGCGAGAAACTCATGATCGCTTTCACGAGTTACCTTTTGATCAAGGAGAAGGCACTGCAGAGATAGCTAACGATGCAAATCGTACTCTAAATGAGCTTACTGCTCATGATCTAGCACAACAACACTTGGCAATCCAATTACTTGTACTTGGGGAAGGAGTGAATTTTGAACTGAAATCTGGGGTAGTTCATCTTTCACAGTTTCACCACATCTTTCAATATCTTGGGTCATCCTTAAAAATTTGTCCAAGTTTTCTTGTAGAGTCAGATTAGTATCCATCTTAAAGGTAAATAACCGACACAGCAAAGATATCTTGGAAGGCAGAGATTTAGAAAGGTAAAGCTCTTCTAGAGCCTTCCATAGAGATTGAGAGGTAGAGTAGGTTACTACCTGTCTTGCTACGTCATCAGAGAGTCTTAGCATGATCTCTGAATGTGCCATGAGATCAAGCTCCAAGTCCAGGATCTCAGTCTTGGATCCAGAGCTTCCAGGGATCTCAGTAAGCTTAGAAGGATCCGGAGTTTCATCAGTCTTGACTCCTCCCTTCCCTTTTCCATCGTTGTCAGTAGATGTAACTCCTACAACAGCGGCTAAGTCCGGAAAAACAGCTTTCCAGCACTTCTTGGTGATGAGTATGGCCCTCATCTTGACTTGCCACATGGCGAAGTCCATCGTTCCATCGAACGGCTTGATCTTGAATGCACTATCTCCCATTGTTCCTGAAATGGAGACGAGTAAGTTCAAGAATACACAATCACAGCAGATGCAGCGGAAGAGACCTACAGAATAATCCTAGGGTTTCAAGAAACCGAATGTGATTTATCAGTAGCCAAGCTCTGATACCACAATGTTATGGAAATCTCTCCTAAAACCACAGAAAGAACGTGATACCAAATCAAGCAGACAAGGACACACACAAATGTTTACGCGGTTCGGGTTTAAACCTACATCCGCGGAGCCTCAGAGGGGAGACTCGCCCAATGTCCACTAGATCAAAGGTTCAAATAAGAACTCGGTTTACAATACACACTACTAGAAGATACCAAAGCCAGAAACCCTAAAAGACATGAGAATACAAGAGCAAGACAAGATGCAAGAGTAAGAAGGAATCGGAGATGAGAATCTCCCTTTTCCGCTAGATCTGTGCTTCTTAGAAGAAGCCCCACTCGGATCTAGGAAGACGAAGTGTGTTGGATCAGCTAGGATTAGCGCCTTTTATAGAGAGGCACTTTACCAAAAATGCGGCGTCTCAAGTCCTTCAGGTGTTATCTGGCTTTGGGCTCAAGTCCAAGCTGTAACAAGAATAGGCCCAAAAACATACAACACTTCTAACCCATATTGTCACCTTCCGAGCTGGCCCATGTGAGATCCTTCCAACCCGGCTAAACCAAGGGTTGACCTTCCATGAGCCATGGTTGCTCCAATGTGGGTGCTAAGGTACCTGTTCTAGTGTGCTATTGTCATACACGAGCACTCTTAAGAGTTTCTCAGATTACAAGGTTTTACACTGTCTAGATGACAAATAAACGGTAAACCCTGGAATGATATTCAAAAAATTGATCAATGGGAGACGTGCAATAGTATGATTAAAGCCTGGACAATGAATTCTGTGTTGGAATCGATTACCAAATCAATCTTGTATGTTGATACTGCATATGAAATCTGGTGTCAACTTGAAAAACGATTTTGCCTAAGTAATGGTCCAAGAAAGTGTAAGTCTTGAACAAAGATGTGCATTCTTTGAAACAATGTTCTGGACAGAAAATCATTGACGATTTGACCACTACACTTGCTTGATGTAATGCCTAGATTTGGGATCTGTTACTCCAAAAGTTTTTGAGTATATGAGATGCAGAGAAAGGAAAAAGGCTGAGCAGTGGTTGTTTCGATTCTTGAACGTATGGGATGAGTGTTACAACTCTCACAGGAGTCCGTTGCTGTTGATGGCCTGCTCGTCGAGTGTAGAGACAGATTGTGCTATGTTGCAGGAGGAGGAGACTTAGAGAGATGTACTTGACACTACTGATCGATGCCCAAAATATATGCTGCTTGACTTTTCGATGCATAATTTAAAGAGCTAAAAACTATATAAAATGTCAACTTTTTTCTTGATTTTTTTCACAATTTAATAATTATTAATAAGTACTGTAAGTAGTATTAAGCTGTGAACAAAAAAAAAAAAAGGACACTCTTATGTTATATCTCAATTTGGAGATGTAGCCCTTCCTAGCAACTTGAAATTGCATAGATTCCTGCTTGTCCCATCTTTTAAATACAGATTACTTTCCATCTCCAAGCTTTATAAAGATTGTTTTGCAGTTTTGTTCCTGATTTTTTGCATAATACAGGAATATGCAAGTAAGAAAATTTTGGGAATTGTTAAAGAAAGAAGTTGACTGTATTTTCTGCTCAATCAAAAGCTGAGTGATCTATCTGCTGATTTTTTGAAACATGTAGACAGTGTGTCAAAATCCTGGTTTACTTGTAGTTCATATTTGGATATGCCCCTATCGCCAAACTCAAACACAGTTTCTTGTATTCCATTTGTACTATTTTTCTACTTCTAAAACTACTAACATTTTTTTTTTTAATTTGATTCAATTCACGACCTTATAAAGTTTCAACTCATAACAGTTGTAGATTTTTCTTGCAATTGTGGATGATTTTAGTAGAGCTACTTGGGTTTATTTGCTAGTGCATAACTCCCAAGCCCTCTCTATGATTCAGAGATTTTAAAACCTTGTGATCACTCAATTGGAGAGCAAAATTCTGATCAAAAGATCTGACAATGCTCTTGAATTTGAAAGAAAAAATATATTGAAGAAGGCAACATAACCGTCTAATTAGGAATCGTTGAATGGAGAATCTATTGTAACAGAATCATCATGTTTAGCATTTAGAGGAACTCTGTCATTCCTCCTATTATGGCCTTGGTGTCTCCTTCTACGGTGGTTGAGGTGCCTCAAAACAATCCAGGACTCCGCTCTGATCCAGCTGCCAGAATCACTAGTAGATAACCGAAGAGTGTGTCGACTTGATCCTGTCTCGATCTTCCCTCTAAATTAAAGCATTGGCGCCACATTCTGAATTCAGTAAATGTATAAAAGCTAGGGACGTCATTAAGAACATGAGACTTAGCTGCAGCTTTAACAAACTCAGCACAATATATGAAACAAAATAATTTAAGTAGACCAAATTCTTACAACTTCATAGTCGATTCCTGCTACATATGACTCAAATGGACCTCATCTGTTATAACAACCCTAATTTCAATTTCAGACCATAAAAAAAACACCTAATATCTAAAATATAATACCAAAATTCAACTAACAGAGCAAAGCCTGATCCAATTTTACAAGCGAAATCAAAGTATGCAGTAATCCTGTGTGTAAATTAACCTTACAAAACATCCTCAAACTCATCCTTAATCTCTCTATATATATACTGTGGTCACTAAATAATCACCAATCCAATCTATCTGGATCAATTCAAATCTTTCAATTAAATTTAGGTCAGAGCGAAACATGCCGAGAGCACTGCTTAATCTGGATCGCCTCGGTCTGGATATCGACGCTCATGGTGCAGTTCATCCCCACCGCGACGTGCTTCTTGATGATCCCCAGCATCTTGACGCGCCCCTTCACCAGCATGGAGCTGCCCACCTCCAATACCCCGTCGGTTATGTCCCCCGCCAGCCCGGGCACCTTCGCCAGCCTGTCGGCCATCAGCACCATCGTCACGTTCATGCTCATCGTTCTCCTGGCACGCGCGTTCCCCGCCGGGACCTGCGCCTCCCCCACCTCCTCCCCGCCGTAGTAGATCGCCGTGGTGAAGTTGGTGAAACGCATGGACGCGGCGTTCGGGTTCTTGACCGCCACGCGCGCCCCGAGCGTGATGTTCACGTCCGTGCGGAGGAGGCCCGTCGAGCTCAGCTGCAGGCCCTCGATGGTCGCGTCGCTGAACGTCATCGTCGGGTTCTTCACGTGGAAGACTGTCAACGCTAGTATCACGATGACGACGGCGAGGAGCACCAGGAAGGAGGCCGCGCAGCCCCCGCATAGGATGCATTTCCTGTGACGGAGGTATCGGCTGTCTGGCTTGGCCGCAGCTGCAGCTGCCTCCTCGGTGTCCGTCACCCGATGGGGCGAGGCGGCTGTGGCGGCCAGGGGCTTCTCTTGCTCCTTGGCTGCCATGTTGATGAATGTTCAAAGACTAATTAATGGACGACTCTACAACGATGCGTGTTATACACACACATATATAGAAAGGAAACTTACTTTGTAGAAATTATGTTGGATCAAAATTGATATGCAAAATGTTTTTTTCTTTTTCTTTTTCCAACTAGAACACGTCTTGGAGGACTAGGATTTTGACTTTATGGATTTGGATGATGAAATTCTTAACAAGTGGGTTGGTTTTTGCTTCTAGTAAGTCGTTTCGTACACTTTTTTTTTTTTTTTTTGGATTGGAGTCGTTTTTGTATACATTTGCCTGCGTTTTGTCTTGTTTCAACCGGCCATTTGCGCCTTACGGGAGTTGCCTACTTTAATTAGATATAGTTTGATCAAATGTCAAATTTCTGAAAATTATATATATATTTTTTAGTATTGTAAATAATATATAAAATATTAATTTGAAAAATAATTCATATTTATTATGGAGCGTTGCATGAAATTATTTTTAAACATTAATATAAAAAGAGTTTATATTTTATATAATTTTGATTGTTATAAAAAAAAACATGTATAAATAGTAAGCGAGGTGTTTTGTGGAAGAGATAGTATAATTCAATGTCATTAATTAATTTTTCATTTTCAAAAACAATTTAACTGAGTAGGAATTAGAAAAGCAAACAAAAAAAAAAGTAGTTCCCAGATAACATACTACAACAAGTCAATACAGGGTTCATAAAAATAAATAAAAGTCAATCCAGAGTTGCTGAAACACTTGAATTGGGTTATACCTTGCCATTTTCTCACATAAGTAATTGGAACCGTGAGATTACAAGACTAACCAACTCAAATCAATTGATTAATCTTGAATATGATACAATAATACCTTTCTTTATCGATAAATTAATGAATACGTTACTAATAATAATTTAAGACATGCCGATACGTACAGTAGCCAAAATACAATACAATACCATACCATACATACCAGATTGAAGGTCAGAAAGGGAATATTGCTATTGCCTCAATTGCAAAATGCCCTTTACATTTTACAAGGCAAATAATTTCCGGAACCCTTAAAAATTTGTTTCCCTCACCTAAATCTGGCTTCATATATACAACAACATTTTCCCATTGTTTTTTTTTCTTTTTAGCGATTTAGGATGTACCTTTAATTTCACATCAGAACATAACAAGTACAACACATTTGTGCAGAGGGGCAAAAAAAAAAAAAAAACTACAATAAATCATCATAGTTGGCCTTTTCCCCGGTTCCAGTCCATCTGCAGCACTTTCCTCAACTTTTGTTGTTGGCTGTGATTGGTTTTCTCCAAGACCCTGCGAGGAGGAGCGATAAATGATGGTTTCGGGATGCTACCATTGGTGTGGTGCCTATTAGTGTCCGAAGAGGGTTCTCTGGATGCTCTGACTGGAGATGACCTGCTTGATCGTGGAGCTGACAAGAAGTGTTGGGGTCTAGGGTTGCTAATGTGACCTGAATGGTCTTTCTTTTCAGAAGAAAAGAGCTTCGGCTTCTTCAAAGGTGTTGCATGGTCCATGGATTTGATACTTCTGTCTAGCATCACTTCAGATTTGGGCGACAAAAAATTTTCAGGGCTCTGGATTGATTTTGACTTGCGAGCTTTCATTGCCTTCTGGGAAGGTTGATTTGGCCATTTTATGATACCATGTGTTGTTTCATTTGATGTATTGTTTGCGATATCATATAGGGCCTGAGCAGCTGTCATTTCCCCGGGAGCATGTAAAGCTGTTAATTAAACAGGGAAAAATATAAGACAACTAAATGTTAATATCTCACACAAGATTAATCCACAAGCCTATGACAATAAATTTTGTTAATCTTGAGACACCAAAAACTCATCCACAAGCATTTACATGAGCATGGAAAAAGACCAAAAAGCAGCATCCAATATAAAAATAAACTACCTATTTAACTATGAGTTAAATTCACCGGACAATAAGTCAATAAGAGCATTCACAACCAAAGGTTTTCATTATCTTAAGGTAACTACAAGGTAAACCCTTGGTTGTAGCCTAAACCTTGAGTTAATTAAATGGAAGAGGTCACCTTGGGAGAGAGAGGTAAACACTCCCCTTTTTGAATTTTGTTTTCTTTTTCTTTTAATGAAAAAGTAATCATACCCTTTTCATCCACATTTATTGATGTAATGATGATTAAAATGAATTACATTAGAAATGGATGTTTCTAATGTTATATATATATATATATATATATATATAGAGAGAGAGAGAGAGAGAGAGAGAGAGAGAGAATGGGTAACTTGTGCACAAGGCTTTGGATGTGCATTGTGCACAAAATATTATTCGGTGAAATGTGAAACATTATTCAGTGAAATTTAAAGCATTATTCGGTGAAATGTGAGTATTGTTTAGGGGAATGTGAAACATTATTTGGTGAAATTTGAGGCATTCCATATAAATTGTAACTATTGTTTAGGGAATTGAGGTTTCTTTTATTTGAAATGGATAAATAAAAAAACTAAACATTATTCGGTAAAATGTTATAAATTATTCAGTGGAATTGGGGTTTCTTTCATCTGAACTGAACGGAAAAAAAAAACATAACAGTGTTCGGTAGAATGTTTCACATTTCACCGAATAATGCTTAAAATTTCACCGAATAATGTTTCACATTTCACCGAATAATATTTGTGCTCAATGCACACCCTAAGGGGTGTGCACTCTGAACCACTCCCTATATATATATATATATATATATATATATATATACACATGTATGCCATTTGTTAATCATAAGCAATGGATGTTTCATTAGAAACCATTATACATTTTTTCATTTTCTCTTCATTTGCCCTAAAAGATACAGAGTACAAGTACGCCGTATAGCACAAGAACTCAACTAACTTCTACCAAGTGACAGATGCAACATATGCTAAAACTGTAGCATTAAACCGTTGGGCAAACTGATCCACTTTGATATCAAAAACAAATTCCCATTTAAAGCAACTAAAAGTCTCAATTACTTCTAGATTCAGCAGATGGGAAAAATGTGTAATGAAAAATTAAGTAAAATAGGCTTAAATAGTTTGGTTTCTCTTACCTGGAGGAGAAGATGTTGGATAAATCAAGGAAGATGAAACCTGCTCGCAAGAAAGGATGTTACTGACTTTAGAAGTAGTGTTTGGAGTTTTGGGAAGAATGTACTTCACTGAACCTGCTGGAACTAAACTATAATCATAAGTGAGAGATTCCAGATTTGCAAAAGAATCAGTGACGCCTCCCAGGAAACCAACAGTCTTCCCTATCCTTAACCATCTACCCTGACAAGAGCTTCTACTAGACACCTTAACTGAATCAGAATTGGATTTACTGTGGCTACTGTGATTATGGGACCAAGAGAAAGTGGACAATGCAGCTCGTCGGGACACTGGCTTCCCTGGACGAGATTCATTACATCTTGAAAATGTTGCAGGCTTGGCTGCATCCTGCAGCAGGGAATCCAGATCCATGGGAGGAAATGTCAACTTTTCAATAACATCTCTGGGGTGATACAGCAGAAGATCACTGGTGTAGGGAGGGGTTTCATTATTGACTTCAGATTGTTGTTCCTGAGGGAAAAGATTAATATTAAAAAAATATATATGTATAAAATAAACAGTTCTAGAGATTCAGCACCCCCATTGGATCACAATAATAAATGCTACTTGTGGTAAAGGTGGCAACTATATCATCAAAAGCATCAGAAATCATTACACAAAAATGATTATACAGTTGCAAGAAAAAAGGATACTGTGCAGGCTGTTTTAGAATAATAGCAGCCTGATAAGTTAACTACTTGAGATAGGTGTAGAGTTTAGTTTTTACCTTGGTATGTGAAAATTCTGATGCTGTGCTACTTTCTTCATCAACATCTAAATTGCTTGCCATCCATGGGTTAGAGGTTGGTAATGAAGAGAGTTCCTTGGTAAAAGCAGCATCAATCTCATCATCATGTTTATCAACCCGTGAAAAGCCTCGAGGTTGAAGGATGGAGAAAGCCTTTCTAACTAAATGCGGAATATTCTCACTTGTGATAGCAGGTTCTTTTCCTTTCTCTTTTGATGCAATAGGGCACTTGTAACTTCCATCAAGGAGCTCAGTTAAGGAAATGTCATCAATAAGTTTTGTAATGTCATGAACATCTGCTTTCAGACCATATGCTCCTGCAGCAAAATAACCAGAAATAGATGAAAAATTGTAGAGAACTCTTTCAACAAGACAGGTCACATCATCACTGTTTTTTTTATAAAAGAGAAATCAATATCAGGGGACAGAAGATTTTCCATTTTCTACAATCTTCAATAGATTAAAGAGAAAACTAATAAGGAAAGATACGCTACAGAATATTTGCAGAAAAATCCTTGTGATTTTGGGAAACCTATAGCCATCTCACTATAGAGCCACTTTCAGTTTCAGCTGCCCTCTCTTTTGCTTTTAGTAAACAGGCCATGAGTCTTTGACCATTTCTAGCAGACCTTAACAGCTATGAGTGGACAGATTACCTGTTCAAGAACCACACATTATGTGAACTTCCTCTAGTCCACACCCCAAAGAGCACTTAGAAGAGCAATCAAGTTGAAGGCAACCAATCAATTAGGAAAACAAGAGAATCATTGAATGGAAACGGAAAAAAGCAATATCAAGTTGCCAACTGAAGATAGTCTTTTCTGACAGAATCACAATGACATACCAAACACTTTGTTCCCCCCGGGAGAAGGTCTAAAGCCGGCCAAAGCATCATGTTTACCAATCAGAGGAACTCTGGCATTCCTCTTATCACCTCGCTTGCTATTTAAGTAGTTTTTCTGTTTTTGTGGTTGATATTTCTCTGCAATAACTTGAAAAAGTGAGAAATTATATGAATTGATTAGATTCCTCCATCCATACATCATATAGACCAAGCTAAATAGCATGCATAAAGGTGAGGTATAACTTTATCCTATTATCCAATTAACTTCAGTTTCCAAGACAGAAATGGAATTTGCATCAATTCCCTCTCGATTTGTCCATTTTGATATCTCAGAAGATTATTACTTTATGCAACAAAGGGACACAACAGATCAGTACATAGCTGGTTAATCAAATAATGAATTCTGAATGGTCAAGTGAAAAAATTACAATTGAGTAACTTCGTAATATTTAATAATTATACAAAAACTGCATAGCACACATCTAATATGAAAGTCAGGCACCACCTTTTTTTATCTTTCTTTCTTTTGTTTGAGAAGGTAAATATGAATATTACTAACAAAACTCTGGCCCCTTTGAATCTATAGAAACTCTAGTCGTAGATTCTGATGGTAGGACAAAAAAAAAACAAAAAGACAAACAACTGACTGCACATGCTTGGCAATACCACGCAGATAAAAGAAACAATCTACCACACTACCTGATCAATAGACTCTGTAATCACCATTAATTAAAAAAAAAAAACATTCGCTCAACCATTAACTAAACCTAATTGAATCCAAGTAACATCTACCTTGTCAATGCATATCAATTATTGATCCAGTCAGCTCTCTTAACCTCACTTGACCAAGTATTGACATGCAAGTAATGGCACCTTCAGCCTAAATTTGACTGAAAAATACAAATACAGAAATAAAATCATCTTTATTAAGTTCATGGCAAGAAAATTTTACCTGCATTCGGACTCTTTATCATATGTGAGCCAAGTTCATCAGGGACATCTTTCATATCTACATCTTCAGGTGTGGAAATTGATGCCTCCTGCTGTGGTGTTTGGGGTATCTTGAAACATCCAGGGCTTGTTCTTCGCACCCTTCTCTCTTTCTTCTGTAACTTCTTTCCTTCCGATCCAGCTGCCAGAACCAGAGAATCGCTAATAGATAACTGAATAGTGTTTCGACATGGTCCTGTCTCTGCCTTCTTCATCCACAAAGATGAATCTAAAGCATTGGCGCCGTGTTCTGAATCCAGTAGATGTATAAGAGAGACCGCATAAGAACATGAGACTTGAGCAAACTCACCACTATGAAAATGAGGTTAACACTCATGTCATTAAGAATTCGGAGCAGTAACATTTCCTGCAGCTGGCCATAATCAGCAGCAAAATACCACCCAAAAAAAAACACACACAATCCCAAGAAGCCTTGAATAATATCTGTTTATTTCTGTGTGGACAAATCTTACAATTTCGGTCGATTTAAAGGAAGAAATCCCGCAAAAAAAAAAAAAAAAAAAAAAGAGGGGAAAAAGGAATTCCGAATCCGCCATCTCTGGACAACCTCATAACAACTCTAATTTCAATATAAGATCAAAAGAAAGACCTCAAAACTAAAAGATAACACCAAAATTTAGACCACATAAACAACCAAACGAGAACCCGACCACGAACAGAGGAAAGCGAGATCCAATATTACCTCTTTGACTAGCCGAAGCACTGTATTTGTCCATTTTGGGACCAGCAAAGACCAGTCCCCGGCCAGTATCGCAAGTCCCGACATCGCCAACTCCATTAGCCCTAGCTCCCCCGACGGCGTCCGATCCCTTCAAATTCGGCACCACTACAGCCGCCGGAATCGCCAGCTCCACCGCTTCCATCACGAACACATATTCCGAGATACAGAAACACCTAATTGGCCGAGATAAAGTAGAGAAAAAAAGAAATCGCCAAATCGAACAGTCAGATAAACAAGTCCAAAAAAGAAGAGAAAACAAGCACCGCCTAGGCCGTGGAATTGGGACTGAATCCAGGAAAAAGAGAAAGAGAGAGAGAGAGAGAGAGAGAGAGAGAGAGAGAGAGAGGGTGAGGAGATAGTGACAGCGGAGGCGGAGAAAGGCGGGGGCGGAGCGGAGGTGGTGGTGGCTAGGGCAAAATCGGAAGCAGGCGGAGAGAGAGAAAAGAGAAGTATATATAGTTTTGGGGAAAGGGGGAGGGTTTGGGGGATTCGGATTGGGGATTGCATGGTCGGCGGGGAATATTTCCGGCCAAGTGTAGACCGTGGTTCTGTTCAGCTGAGGACACGTGGTAATTGACTCGACGGATAAAAATGGACAGAGGGGTGTTTTGGGGATTTCACTATGTGTTTAGTGGTATTAATCCGTTCATTGACTCAACTAGTCAACCTAACGGATGGATGTATAAGGGGTGAAGTGACGGGTTTGCCCACGCCACCGGAGATCTGTTCACCCAATTACAGGTACGGATAAAGTTTTCTCAAAACATTTACCTTATCAATTCGGATTAAACAAGGGAAATTTTAAAGTGTTTAACACATCTAAATAGTTTAAGGACATTTGGTCTATTTTAATTTGAAAATCACTCGTTACCGTTATGAGACTGAGAGACTCAAATTTCTAGGATTTATTCAGGGAAAAATTACAGAATTTTTTTCTTTCTCTCTATAAAAATCGGTCCCTAATTATGGGGCCGAGGGATATTTATAGAATTTTTTTTAAAATATTCATTTAAAAATAAATAATTAACAAAATATTCACACTTTTAAACTATTTGTCAAAATATTCATTTTTGGCATATCGGACAGAAAAACGCGATATGAGACCGCGTCTTATTAACAAAAAATTAAAAATTAAAAATTGGGGGAAAAAACTGAATAAAATTTACTAAAGAGACGCGGGTTCAATCCGCGTTTCTTTAGTTAATTTAATTTCGGATGAAATGTATATATATTTTTTGTTATTTTTGGAGTCGTGTCTCTTAATTTTTTTTTAATTTCACACAGTTGGGGAGAGAGGAATCTCCTTCTTCGTTCGCCGCTGCCGGCCTGCCGCCTGAGCTTCCTCCTTCTACGTTTGCCACCGCTGCCTGGGCTTCCTCCTTCTTGGTTTGCCACCGCCGCATGGGCTCCGTCTGCCTCTAACGTTTCCGCCCTCGTCGCTCCTCCTCTTGCAAATCTGGGCTGTGTCCTCCTCCTCTGACACCCATAACCACCACCACCCCCCCCCCCCCCTCGTCCTCCTCCTTCCTCCCTGTATTGTCCCGACCTCCTCCTCCTCAATTACCTGAATCCGCGCCTCCCTCCTACTTCTTCCTTCCTCAATTGGCCACCGGTGTCGAAAACGTCTCCCTCCTCCTCCAAGTGTTTGAATCTGCGGCAGGCTCTGCAAAAAATTTAAAAAAAAAACGAAGAAGGAGATCTCCTCCCCAACACCTGGATCCATCTGCCTTTAACGCCGCCGCCCTCGTCGCTCCTCCTCTTGCAAAGCCTGGCCTGTGTCCTCCTCCTCCGGCACCCACAACCACCACCTGGCACCCCCTCCTCCTTCTTCCTCCCCCAATTGGTCACCGGTGCCGGAGATGTCTTCCTCGTCCTTTGTGAGAATCCAAGAATCCCGAGTGGGTCGTATCAAATCGCGAGTCGTGTCGGGTTTATTATATTTTTGTTTATAAGGTCGGGATCCACCACTTTACACAAAAGCTTAAGCCAATGTGTAGGGGCTTCTCCCAACCTTATATTTTTGGTTTGTTATACCACCCACAATCAATGTGAGATGGCTATTTATCCCAACACGCGCCCTCAAGTGCAACCCGCCTGGATCGGGTTGACACTTGAACAATTTTTTTTTCTTCTTCTTCCGGGTCGAGACTCTCAATCTCTTTATATATAGCTCGCCCGGTTTTTGGTTTTTTTACGACGGGTTTCAGCATCGCAATCGCCTATCCCGAAGCCAGGAAAATCGACCCGACTCGAACCCGCTCTGATACCATGTGAGACTCCAAGAATCCCGAGCGGGTCGTATCAAATCGGGAGTCGTGTCGGATTTATTATATTTTTGTTTATAAGGTCGGGATCCACCACTTTACACAAAAGCTTAAGCCAATGTGTAGGGGCTTCTCCCAACCTTATATTTTTGGTTTGTTATACCACCCGCAATCAATTTGGGATGGCTATTTATCCCAACATCCTTCTTCCCCCAATTTTCTGAATCTGCACCTAGGCCCTGCAAAAAAAAAAAAAAGCAACGAAGATGGAGATCTCCTCCTCAACAGGCGGTGTGAAATTAATTAATTAATTAAATAAAAATAAAGACACGCGGGTTACACCCGTCTTTTTGCTTAAAATAGCAAATAATTATATATATTTAATTCGAAATAAAATTAATTAAAGAAACGCGGTTTGAAACCGCGTTTCTTTAGGAAACATTATTCCCCCTATCCGATTTAAAAAAAAATTAATATGTTAATAAAACGCGGTATTCATACAGCGTTTCTCTGTCTGATCTGACAAAAATGAATATTTCGGTAAATAGTTTTAAAGTGTGAATATTTTGGTAATTATTTATTTTTGAGTGAATATTTTGAAAAAAAATTCGTATTTATAATGTTAGGATGTAGGAAACCTTTGAAACCTCGTGAAAGCAAGGAGAATAATAGTAGCAAAATATTTACTAACTAGTGTATCTCCCGTCCCCTGCACGCGAATATGTTTACACAATATTACAAAATGAGTGAGGCTAGAGGCAAGATGTCCGAATGACTATTGATAATATAAATTCAACCAAATTACCACAAGTCCTTTTCATTTTTTTTTCAGACAATTGCAAACAAACCCAAAACTCTCTGAGAGCGAATTGAAAAACCTAAGTATGTTCATCCAACTACTCCATCGTTTGAACAAACTTTTAGTAAATTTATCAAGGAATTAATTGATCGATACTTATTTTAGTATATCAATCGCTTCAGATGATTATCAAAAGACTTTCGACTGTTTTTCTTGGTTTACGTCTGAAAAATCTGTCGAAGCGCTGAGATCCAAGCTAAATAAATAACCTCGACTCCATTGAGGGAGGTTAATGAGGGAGCTCGGTGGATATTGGTGAAGTTATGAAATAGCCTCATTAACTTAAGCCGGGCTTTATAAATTTCCTCGGTGGCAACAGCCGAGCCTCCATTATAAACTCGGTGATAGCAAATGAGCCTCCATCATCACCTCGGTGACAGCAACCGAGCTCGATGCAGATAACAAGGAATTCACGATATTTATGCACTTGACATGAACGACATAAAAAATCACACCAAATTGCATAGGAAACGGCCAATTTCTTTCATTTTTCTTTCCAATCTGTACTCATAATTCAACTCAAACAACACTCAAATCAACAACAATCAAACAAAAGACACAAACAACAACAACCAATTTAATCAATTTTAAGTCGAATTTCAAACTCTAAAACACCCAATTTCTTTTCCAAAAACTCATCATTAACAAATTATAATAAAATTTCTTACCTTAAAGTTGATATATCTATAGAACTTTCTCTCAAATGGATCTCAAAACTCCAAAATATTGCTGTTCTTCGTTGCTCGTTGAAACCAGACGAGATGTTCTTGGTGGCGTTGATTTTGGTTGGGAAGGACTTTGTGTGCAATTTTGTGAAAATAGTCTTGATAATAGCCCTTTCTCCATCTTGTCTAAAGCCCTTTCGTTACAGAATTACATTTATTATCTATAAAAATTCTTCAATTTTTATAAGGTGAGACATAACTAATAGGGTTCAAATTTCACATTTGCTTTTCTAAAAATTCTTCAATTTTTTTATGTAGATCTTAAAATGTTCTTTTTTTTTTATTCTCAATAGTCATTTAAGATGCTTAGAATAAATATAATTTCTATCTGAAAAAATCTTAGGTTAAAAATTTAGATAGAGGTCATATAGAATGTGTAGTGTCATAATAGATTTAAAATATTCAATTTGGATAAATATTTTTGTTGCAATTTGTTATGGGTAACATGTGCAAAAATAATCTCTTCTTAAAACTAATGATGTTTTGCTTCTATCTCCAAACATATTTAAAAATTAAAAAAAAAGATACATATATCATATAATATGTAAATTTTGAAAAGAAATATGATTTTGAGAATCATTGATTTTTATAATTACTTTTTATTTTGACATTTGAATTAAATATCTAGCCATTTTTAATATGACTGATAAATATAATATTGGAAATAAATATTTAAACTTTCCTTAATGATATTGATTAATAAGAAAAGAAACTTTTGATGAGTATGAAAATAGGAAACAAATATGGTTAAAATAGGAAATGTGTATTTTTAAAATTTCAACAATAATATTAACCAATAAGAAAATACCATTTGAATAAAAAATTGAAGTTTAATTGTGGGCGTGACATGTCAGCAAAATACTACCAGAATTAGTATTATTAATAGAAATATAGATAGATAGATAAGTTTTTTTTTTCAAACTCTAGTTTTTTTTCTTTTTTTTTTCAATTGGCAAGTGTCATGTATCAGGTAAATTGACTTAGCCGACCGAGTCGATCCACTTGTCTTGAATTTTCATCCAAAGAAATGGGTGGAGATAGAAATTGAATCTGGAACCTCCTTACCACCTCTGCTCCACACTACTAGGCCATCCCGATTGAGGCTACTCTAGTTTTTTTTTTCAAACATGGAAGTAGCCTCTTTTAAATCCGCGACATTTTCTAACATTAAATATTTCCTCAAAATTTTGAAATAGGTTGGAGAATAAATAATAAGTAGAATGTATCCTTAATTTTTTTACATTAAAAAAAAACAAAAAGTTATTGTAAACCATTTAAAATTTTAACCTACTTCCTTCTTCTTGCATCAATATAAACATTTATCTGGGTAAAATTAATTCAGTACAAGTATTTGAAAACAGCACATATACTCCCTCTGTTAATTAAAACTTGTCTTTCACTATTCATGCACGCTTTTTTAGAATGATAAAAACAATACTATAAAATATTAACTTTTTACGTTTGTTTTTATAAATTCATACTATGGGTACATATGTGTTACTATAGGAGGGGCAATTTTGTAATTTCTTCATTCGGGTTGTTAGTTCCATCTCAGGCTTATAAAGGCCAGTTTTGGGCGCCAAAGTCAGTTGCAACAACATTGTGTATCTGTGAACACAAATTTGCTTTCTCTCCGTTTATTGGAGATCTGAGTGTGTTCTTTCATTTTCTTCCTTTTGGTATTGATTTCTCAACTGTTCAAATGGTATCAGAGTGATACGGTGACCATCGGCTTCCTCAGTAGTTTGGTGTGTTGCTCTATTTGTGTTTCCGGCGAGTATTTGGTATTTTCTAGCGTTTTCTGTGAATTTCTAGTGTCGGATTTGTAACGGCCCGAGATTATGATTCCCGAGTTACGTTTGGAGGGATGAAACCCCTCGTTGAGATCTTGCGCCCCGAGTACAGGTTAAAGGTTTGAAACCGAAGATTTTTAGTTTAAAGTGGGATTTCGCACCCAAATCCGGAAGGTCCGTTGGAGACCCTGGGGTAAATCCCTTTACCTGTCCTAAGTCTACAACGCGGAAAACCTTTTATCGTGTAAATAATATAAGTTCTGAAAACGATACAACTAGTGTCGCGGCAGTGCCTGGTTAAAACAGAGTATAAGTAGGAAGAAATCCCAAAATTATAAATCTGGTGAAATCAGGGTTCAAACACTCACTCTCCGCCATATGAATGGACCCCGTCATAACATCACGAAATTAGGCAGTGGAACGGGTGCCAAAAACTATACCACAAAGTCAGGCCAAGTGTTCGCATGCAGGCCCTAAAGACCGCGTTGAGGACATATAATATGCCTATACCTAGAATAAAGGATGCCTTCATGCGGTACTGAAATCTTAACCACACTATCATGCTCCTAATTCATATATGCAGAATATTAAGGAAGGCCTTAACAAAGAATACCAAGCGGTATATTTCTCTTCTACCCCCCCCCCTTCCAGATAGGGTGGAGACTGACCAGTTTGATACTATAACATATCAAATCTCATCCTCATATCGTATCTCATGCTCATCTCGTATCTCAGGATATATAAATGACTCAAGGAGGATAACACCCGATGAAGTTGGGCTGCCCTATGACACTAGCAAGGACTCTAGGACTCACAGATAATGACCGTTCTATATTCAAACGCATACAAAATAAAAATGCTCATTCGTCAGTGCAAGTCCTTATCATGATACTACATGACATGCTTTTATGCATATGCACCATCTACATATTATATGACACAACATGCAGGAGGTCCTAGTTACTAAGTAAGCCCCGGAGGACTTACCTAGCTAGGAGATCTTTAAAAGAAGAATCCAGCACATAATAGTCATGATCACAAAGTATCACCTAGGTACAGAGTGGAATATACATAAGTCTACACATAACTATTAAGCACTCAAGCATACATCAATCAATAGAACAAGTACACAACATAAATTCCATCATATCCTACATTCAATAAGATCACATCGCTCACCATAAATCATTAACCAATTCCGTATGTTCATATTCATCATATCTGCATATATCCTAGCAGTTCATCCCAATCATAAGGCGTAATTTGTACGATAACATACTACTAACTCATCATAATTATATAACCCCTTTCGCCTCTTATAATAAATCACAACAAGTCATGTTATTAGTCACACATATCACGTCGTTAGTCAAACACTCATATTATCATGCTAGTTAGTCAACGAGTAAGTCTTATTCCCAAGTTAGTTTCAAAACTATTTCAAATTCGAATTAAACAGTTAAGAATTATGACCCTTGAAAATACTCGCTAAATTCCTTTTTCAATTGATTTATTAGATTACTTTCCAACTTTGAAATTCTTTTTCAATTTCTTTATAAATCTTTAAGTCCCAATAATATATTTTAATCCCAAATAGTATTATATGATATTTTAAATACCATTTATTAAACACATTTATAAATTATTTCCAAATCTCCTAAAATTCAAACCATTTTTATTTAATAAAACCAACCCTTTATAAATCTCCAAAAATAATACTTTAACTTTTAAATCCTCAAATACTATTATAATATATTTTAATTATAGTTAATTAGTTAAATAATAAACGGATTACTCAAACCGTACCGAACCGAACCCGTATAAATAATCTCACTCGGTTAATAATATAGCAATTATATATATAAAGAAAATGAGGTGGGGCCCATGGGTCAACCCCTTCCTCCTACTGGTTCAAATTTGAGACTCCCGATCGGTTCAATTTGAGACCTCGTCCGCGCCTGTGTTGATCGCCCGGAGAAGATGGAAGCCACCAGCGATCGCACGTCCTTGCCTCCTCGCCAGTCCAGCCCTGCCTCGGCCTCCTTCGCACCCGGGCTGCCTCACGCTCGCAGCTCGCACGCACTCGCTCACTTCCTTGCTGCACTCTTGCTCTCGCCTCACAATCACGGCTCGACGTTGCTCGCTCACGCTTCTCTCGAGCTCCCCGGAGCTCTCGATGAAGGAATTGTGTCCTTTTGTAAACCAATTATCAAAGTGGGGTATTTACTAATAATTCCCCTTAATTTAATGTGCAATGACTAATTATGGAATATGACAATTGATAGAGAAATTCAATCTGATTATTTTAGGAGTCGTAATGCTTTGCTAGAAGGCAACTACGATTAATGGGCTTAAACGGGTTAAACCCATGACTATTATAAACGGGTCCTATGCGGTCACACACTTAGAGTTGACGGACTTGATCAAAAGATAGATGATTTTATTATTAGTGTATATTAGATATATATTGATAATAATGGGTTAAGATATATTTTTGTGAAATAAATAATTAATTCAATAGGTTATAAAGATGGGTTTATGAAGACTTAACCTAATTAACACATCTAAAAAAAAAAGGAGTTCTACCGCAGCAATTGGTTTTGTGAGGGCAGAATTCCACCATCATCAATCAAGGACAATTTGATTGTTCACCTTTCGATCTTCGTCCTAGCAGTCGAAGGCAAAGGAGATCTAGACCGGGCTCTTGTGGACCAAGTAGAGGAGCAACGCGTGGGGCTCTTGTCCTATCAACCCCTATCCCTATCATTACTAATACCTCATCAGATGAGGAGAAGGCTAATGAAGAAAAGCTTAGGAGTGAGTCTTTGCCTGTCACTTGTCTGATGCTAGCAGTCATGGAACCTGATCTTCAAAAGAGGTTTGAACATCAGGATGCTTACACAATCATCATCAACCTGAAAGTGTTGTTTCAAGAACATGCAAGGATTGAACGATATGAAACTCACAAGGCTATACTGGATAGAAAGCTTGTAAAGGGAAAGCAAGTAGGTCCTCATGTGTTTAACATGATTGGGCTTTTTAGCCGTATGGAGACACTAGGCACCCCATATGACCAAGAGTTGGCCATAGATATTGTGTTGCACTCATTGCATGATGGATTTGCCTCATTCAGGATGAACTATCATATGCATGGTCTCATGAAGAACCTGAACGAACTCCATGGTATGCTCAAAGCTGCTGAGCAGAATACTCCTATTGACAACAAGAAAGAAGTTCTTAATGTCAATAAAGGGAAATGGTTTAAGAAGGTAGCCAAGAATAGGAACAATCCCCAAGAGAAAGGCAAGAAAGTTGTAAAACCTAAGGGAGGTGAGAAGCCAAGAGTGGTTGCAGACCATGATTGTTTCTATTGTAAGGCGAAAGGACACTGGAAGAGAAATTGTCCCAAGTACCTAGAAGACAAGAAGAATGGGACTTTGAGGTCCAACACTTCAGGTATTTATGTTATTGAATTACTGTCAACCAATGTTTGCACATTAAATAATGGTCCTACTTGGGTATTAGATACTGCATGTGGTGCTCACATTATTTCAAATGTGCAGGGACTAAGAAATAGGAAACAAGTGAAGAAAGGGGAGATAGAGCTACGCGTTGGAAATGGAGCAAGCGTTGTTGCACTTGTCGTAGGAGATTTTAGTTTATCTCTTCCTTCTGGTTTAATCTTAGAACTAAATAATTGTTATTTTGTTCCTAGCATTACAAAGAAACTTGTTTCGGCTGCAGTAATTTATTTTGAAGGTTTTAATTTTAGCACTACAGATGAAGGTATAATTATTCACAAGAATGATATCTTCTATGCTCGTGCTCAACATATTAATGGAATATTTGTATTCGACCTTACAACGGAATCTTATAACATAAATACAAAAAGGCAAAAATCAAGTAAGTTGAGTGAAGCCTACCTATGACACTGTCGTTTGGGTCACATCACTTTAGACCGCATGAAGAAGCTCCATAAAGATAGACTTCTAAAAGACGTGGATTGTGAATCCATTGATACATGTGAGTCATGTTTGATGGGCAAGATTACAAGGTCACCTTTCAAAGGAACAAATGAAAGGGCTACTGAGATATTGGGAATTATACATACTGATGTATGTGGGCCAATGAGTACAGAAGCTAGAGGTGGTTATAAATACTGATGACTTGAGCCGTGAATTTGATCATCATTTGAAAAATTATGTGATAGTAACACAGTTGTCTACTCCAGGAACACCAAAGCTTAACGGTGTATCTAAAAGGAGAAATAGGACCCTATTAGACATGGTCTGATCTATGATGAGTTTTGCTGACCTTCCGGTATCCTTCTGGGGATATGCCCTCACAACTTCCATACTTACACTAAACGGGACTCCGTCTAGAGCTGTAGACAAAACTCCATATGAGATATGGACTGGAAAGGTTCCAAAATTGTCTTTTATGAAGATATGGGGATGTGAAGCTTATGTAAAGTGCTTACAAACGGATAAGTTTGCCCCTAAATCAGATAAATGCTATTTTATAGGGTATCCAAAAGGTAGTTTTGGATATTACTTCTATAATCCCGCTGAACAAAAGATGTTTATTGCAAGGGATAGTGTCTTTTTGGAAAAAGAGTTCATTTCCAATAAGTCAAGTGGGAGAAGTATTTATCTTGAACCAGTTCATGATAAAGAGCAACAAACTCAACAACGAGATGACATAGATGATGTCGAGGACGAGTTGATGGTTTTGGAAGGCCAAGGGCCCCAAATCATCCAAGAATCGGAACAAGAGGATCCACAAATAGTTGTGGAAACTATTCCAGCTCCAGTTGTTGAACCAGTTGAACCCACCTGTAGATCAAATAGGCCAAGGTTACAACCAAGACGTTATGATGATTTCATCTTGAATGTAAACCTTGATGTTCTTCTGCTAGAACATGATGAGCCTAATACCTATAAGCAAGCAATGACGGGTCCAGAATCCAAGAAATGGCTTGAGGCCATGAGATTCGAAATGGATTCGATGTTTGAAAATCAAGTATGGGACTTGATAGATTTGCCAGATGGGGTAAAACCCATAGGGAGCAAATGAGTTTTCAAACTTAAGACATATAAAGATGGAAAGGTATCTGTATACAAGGAAAGATTAGTATAGACTATGATGAGACCTTTTCACTGGTTGTCATGATAAGATCCATTAGGATAATCCTTGCTATTGCCACTTATTATGATTATGAGATTTGACAAATGGATGTCAAAACCGCCTTCCTGAATGGATTCTTGGAAGAGGATGTGTATATGACACAACCAGAGGGTTTTGAAGACCCAAGTAATGTCGGGAAGGTATGCAAGCTTAAGAGATCTATATATGGACCTAAGCAAGCATCCAGGAGTTGGAACTTTCGATTTGATGAGAAGATCAAAGAGTTTGATTTCATCAGATGTGAAGAGGACCCTTGTGTATACAAGAAGTTTAGTGGGAGTAAAGTGGTCTTCCTAGTTTTGTATGTGGATGACATACTACTTATTGGGAATGACATTCCGATGCTAGAGTCCGTTAAGGAATGGCTGAAGAAATGTTTCTCAATGAAAGACTTGGGAGAGGCAGAGTATATACTTGGAATAATGATCTGTAGAGATAGATCTAAGAGATTGCTTGGATTGAGTCAGGGAACTTATATAGATAAGATTCTCAACAGATTCAAAATGCAAGATTCCAAGAAAGGATTTTTACCTATGCAACATGTTGTACATCTTAGAAAGAAGCAATGTCCTAAGACACCTACTGAGCTAGAAAAGATGAGTAAGATTCCTTATGCTTCTGCTATAGGATCTATCATGTATGCCATGGTGTGTACACGACCTGATGTTGCATATGCTTTGAGTATGTGTAGAAGATACCAATCGAATCTAGGAGAGGCACATTGGTGTGCAGCTAAGAACATCATGAAGTACTTGAGAAGAACTAAGGATGATTTCTTAATATATGGGGGGGGGGGGGGGTGATGACAACTTGACCGTGTAAGGCTATACTAATGCGAGCTTCCAAACTAACCGAGATGGCTTTGAGTCTTAATCGGGATATGTTTTTGTCCTTAATGGTGGAGCTGTGAGCTGGAAGAGCTCTAAATAAGACACGGTTGCCAATTCTACGACAGAGGCTGAATATATAGCTGCTAATGAAGCGTCTAAGGAGACTGTCTGGATGAGGAAGTTCATAGATGAACTCGGTTTTCTTCCTAGCATCTCAGGGCCTATTGACATCCATTGTGACAACAATGATGCAATATCCCAGCACGTGATGAGAAAGTTTCACATTATTCGACGCATAGTCACTGAGGGTGACATTAAGATGTGTAAGGTGCATACAGATGACAACATTGCAGATCCATTGAAAAAGCCTATGCCTAGGCCCAAGCATGATAGTCACACTAGGGATAAGGGTCTCAGACACCTTGGAGAATGGGTTTGAGACTCCTTTGTATTACATTTTGTGTTTAGAGTTTAGACACTAAGTTTATGTTTGACTGGATGATTTTATGATATATGATATTTCATCTTTATTTATATATTGTGTTGAACGATAATAAATAACCAAATAATTCGTAGTTCGCAAATGGTCTTATCTTAAGAGTTATGGTAAATGAAACCCCATTAAGTGAAATGCAGTTATGAATTATCACAAGTCCGTAGTCTGAAATCATCAAATTGGACATATGTGATTTTATTAAATGACTATATTGTAAGTTGACTGATAGCGCCGGGTTTCATGGGCTATATAGGGACATGGAGATGTCTAGTCAATTACATATATATGTATGGATGATACATATAGGACATACCCATCTTAAGACTCTACAAAAGGGATTGCGGAGTTTTAAGTTAAACCATGATTAGTAGATTCATCATACATGAGTGTGTTATGGTCTCTCTTGATGATTATTATTTCTTTGACACGGCTAAACGCTTTCCGTAATAGGGAGTTATAAAGGTCGTAGTTGGGATTGCCAAAAGTTGAGTGAGAGCCATAGTCATACAAGACTGTAGATGTCCTCCTTCTTCATGCATACTGTGATGCATTGAAAAGGAATGGTGTCTAGGCCACTTGAAGAGAAAGAACTGAAAATGCACGGCCATGCTCGAATGGATTATTTGTAATCATCCGTTTAATTGACATTTCAAACTCAGAGTTCAAGGAATATATTTGATAGTAGATATGGATGTCATCATATCATCAAATATGACATTAAGAGACACGGGTATCTGAAATTGCACACTTGTTTAAGGACAAGTGGGAGATTGAAGGAATTGTGTCCTTTAATTTAATGTGCAATGACTAATTATGGAATAGGACAATTGATAGATTAATTCAATTCGATTATTTTAGGAATCGTAATGCTTTGCTAGAAGCCAACTACGATTAATGAGCTTAAACGAGTTAAACCCATGGCTATTATAAACGGGTCCTATGTGGTCACACACTTAGAGTTGACGGACTTGATCAAAAGATAGATGATTTTATTATTAGTGTATATTAGATATATATTAATAATAATGGGATAAGATTTATTTGTGAAATAAATAATTAATTAAATAGGTTATAAAGATGGGCTTATGAAGACTTAACCTAATTAACACATCTAAAAAAAAAAAAGGAGTTCTGCCGCAGCAATTGGTTTTGTGAGGGCTGAATTCCACCATCATCAATCAAGGGCAATTTGATTGTTCACCTTTCGATCTTCGTCCTAGCAGTCGAAGGCAAAAGAGATCTCGAGCGAGCTCTTGTGGACCAAGTAGAGGAGCAACACGTGGGGATCTCATCTTTCCGTTCATATCCGAGAATATCCGGTTCACGCATCAACGGGTATCTCTTATGAACAATTATTTGATCTATTGATTTTATGCATGAAGATCTTACGATTAGATGATAGAAAATAGTTTCTAAAACTTCCGCTGCGCATCTAATTTTCCATCACTTGAGCTAACCCAATCGTCCCGCACTCAACCCTCACTCACTCTCGACTAATCTAAACATTGAATAAACACGAATTCGAATCGAGGAAGGAAGGAAACGACGGAAGCTCACCGAGGATGTTCGCGACTTCGGAGCTCTCGATTGGAGTTTTGGGTGTCGTTGGAGGCTCGTGATGGCTTGTCGGACCTGCGTCGGACATAGGTGAGCGTGATGGTGAAACTCGAGTATGATTTCGATTGAAAACGGAGAAGAATGGCTTACCGGAAGCTAATCACACTCGAACGGAGACGACGGAACTTCGATGACTCGTGGTGGCTCCGGTGGCTCTTGGGCGGCCATGTGGTGGCACTTGATGTTGGTGTAGGTGGTGTTGGTGACGACGACGAAAGAGTGAAGGTGATGGAGCTCCGATGGAGATGAGAAGGGGGTGATGGCGATGATGCGTGGGAGTGGTGGTGGCGTCGGCGACAGAGATGGTGATGGTGGTCGCGGGGCTGCAGTGGTCCGAAGATGGTGAAGGCGTGATGGTAGCGAAGAATAGTGAAGGATGTGATGGAGTAGGAGCCAAAGGAAGTAGCGGGGGAGGTGAGGATGGGAGTTGGTGATGGTGAAGGTGAAAGAGTGGGAGAGTGATAACAGTGATGTCGGTAAGGTGGAGCAGAAATGGTGAATGACAGGTAAGGGGGTGATTTGAAGGAGGCATGGATGAGGGATTGAGTTTGAAATTGGGTAAACAAATACCTGAAAATAAATCCTGAATACGCGAATTTTGAAGATTTTTAGAATTAAAAGGATATGGTTATCCGCAATTATTTTAATTTCTCAGGGTGAAAGGACAGAAATCGCTCGTCAAATCTTTAAATTTAGGTCGGAAATCTGCTTAAGTTGTTTTAAATCTGTTTTAAAATCATTTTTAATTCCTCTTTTCCGAAAAATTAGTATTTGAAAATCTGAGCTTTTACATCATCCACCTCTAAAAACAAGTCTCGTCCTCGAGACTAAAATCATTTTAAAACAGGGGATGCAGTTTGAAATTGATGATTCCAAGGATCATGCCATTGATCTCGTAAGCACCTCATAAGTGCATCTATGAGATCCTCACAGTACCGTTGTTGTGATCATAATATCCTAATAGGTCGTAGTAAGAATGTAATATGGGCCCCTGCCACATCCTCACTCCGACTTCTCGGTCATATCATAAGTCAAAAAACATAAAAGCTTCACCACCAAGTCTTAGCAAGCAATATGTAGGTGCCCACACAAAATGCATTTATCCACTTCGTGGGGCGTTATAATGAAAACTCGGGCCGCGTTAGTTTTCTCAAAATCCAAGCTAGTCTATTTAAAGCACCGTTCAAATCCTTTAAATCCGACGTTAGTCAAAGCATTCCCAACTTCCCAATCATCTTACCATCCACCTCTAAGAGCTAATCTCATATTCTCTTCCTAGGTTCCAAGTCAGAATCATATTTCAATAATTCAGCTTTTATCATTTGTATCATCAAGGATCTTATATAGAATAGCAATCATATCTAACGTTTAATAGGATGACATAAACATGTCAAGGATAGTCGTATACCATAATATATCTAGAACATCATCACATCATCAAGGCTCATCACATTATATCACCAAGGATCTGCAAGCAACTATCAAGCATAAGCATGCAATCAAATATATACCACTAACCAATCCCCAATCCAACTAGACAAACTCACCGCACTCGCGAGGTCAATGAAATATCTACACTCGGCTTGACATAGGACGCAAGTAACTCGTCTAGGATATCCCCATAGCTAACCCAAATACTCTCTTCGGTCTCCCACGTGGCCTCCTCATGGCTCCTCCTAGACCATTGAACTAGAAGCAAAGGAACCTCCCTGTTCCTAAGGCTCTTGACACGACGGTCAAGAGCCCTCACTGGACACTCTACAAATGTATGGTCGGGCTTAATCTGAAGGTCCGAATAGTCAAGGACAGGGCTACGGTAAGGGATATACTGGCAAAGCTGGGAGACGTGAAAGACATCTTGCACACCAGCCAAGGATGGGGGCAAAGCTAAGCGATAGGCTACCTCACCAACTCTATCCAAGATCTCAAATAGACCAAGACCACGGACTCAACTTCCCTTTTTTGGTTCCAAATCATCGAACTCTTTTGGTAGGCAAAACTCGAAGCCACACATGCGAACCCACCTCTAACTCAATCTCTGTTTTCCACCTATCTGCATACTTCTTCTGACGATCCTGCGCGACTCTCATTTGCTCACGGATGCGTCCTACCTGATCAACGGTCTCTCTGACTAGGTCTAGCAAAGACGAAACAGTGTCCGCAGGCTCATCCCAGCAAACCGGCGACTTGCATCGCCTCCCATATAGAGCCTCGTATGGAGACATCTTGATTGACGTGTGGTAACTGTTGTTTTACGAAAACTCCACCAACAGTAAGAATCTGACCTAACGGTCGCCCCACTTTAACACACACGATCTCAACATATCCTACAAGGTCTGAATCGTTCTCTCGCTCTGGCCATCTGTTTGAGGATGATAAGCTGTGCTGAAGTGCAATCTGGTACCTAGGCCCTCCTGAACCTGATCCCAAAACCTCGCGGTAAAATGTCCATCACTGTCGGATACGATCCTCTCAGGTGTTCCATGAAGTCTCACGATCTGGCAAATGAACTCCTCATCTAACCGCGGTGTTTGCCATATCCTCTGAATCGGAATGAAGTGAGCCGACTTGGTCAACCTATCGACCACGACCGAAATGGCGTCGAAACCTCGAACATCCCGTCTCAGTCCAGTGACGAAATCCATAGAGATGTCCGTCCACTTCCACTCGGGAACCACAAGCGATCTAACAAGTCCTCCCGACCTCTGGTGCTCAATCTGAACCTGGTGGCAAACCAGACATCTGGCTACAAAATCTGTGATGTCTGCTCGCATCCTCTGGTACCAATAATACCTTTTCAAATCCTGATACTTCTTATTCGTCTCTAGATGGACAGAATAAAGAGTGGAGTGAGCCTTTTTCATGATTATGGCCTTAGGTCCGATATCGATGGAAATACAACTCTTCCCCCAAAGGTGAGCATCCCATCTACTCTCTCTACAAGCTCTCTGAATTGACCCTGGGCCATTCGATCCCTCAGAACTACAATGTCTGGACAATCTGCTTGACCTCGATGAATCTCCTCAGTCAACTTATCCTGAACCTCCAAGAATGCCAATTGTCCACTCTCTTTCTGAACCCACACCTCGAGGTAACTCCTCATCAAATCTATCTCCAAATCCTTCTAAGTTGCAAGCCTCGCAACTAATCCCTCCTGGTGAGTCTTCTTACTGAGTGCATTTTCCACCACATTGACCTTCCTTGGGTGATAAACTATGTCCAAGTCATAGTCCTTCAGAAGCTCTAGCCACCGTCTCTGTCGTATGTTGAGCTCATTTTGAGTGAAAATATACTTCAAGCTCTTATGATCCGTCAACACCTTGCCTAAAGTGTCGTATAGGTAATGCCTCCAAATATTCAGAGCATGAACTACAACCTTCAATTGGAGCGAAGCATAAGCAATGTCCAAATCTCTTTAATGCAGAATACATCCCAATCCGGAATGCGAAGCGTTTGTATAGATGACAAAGTCCTCGGTCCCATCTGGCAATGCTAGAATTGGAGCGGTCATCAATTTCTCCTTCAGAAGTTGAAAGCTGGCCTGACACTCTACACTCAACTCAAACGGAACATCCTTCTTCAGCAGCTACGTCATTGGCCTAGCAATACTCAAGAAACCCCAGACAAATCTCCTGTAATAACTGGCCAATCCTAGAAATGTGCGGTTGTCCCTGACATTCTTGGGCACCTTCCAAGAAACGATGGCATCAATCTTCGCTGGATCCATGATGACTCCCTCAACTGAAATCACATGGCCTAAGTAAACCACCTTTGTAAGCCAGAACTCACACTTTCTGTATTTTCCATACAGCTGATGCTTCCTCAGCGTCTCGAGCACAATCCTAAAATGCTCCTCATGCTCTCTACTCCTCGAGTAGACTAAAATGTCATCTATGAAGACGACGACGAATCTGTTCAGGTAGTCGATAAACACACGGTTCAGGATCTCCACGAACTCATAGTGACCATAGCGGCTGAAGGCGGTCTTCTGGACATTCTTTGGCTTTACTCTCATGTGATAACCTGACCTCAAATCAATCTTCGAGAAGGCAATGACACCCTGCAGTTGATCCAACAGATCTTCAATCCTGGGAAGGGGATAATGGTTCTTTATCGTTTCACGGTTTAGCTCCCAATAATCGATGCATAGCCTCAATGACCCGTCATTCTTCTTGACGAACAGCACCGGTGCTCCCCAAGGTGATGCACTAGGCCTGATGTAACCCTTCTCAACTAGCTCCTCCAACTGAGCCTTCAACTCTGCCATCTTCGTCGACGCCATGCGGTAAGGAACTCTCAAAATGGGCCTAGTGCCCGACTCCAACTCGATCCCAAAGGATCGCGAAGAAGTCCTGTCTTCGTGTGAAAGCTAACAAATTTCATGCCAATAAGCATAAAGGATCGCGAAGAGAGAAAGATGAAGTCCCTGACAAGTCAGTCAAAGTCGACTAGGCTAAGTCGATGTCGACTACAAAGGGGGTCGAGCACAACAGACTACTCGACGTCGAGTAGGCCACTCGACGTTGACTACCCAGAGGTACCCTCGACTTCAACTTTCCACTCGACCCTACAGATTGTACTCGATGTCGAACACCCTACTCGACGTCGACTACCACCACTCCACTCGACATCACTTGATTTGACTCCTCGACACATTATTCGGTGAGCTCCTTCCTTTACCCTTGTTTACATTGATTTATACAGTGGGGACACTTTAGATTCTAAGTGTGGGGTGGGGGAAACACTCATTATTATTATTATTTACATATATTCTTGATTTTCGTACTACAGGGTGAATTTTGGGTAAGTTTTTTCGTTTTTATGCTTAATTGCTTAACCCAAAGTTTGTTTTATAAGACATCTCCCAAAGCTTGTAAATTGTTCAAAGAAAAGAGTCATGGAAGCTAAAGCAAGACTCGAAGATGCAAGAGTTGATTTGTTAGAGATACTACACAATATTGCCCAGGAAAGGGAAGTTTCAATGAAGAGCGATTTTTTAGGTAAAACCACAAAAGTGAGGTAAATTGATGTTGCTTTTGACATGTTGCACAATAAGAGAATGGGGGACTTTATATTTTTCATATATGCTCATATTCATAATCCTAGCCATACATATGCCTAATTGCATCACAGAAGCCATATTATAAGCCGTACATGTCTTTATATCATTATTGCTCCACATATGTCTTACATACATCCCATTTTTACCTTATACCCTATCTGGGGATTATGTTGAGAATGGTAATCATTGTTGGAGAATTTTATATGGTGTTTGTGTTATTATATATCATTATTGGAGTTTGGTAGGAAAGTTTCAAGTATATGGAAAATTTAATGAGAGAAAAAAAAATCCAATCACCTCAGTAGATAAAGGTAGATCGACCCTGCCTCCATCAAGATAATAGTTCGGCGGGATGGGACACTAAGGTGAGGAGTCCAAAGTACTAAGTATCAGGGGCCATTCATGACACCCATGTTTGCGACTCGCGAGAAGGTAGTGCTGAGGTTAGAGAGGTAAAAACCTAATATTGAAAAAAGCATCGAGCGAAAGAATAAAAGGTGAGAAATATAATGATAAAGAAATGCGGTAAAGAAATTTTGAAAATTATTCAATTTCCCTGGATTTAACACCACATGGCCAAAAATTGTCCACTATTAGCCTTTTACTTATCTACTCAGTTTTTAGCTTGCACAAAGTCCTCTTGATTATTACTGCTTTGTCATAGGAAAAATTGTTTTGCATAACCTTCTTTTGTGCAAGATATTACTTTTCATTCAAAGGCACATATTTGAAGGCACCAAGTACTTTTTCGAGGATGGCAATTGAGTGTTGGGTAATATGACAATGAATCAACTATGTTGAGAGTTTTTGCAGGTTTCCTTTGAGTGATCATCCAAGTTATTTCTTGGGGACAAGAAAGCTTACGTATGGGGTGATTTGATGACCCTGTTTTACACCATGTTTTTATGTTTAATTCTGCTCCTTATTCTATTATTTTGGGATGAAATTATTAGGAATTTGTATAGTTATTCTTAATATTGCCAGATATGGAGTCTACACAAGTTTGAGGTGCTTTTCAGGAGTTTAGAGCTGATTTGGAGAAGTTGGGACGCACTTTGGAGCTTAAAGGAAATTCATGAAGACATTGGAGAAGCTAAAGAAGAGCACGTGATGGTGCAGTTGGAGAAAACGCCACTTTTCACCATTCATCATTCTGAATCAAGTTCTGACGTCTTCATGAGAGTTGTATCCCTCGAAAAGAGCTTTCCAACGCATATTCATATGCCTCAATCGGACAAACGAGAACTCGGGAAAGTGCATTTCAAAACGGAGCAGAATGCTGAAAGCTGAAGTATACTCGAGCTCGACCAGTACTCGACGTTGACCAGATCTGAAGATCTACTCGAGCCCGACTAGGAGAAGTACTCGAGATGCCTTGAAGATAGCCGAGATCGAGCACAAAGTACTCGACGTCGACCACTCTACTCGACGTCGACTACAAATTCTGTTGCGTGGAGAACGCATTGGGCCAATCCGAGGACGAGTGGACTACTTGGGCACGAAGCAAGGTCGGTTCTATCCAGATTTATCAAGTTCTATCATCATGGAGAAGGAGTTATCTACCACTAGAAGATTTAGATACCTACCTTTTAGGATTTATCTTTTATTTATCTAGATTTATACCTTTTAGGATTAAGCCCTATAAATAAAGCCATAGGGGTTGGTTTTTATTCATTCAATTTCAGAGAGACAATTCCAATAGCAAGTAGAGATCGAGTTTAGGAGTTCAAGGCTTTTAGGGTTTTGACGCTTTTGCGAAAGTTAGAGTGTCGGGATTGTAAAGGTTGAGAATTTAGTTTAATGCAAAGTTTATTTCTTTCAACGATGCCTTCCATGGCAAAGAGCGAGTAGTCCAGCTACTTCTAGGGTCGGGGTGACCCCAACGATAGCCATGTGCACTTGAGGTAAAGATTCAATATTTATTATGTTTTGATCATCCACTATCCTTATTACGTTTATTCCCTAATTAATAGAGATTCAGGTTAACCACTTGGATTATAAACATAAAATTGGTAGATACAATTAGGGTTACTTGAAAGAGTTGTCTAATTGTTAAAAAAGGCGAAAGCTTGCTCCTTTGATGTGATTGCATGATTATCTATATTTATCTTGCCTTATTCGTGCTTGGTTATCGTTGTTGCAAACCCCGGTCTTGGAAGTTTTATTTCATATTTGTTTATTTCGAATCTGTTAAACCTTGGTTTATTTCTGTCCATCCTTCGTGTCCATCCTCACACTCTTCGACCACCTTTGCTGACGCAAACAACTTTTTTGCGAGACTACTCGACATCGACTAGACTAGTTGATGTCGACTACTGATATTCGTGATCGAGTTCCCCAACTCGAGATTGATTTCCATTTTTGTCTTGAAGGTGAGAAGGCCGATTCTACTCGACGTCGAGGACAACTAGTCGACGTCGACTACTTCTGTTGCCTTCTGCTGCTGCTTTTTCTGCTCGAGATCTACTGTACTGACCCCTGTCGACTACAACCCAATCGAGGTCGAGTAGTTTTGAGTCGGCTTCTGAACGTGATTCATACACTATCTGAGATCCGCTGACCTGCTTCCTCGTGGATCGATCCTGACTACCTTATACTATAACGGGAGGGAGTCTTGTAATTATTTGCTCGGAACGGAATCGATTTTCTTTACTTTATTCATATTTTATTTACAAGTCTCGATTTCCTGCTTCAATAATGCACGACCAACAGCAACTACAACTCCCTCAACCTCCTTCCATGGCGCCATCCAAGTGTAAGAAGAGGCCCCAACAGCCCGAAAGTCAAGAATCGAAGCCCGGTGTTTATTTGTTTGATTTTGGGTCTAGGAAGGGTAAGTTGGCACATTTTCTCTTCCTTTCACCTCCAAACTCTCCAACTTCTCTCCTTTAGTCCTAAACTAACTCCTCTCACTCACCCAACAAACGGATCTAGGAGATTCGACCTCGCCTCAAGAGCCGCCCGGGAGAAGAAGAAGTAGACCAAGGAAGTGTTGGGTGAGAAATCTCTTTCAATCTTCATGTTTTTCGAGCTATTCTTGTACTAATATATACCTGGGTATCATGGGAAAAATTGGAAAAAAAGGGAGAGGCTAATAATGTCGAACGAGGCCAGAAAAGGAGCAAGAATCCATGATTCAACATCGGAATCGCCGCCGCGAGCATGAACTCATGGTCGCGAGTTAGAACACCTAGCCTAGGGTTCTTACTTGCGGTCACGAGAAGGAACTTGCGGTGGCGAGGTAGCCCATCTGGGGTGCCTTAAGGGACACCCTAGGCTCGTGGTCGTGACTCAACATCTCGCGGGCGCGAGATGCTCGCGGCCGTGAGAGACTCTCGGGCACCCAGGTCTCGCGGGCGTGAAAGCCTATCTTGTGGCCGCGACATACCTCTTGTCCAATGGCTTTGAATGTGTTTCTTGATGTTTTCAACGATCGTTTTTGCGACTTGTTTCCAACTCTTTTGGGGGATTTCAAGAACTGATTTAAGGGTTTGATTTGTGAGTTTTGGGAAACGAATTTCATAAGCTTTTAAGGTCGAACGTTTTAATCAGTTACTTGGTTTTCGAATCGATTTTCGGGACTAACTCAGAAATTATGTGATCGGTGACTAACTAGCATGTTGATATGATTGATTGACTAATATTATGATTGGTGTGGACTAATGACATGGTCGATTGACTAATAGCATGATGAAGTGTTAGACTTATGTATCATTAGCTTATGCTTTTGAACTATGATGAATATAATGAACCTTGATAAATATGACTATACAGATTATTATTGCGGATGTATGATTATTATAAATACATGAATGTGGCTGAATAGAATGATGAGGATGATATGGTCCTAAGGAATGTGGCAATATGATGAGTGATTAAACTTGATGGAATGACGATTGCGATATGGTTGCTATTCTCGTTGAATGATATGCTTGAGTGCTTGGGTGATTAGACGTAGACTTATATATATGTGTTTTGATGTGTATCTAGGTGATACTTTGTGATATGATTGATGTGTGCCGGAATTTCCATTATGTTGTTCTGCATAGCCAGGTAAGTCTTTTCGGAGCTTACTCAGATCAAAAGAGAGACTTCCATGTCTTATGTTCATGATGTACTAGGTGCTTGTATTCATAATCAGCATGTCATGTAGTACCATGCTAGGTTACATTGACCATTGAGCATTCTACTTTTTTATGCGTATGTAAACAAAACGACCGTTATCTATGAAGTATCTAGAGTCTTTGCTAGGGTGATAGGATGACCTAGTCTCATTGGGTTCGTTCTGAGTCGTTCGAGTCTAATTACCACTTTACTTACTAAGCTTATTTATTTATTTATTTTATCTTTCGCCTTATATTATTCTTTTTCTCTTTTAAGTCCACATTCATGATTTGATACAAGCATGCAAACATGGGGTCGGGTACCACAACGAGCCTCGCCCCATTTATGAATTGGAATGCATTCACGAGGTGACCAATCTCCGCCCTATTGGAAGGGAGGGGGGGCGCTGGATAGAAAGCGGGATATACCACTTGGTATTATGTGTTAAGGCCTTATTTTTATTCTTATGCACTTGATCTCTGGGCATGCTAGTGTGTTAATCTTTCGCCTTGCATCTAGAAGCATCTTTATTAGGTATAGCATATATGGGTGCATTGGGCATCGGAAAGAGTAGGTGGGTGTCATCTGATCCCACTCACAATTAACATTTTTAGGTATCCATTATGCTTATCATAAATGATGCTGGCTTGGCTCCATGACCACGGAGTTCTGACTTGGCAGAAAGAGAGAGTTGAGATTCTTACCACACAAAATCAATAACGATTTAGATTTGAATGTTTTGCTCATGTTTTGACTCGGCTTTGTGTCACGACACCCCTTTTATTTACACTTTACTTCCACTATTTGGATGAATATCGGTTTTCCAGGATTAGACTTACGACAGGCACAAGGGACTTTCCCGTAGATTCCAACGATCCCTTCGAATTTGGGTATGAAATAAACATAGTTTAGAATTTCAAACCTTCAACCTGTACTCGGGGCACCAGATCCGAACAAGGGGTTTCATCCCTAAAAACGTAACCTGGGAATCATAATCTCGGGCCATTACACTTTTTAACAGTGAGACCCAGAATTTGAGCTTCAGATCGATTGCCCTCGCATAATAGAGGCCGTGACCTCAAAATTGATCAAACAAGGAAGATAGAGAGGAACTGAGTGCAAATCCACTTGAATCATAATCGATGTAACACCCCCTTCTATAAACGAGGGAATGTTGCAGCGCTAGTAATTATTCAGACTTTACTATCCTCATAATTACCTTAGGCTTATAGGGACATGCAACCATCCTTTCATAAACAAGATGATAAATAAATAAATAATTTAAAAGAATGATAGAGAAAGAAAAGAATATTATTTTTATTACAAATTAACCGTTATTGCTTCAAAATTGTACATATATTTGTGTTCAACACATCCAATAAAAGAAACTAAATTAAACAAGAAAACTCTTTTACCGAAAGATATAATTATAAAATAAAAGCTTGAAAATCTTTATTCCTTCAACTTCAACTCCTCAAGGCTTTTCCCATAACATGTAAAATTTAGTCTTATGTACATCGCATGCAAGCAAAGCACACCAGCCAACCATTTCACAACAAAGTCGGTTAGTTCGGTGAAGAACTAGCAAATGACAAGGAAGGGAATTTTTGTGGATCTCTGGACACTTAAAAGAAATAGAAATAAGATAGTCCAAGAACATTAGATATCTAAGAAATTGAATCTCTGAAGAATCATATTTCCTTAAATAATGGAAAATGATATCGGAAAAGAATAGCGATCACCGGTACATACACACACATATATCACTTATACAAAATTAGAATATACAATATTTCATTTAGAACACGTGGTACCGGCCTCTACCATACACTTGCAAGACAACCTAGATTACCCATTAGGGTAAACTATATCCATTCGAGAAATCTGCAATTCGAATGGGCATTTCATGAGATGTTTAAAGCGCAAGGGTTAGACAACGTTGACCTGACTTTACCATTTTATAATAATTTTATTTATAATCACATCACACACTATTCACAATTAAAATACAAGTTCACATCTCGGTGATCAACTCATTTTTATCCACTTTAGAACATTAAAGAATTAAAGTGGATGAAGTAGGCAAATTGACTAGTGATAATGCATATTTTATATGGTCATTTGTAGGTAGTCTTAGGTGCATTAAGTATTCATATTACATGTTTAATACACTTATTCATATTCTTGGTCATTTGGTATTCGAAATGCAGAATCTACGGTTTCTAGTGTTTATTTGTAGGTTATAAGATCCGGCCTCGAAAGGTGGAGAAAGAATGAAGCAAATGGACAAAGGAGAGCTAAGGAACAAGAGCGGAAATGGAGAACATGGAGAAATCCCATGTTTAAGGTTATGAGAAGTTGGAATTAGCTTCTGAGGTCTTCATGAGAATCATAGTGTCTGGAAAGAGCTTTCCAACGCATATTCATATGCGTGAATCGGACAAAGGCTGACTCTAGAAAATGCGTTACAAGTTTAGTCTACCGAAGCTGTCAGCGCTGTAAGAGCGGCGCCCACTGCCTTTGCCATGACGCCTGCCATCCTCGTCAGATCCGGATTTGCGATACGTGGCCCAAGTCTATCTTTATGGGAACTTTTATCTATCTTTCCTAGGGTTTTGGCTGATGCCTTTGAGCCCTATATTAGTCATATTTCCAGCATTCATTCAATCAACTAACATTTCAATTGTTCATTAACCGAAAGAGAAATGAGAGGATTTAAGTTTAGGGATTTGAGGCACGTTATGCTTGCCTAGAATTCTTGTGCTTTTGGTATGATTCAAGACTTGGTTAGATGATTGTGAGACTTTATTTCTATCTATTCTATGTTTGATTGATTCAATATCTTTATTCTTCAATTGATTGATTGTATATATTCCCTCTTGATTAGCTATCTTGACGGAATCTGCTCTCTTGCTAAGTTTGATTACTTCTTGCGATTTGATTGAATAAGTAGCAAACATAATCAATCGATCCCGTGAAAGCACCGATTGGGGTGTGTAGGGGATATTGACAATTACGCTCTATCAATTGCATCAATTAGGGTTAGGGAGTTGCGCCTCTATCTTTGGTTGCTTATGTTATTGGTATTGTTTAATTGCTAAAGCTTTGGAGTGATCCAAGTTTGGATGAATCAAATAAGAAAAGGTAGGATAGAGTCAAGGATCAATGACCTAACCAATGTTGCGAATTGTATGCGAAACTACACTCTTATCTTGCCTTCTTTTTGTTTCCATTCATATATTTATCTTGATTTATTTGCGTTGTCTATCTTCATTCGTATTCATATTCTATCTTTAATGTCATAATTGGTAAATACGTACACATTGCATTGAAGTACTTGTATCTTTGTGGGTTCGGCCCCTTACTTATCCGCTATACTAGATTGCTAGTTTGGTTTATTAGTTTGGGTTATTTCTTTGGCAGGGTAAAATCTAACAATATTTCCCTTCCGTCAACTAGTATGGATATTTCAAGAAAATCTTAATATCACATACTCATAACTTAACATGAAAGAATTAAGAACATTCATGCTATAATAGAATTTTGGGCATTTTATGCAATTTAACAATTAACATAGTCCAAGTTTCTAAACATGCCTTAGAGTGCAATTATAAATAAATTACAAGAATAAATGAATTTTGCAATTTATTTTCAAGGATAGACATGTTTGATAAATATAAACGGTATAAATTAAAATGAAAGACATGAAACTGTAAATGAATAAATGAGACAAAGTCACTTGCCTTGGTTATGAACCCGAAGTCTGCGGATATAAAAGATTATGGTTAACCAAGGGATTTAATTTCTTCCGAAGACGTAGGATTTCGATTGATGTCACCAACTATATACCCAGGCGCATCCAACCACGTTGTACATAACAGAGAAATAATAATTTAATTAGCTTATATCCAATAATATGACCCTTAAACTTCGGCAGAGTCTCCCTTTAAAATAATCCTTAATTAATCCGATAAAACTTATATCATTCACTTCTGATAATCACTTGTCCAACACTATTTTTAAAATGCTCAGGCAGTATTAGGACTTGCAAACTTAATTTAGGATTTCCTTTCCTAAATTTAATTGGGCAGTATAACGACGTAAAAATGTCATATAATCCAAAATAATTAGGCATTATCTCAACTTAAAAGAAATATCTGTTTTATCCAATGTTATAACGTCTTAAGAAATACCCAAATTTCTTAATAACGAGCATCATAATGACTAATAATGAGATTACTTGAATTATATACGGCTATTATAACGATATAAAATATCCAATATCTTAAAATAAATGAAAGAGATTTTAGCAGTATAATCAACGTCACCTGGAATCGAGATGGTATTATGGATGAATAAAACTGATGACAGTATACATTGAATCCTTGATTCCTATTGTAAATGTGTGCAACCCCTTTTATAGAAGAGGCCTACCAATCCGGTGAGTGATTGGATTCCAAGCAAGTTTTATGTTGATCAAGAAGCAACGTGGTAGATAATTCCATACACAAAAATGGCAACGTGGTACTAATTCCAATTTTGGCCCACTTTATGCAATAATTACGAGAAATAACTCAAAGTCTATAAATTTTTATATTTTGTCCTCCTTAAATATATATTTTAGCAATCTTTCACTCTACCACTTTGGAATATTTTACCAAATTATTCTTAAGCATGTCGTAAATATCTAATAAATTTTATAGTTTTTTTACTTAATCTTTGACACGCTAGTGGATCTTCCCTAGATCTCACTAAATTCCAAACTTGGTAAGACTTCGTAAAATTTTACATTAAAACCTCATCCCCGATGTTTTTATTAATTTATATAATCCCTTACAAAGTGATGTCATAAAAGGAAAAAAAAATACAATCGGGGTATTTTAACCGAAAGAAGGAGAAGGAAGGCAAGACTGAGCTATTTTAATTAGATCTAGAATTAGGGTTGGGGAACGAGTTTTGGCGGAGGAGTTTAGGAGCACGAGATAGACATGTTCTCCACCAAACATGTTTCTTGTGTGTGTCCAATATATAGTGTTATAACGAAGAAGAAGAAAATGCCAACATACTCAATAAAAAAAAATTATATGGGAAATTGCCTTGTCCTAGGAAAAAAAACCCTTAGGGCCAAAACAACGCGTGTGAGCTTCCCTACGCGCCCCCACTTGGGCTCCCAATCGGCACCCTACTGCTCCGACCACCCTTCCTCCGAGAGTCCGACAACCACGCCTCTTCTTGTCACTATCGGTTTGCCACCTCTCTAGTGTTGCTCCCCCGACGACTCGTTGTGGGCGTGCCTCATATCTTCTTCTCATATGAGGTCGCATATTCCTCTCAATTATGGGTTCTCTTCGGATCCACTATGGTCTTGGCAATGCTTCTTCTTCGTGCTCGCTCTATTTGTCTCCCATTTTCGTCGATTGTCCGCCCCCAACCTTTCCCAATCTCTCCAAATTTTATCTTGCATCTGGCTGGTGATGATTTTTTTGGCATCGATTGGCTCCCAGTCTATGTCTTCCTCCACCTTCACTCCTATGGCACCCCTGATTTGCCCCCAATCATGTCCTTTTTGGCTTGGTTGGCGTCGTTTCCAGTGGGGTGTGGTGTCGGGTTTGCTTGTTGCTTCTTCTGTCCCTCTTTACTCTGTCTCCCTCTTCCCCGTCGGCGCTCGATTGGGTTTGCTGGCCCTACGCCGCGCAAGGATATTCTCTCTCTTGCAAGCTCTGGGTAGTCCTTGGCATGCAAGACTTCATTTGGACCTTGCATGCCAAGTTTAATCATCACATAAAAAAAACTCAACTCAGTTTATGTGTGTGTAAGTCCCACAAATCCCGAAAGGGCTTGACCAAAAATTGTGTCCGTTTCGACCGGTTTCTCGGTGCGGTTTTCTCGGGTGTATGTGCAACTTTGCTATGGTGTGTCTAGGCGATCTTCTTCTTCATTGGGGTTCTGGCAGTCGGAGTTGGGACTAGCTGGGTCGAGGGACTAGCTAGGTCGAGGTGGTGTGTACGAGATGACTTCGTGTTCGGACCCATTTGGAAAGGGTATATAAATATAGGATAGGCTATTGGTATTTTATATATATATATATATATATATATATATATATATATATATATATATATATATATATATATATATATATATATATATATATATATATATATATATATATATATATATATATATATATAGAGTGTGGGTTAATTGTGCACACCCCTTAGGGTGTACTTTGTGGACAATTGAGGATCGTTGATCTAAAAGAAATAGAAGGCTAGGATGATGCCTTGTCAATTGGGTAGTTTTTAAAAAAAAATGGAAAAGAAGTCCAAACTCAATTTCACGGGGTGTAGCGCGTGTAAAAGAAATTGCATAAAATCCTAGATAACGCTTCTTCTTCTTCGTGGAGCACTAGTGCCCCAAAGGCGAGTTGAGGCAGGAGGCCGAAATCGGGAGAATCGTTCTCTGCGCTCGACGTGTGGAGCCGGTAGTCAGGGTTCGAAGAGGAGGAGTCTGCCATGGATTCCAATGTTTCTACAACAAATGGTAATTTCCCCCATTTGCCATGGATTCCAATGTTTTACATTTTATTCATTCAATCTCTATTTTATATTTTATTCATTCAATCTCCTTGGAGTGAATGAATCTCGATTCGAACAATTAGCCTCAATCTCGATTCGAACGGTGGCAACACGGTGGCGGAAATTCGGACGGTAGCGGCGGTGGCGATCGGATGGTGGCAGTGCGGTGGAGGCGATCCCTGAAACTCTGATTGAGAGGTTTAGAGAAGCTCCGGTGAAGACGATTGATAGGTACGTTGAGAAAGGGAGAAACAGAAGGCCGAAATCGGGATAGGGCGACGGCGACAATTGTGTCTTACAACTTTATGAAGAGCGGTGGGGGTGGGGGTACGTGGGTGGTGGTTTGTGTAATTAGGGTATCGGTGAAATCGGGTTAGGGTTGAAATTTCGTAATTCTCATATTATTCGGGGGAAAATATAGAATTATTCAGACATATGTGTCTAATTTAGTGTAAGGTTTTCGACCTGCATAATTTGATTTATTATTCGTCAATTATTCAGAGGTATGTGTAGATTTTTTGTTACTAGTGATAATGAGTTGGTCAATTATTCAGTGAAATATGATTCATTATTCGTTAGTATTGGAGTCTTCGGTTTGAAGAACAACATAAAAAACATTCATTGCACGAGTATAATTACACAACTAAACATTATTCGGTGAAAATTGAATCATTTTTCGGTGAAACTTGAAGTATTATTTAGGGATTTTGAGTTTATTTATCTAAAATTGATGAACCAAAAAAAAATTATTCGGTAGCATATGACAAATTATTCAGTGGAATTGGTAAACTTTGATAGGAACTGGATGGATAAAGATAATGTAACATTATTCAGATGGAAAAAGATAACATAACATTATTTGGTAGTATTTCAAATATTATTCGGTAGAATTTCCAAATTTTTTAAAATAAATAAAATCGGATGAATCATACCCATGATAATTTATTTTTTAGAAAACCATAAATTAAAAAAAAAGTAGCTAAAAAACATGGGGGTTACACGCAGGGAGGGATAAAGAAAGAATAAGGGTAGTTTCTATCAACATAGCAAATATAATACACTAGGGGGATGACGCGCTTCTCACGCGCTCCTCTTTCCCCTTTGCCCAACTATGCACCAAACCCTTAATCTGATCGGACTCGATCAGATTTGGTGCCATCCTCCCTTCTTTCGGCTAGATTTCTAGTTGATTTTGGGCTCCCACTCTATGTTCTCACGGATTCGACCTTCAATTTTGGGTATCTCGACCTTTTATCACCGGTTGGGTTTCGAATCCCCGTTCGCAAAGTATATTCGCCTTGGTCAATCGGTCTGATTTCTACGGATTTTGGTCTCCCATCTACCTGTATACTAGTTCATCTTCTTCCTCGGTTCATCTTCATCCTCATCCGGTCTCGTGCTCGCCTTGGTTTCGCCGCTCTCCCTGTCGCTCGTGTTGGTCAGCGCCCCCGACGACGGTCTAGTGCGGCGTCGCCTCTCCGTGAGCCTGGTGTCCTGTCGTCCCCGCCCTGCCTCCCTCCGTTCGCTGCCGTCGCCGGCGGCTCCTGTCCGGTGGTTTGGCTCCCATGAGCGTGTACTGTTGCTGCTGTCAAAATCCTTGGAGTGCAAGGCATTTGCTGCCTCTTGCACGCCAAATCTCAAATTATATATATATATATATATATATATATATATATATATATATATATATATATATATATATATATATATATATATATATAATATATATATATTTATAATTTGAAAAAATCCCGAAAGGGTTTGAGTACACCCGTCCGAAAGAGTTTGTCTAAATCACGTAAGGGCTTGACGATATTTTTGTAGGTGAAATCTTATTGGCGTTTTGCTCGAGCAGCTTGCAGCTCTGCTTCGGATGATTCTAGGAGGTCTTCTGCTTGGTTGGGGGGCGTGGAGTTTAGAGTCGGGTCTGGGTGGGGTCGTGGTGGTGCGCTTAGGGCAACTCCGTATTCGGGATAGAGTTTCCTTGGAGTTCGTCTGCATTACCCACAGCCCACAGAAGATAGAGTCCTGCTGTACCGCCGGCCCGTGGTGCTACCGTCCGGTGGTGCTTGGCTTCGTTCTTCGGCGTCTTTCTCAGCTTCTTTGGTGTTGGTCTTCCTGGATCGTTTTGATGTAGAGTTTTATTTCTGGTTGTTTCATTTCGCCTGTTATCTGTTTTTCTGTTCTTTTAGGTTGTACGTTTAACGGTTCGCCGTCTGCCGACTTTGTTGGCCTCTCGAAGAGTCAGACATGTCTGACCTTCGAATTTTTACCTAATAAAAAAAAAAATTAGGGTGGGGGTACACGCACTTGGTAAGGGAAAGTGGGATGGTTTTTCTACACGGGACCCACATCAAATTAAATTGAAATAAAAAAAATCTCTTAAAACCACTTTTAATCATGACTTTTCATTAATTTCATTCAACGATTCAGATTTGTGCACAAGGTACACCCTAAGGGGTGTGCACTCTGGAACCACTCTCTCTCTCTCTCTCTCTCTATATATATATATATATTGCTGCAAATGTAAAAAGTCCTTAATGTGTAAAATTGGCTTAAGGTGTAAAATTTTGTCTTTTAGTGGATTTAACACACGGGCGGGCTATTTAACAAAAAAAAAAAGGCCCAATTTGGCCCATCTTTTGTTCAGCTTCTTCAATCTGAGAAAGCGGTCTTCGATCATCCCTGGCCGTCGGTCTTCGACCTTCGCAGCGGAGCGAGAAGAGGAACAAATCTCGCCCCTTCCCTGGCCGTTGTCATCGGCGTCGAAACCTCTGGCGGAGACGGTGTTGCAGGTGGCGTCGTTGTGGTTTCTCAGCTGCACGAGTTGCTCGGCGGTGGACATCTCGGAGCGGGAGAAGTAACAATCGGCGGACATCCGGCCTCTCTTCTCCGTCTTCGATCAATTAGGGCTCTCAGGTTCGTTTGTTGCTTCTCTTTTGGCCCTCTTCTATCAATCAATCATCGATTTCGTCTTCTAATTAGGGTTCTGAAATTGGTATATGTTCCTTCATCTTCTAATTAGTGATCGAGATTGTGTTTTTGTGCTTCTGAATTATTTAATCAATGTATTGATTTTTTTTTATTGAATTTATGAATTTTGATGGATGGAAATTGGATTGAGATTGAGATGTGTGGATTTGAAATAGATATTGAGATGGGATAAATTCATGTCTTCTAGGTGTTTGATAAAATGCCTAGGAGAGAAATCGAGATTGAGTTATGGTTCCATGCCTACTAGCTGTTTGATAAAATGAATATTGTTGCCAAGTACATGGCGATGTGGTGACTTTCTAGCATATATATGTATTTTCATGTATCTGTCCATCATTTATTTTGCAAACAAGACCTTTTGCTTTGCAATGAAATGGCTGATGAGTCCTTGGAATATGAAAAAAAAGCCCCCAAAATTGAAGAACTACAAATAGAGATTGACCTAACCACGAGGAGGATAAGCAAATAGAGATTGAGTTTCATGGCGCATAACTACTGGAAAGGGAAATGGGCATGCACCATCCAGTGGATTGTGGTGGAGACCTCAACCTCCAATTGTATTGTCAAAAGTTGTGCATTGCTTTTGTGGTTTGGTAGGAATACATATATAATAGTAATTGACTTGTCACTTGGTGTGCTTTAATTTCTTGAAGCGTTCCTATGCCAATTTTTAGAGATGCATGATGGAAACTTGGCTAATATAATTAAAATTTCCATTTTTCAATTGTTCATAAGATCTCTAGATCGAGTATGTTGTTATACAGTAATTACAAATTAAGATTGACAATTGCTAATTGGTTGAGATCTGAGTTTCAAGTATTGCACCTTCAATTCAGTTAATATATAATAGGTCTTCCACATTACATTACATATTTTCTTATTTTTCTGTAATTCTTATTCCAAGCAAGCCAAATAGTTAAAATTTTAAAACTCTTAACAATCTACAATTCAGTTAATATATAATAGGTCTTCCATTTTTGTGGCATTAGCTGAATTGCTAATGAACTTTTTTCTCTTTATCCTTTTCTCCTCATACAGTGATTGTGAACTACTGTTGTGGTGTCGTAGGTAACTTAAGACTTAACCTTTAAGAAGTATGCTGCCTCTACCACCAGAATTTAGTTCGATAGCAGCAGTTCCGAAAGTGGGTGTTAGCAAGGCTGGTGACAACTTAAGGAAATAAAAACCTGAAATTGTCCCAGGTATTGACCTAGAAGTTACCTCTCTCACTTGCATGATAGCTTAATGATCTCTCATGCATCACTCTTTATTAATTCTTTATTTTATGGTTTAGTTCATCTTGACTACATGCGTGTTACTCTTAATTGTGCTAACTCTTAACTTTTGCAGACTATTATGGATGAAATTATGAAATCATGCAATCCACTAAGTTTAATATTTGGCTTCTACTACTTATTGATTCAGATTGCACAATTGTTATCTACAATTGCACTAATATATCTTATTTTTGCACTTAATATAGTTCATATTGCACAATTGTATTCTAAAATTGCATTAATATGCGTGATGTCCGATTATAAGCCTATTAGCTCAAAATGGAAGAGCAATGTGCCTACGCACAAAGATGCGGGTTCAGATCCCGTATAGGCTATCTATGTTTATCGCTTTGAAGTACTATGTTTCTCTTCATGAATAAGAGTGTAAAGTGCAAAAATAAAATTGTAATGTGCAAATATAAGAACATAAAGTGCAAAAATAAAATTGAAATGTGCACATTTAGAATACAAGTGTGCAAAAGTAAGATACACTTGTGCAACTGTGAAGTGCATTTGTGCAACTGTGAAGTGCATTTGTGCAAGTGTGAAGTGCATTTGTGCAAGTGTGAAATGCAGTTGTGCAACTATGAAGTGCAGTTGTGCAACTGTGAAGTGCATTTGTGCAACTGTGAAGTGCTTTTGTGCAACTGTAAAGTGCAAATATAAGAACATAAAGTGTAAAAATAAAATTGCAATGTGCACATTTAGAATACAAGTGTGCAAAAGTAGGATACAATTGTGCAAAAGTAGGATACAATTGTGCAGATTTAGAATACAATTGTGCAAAAGTAAGATCATAATGTGCATGAATAAGACAAACGATGTTCTTTTGAAATCGATGTTTTAATTTTAATTTTTTTTACTTTTGAGAGTTTGGGTTCATCTCTCGTATAATTTAGGTTGATAGATGTGAGTTTGAAATCGATTTTTTACGTATACGCTTTTAAAATTAAAGTGCATAAATAAGATTAAAATGTGCATAATTATGGTTAAAAAGTGCATAACTTATATTATAATGTGCATAATTAACAATTGCGATTGTTGCGCTCTTGTCTATTATGTAACCTATGTGGGATTTGAACCCACATCTTTGTGCAAACGCACATTGCTCTACCAATTGAGTTAATAGGCTAAATTATGATTTTCATGCTAAAATAGAAGAACCTAATCGACCGCAATAAAATTCTAAAATCCAATTAGCTCATGATTCACAAACAATTTGACAATGCTATGAACATGAAATTAGCTCCAAATCAACCCAACATCACAACCATATCATCAATTTCAATCAATTTGGATGTTGGCAAAAAAACCACAAATTCTAAAATATATCGCAATAAAATTATAAAATCCAATTAGCTCATGATTCACAAACAATTTGACAATGCTATGAACATGAAATTTGCTCAAAATCAACCCACCAACACAACCATATCATCAATTTCAGTCAATTTGGCCTTTGGTAAAAAACCCCAAATTCTAAAGCATATCGCAATATAAAATTCTTAAATTCAATTAGCTCATGATCCATAAACAATTTGACAATGATATGAACATGAAATTAGCTCTAAATCAACCCAACAACACAACCATATCATCAATTTAACTTTTGGCAAAAAACCCCAAATTCCGCTCCTAAATCAAACCCTAGGTTTTCAATCTCAACCTAAATCATTCAAACAATCTAAATAATTGTAATAAACAAGTTTAGGGTTAGAAATCATACCAAATTCGAGTTGAAACAAGGAGCAAAATCGGGATTTCGAATATATATCGAGCCTCTGAAGTCTGAACAACGGTTTTGGGACAAGCGGGTTAGGTAGGGGCGCTGAACAACGAGGGTGGTTCAGGGCTCGCTGGGTGCGGATGAGGACGACGGTTCGAGGGTGGTGTGGCTGGTGGATCAAAGGTGGCTTGACGTGCTATGGAAGGGTGAAGATGTCGAACAGTGAGTAGGGGGAGAAATGACTCGGTGGTGCGGCTGCAGGGCTCGAACCAGGTGGGTGCTGGGCTCTATAGGTGCGCACAGGTGCAGGCTCGAGTGCGGCTAGGGGCTGGCGGCCGGAGGTGGTTCGAGGTTGGTGTGGGAGGCCGAGAGAGAAGCCGCTGCTGGCTGCTGTACGCGGTCTTCCTGAACTGGTCGATACATGTTCGAACAGGTCGGAGCGCGCGTGGTAATTCATTAAAAAAATAAATTTTACTCCTTAAGCAATTTTACACGTTAAGGATGTTTTACATTTTAAAGCTTCCCTATATATATATCAAGGTATGGGTATGTGATTGATATCTATATCCTATATCTGCTATTTGGAAATGGCATATAGATATCAGAATAAAAACAAAAAAAGAATGTAATAAAAATGTACCCCAAACCTTATAATTTTCAAAATGTTCAAAATCCGAGAACTTTGCAAGCATATTACTAATGATTTTTTATAGAAAAACTGTTCGATTTGAATTGTGTTCAACGATTGCTTTTTGTTGTGTTTATTTGATGATTTTTATAGAATTGGAGATCTCACTCAAAGAATTTTGTTGCCGGTTGTTTTAACTGTGTGGATACATTCCATAGTTTTCTTCTTATGCTTGATCCTTGATATCCTCTAGGATTTCAAATAATTTTCCAACTACTGAATTAGCTGCTGCTTTCTTCTCATGGTTAAAGTTAGTTCTAGTTTTAGGTTATAGGACATGGAAATCAAAGCATGAGGAAGAAGGAATAGAGAAAGGCCGGGATTCACGGGGGTGGATTTAGCCTTCCCTTTTGCAACAGTTTGATTTGAATCAGATATCCAAACACACTTTCATAAAAATTTTGAACAGATTATAATCGGACAGAAACAGATGATATTCGAACATCAATTAGGGTTGAGCAGAAGTGGACAAAAATCGAGCAAGCAGATGGAAGGAGGAGGAGAAGATGCAAGCAAAAATCGAGCAGATGCAAGATGCAAAAAGAAGGAAGAGAGGAAGAAGAAGTACTTGGCAATGGAGGTGAGCAGAAGCAGACAAATCGCTCGTACGTTTTTTTTTTCCTATAGCCCCCAAATTTGTCAGATATCCAAAAGGGAGAAATATCGTAGAATAAGTAGATGAGAGATATATGATTCATATCAATATACTAATTTGCTTAATTATATCAAACATGGTATATAGATATTGGGCTTTTTATACCCATAACATATATGACAATATCTATACACCCATCCCAAACATGCCCTTAATTTGTCCTATAAACTATAAGCCTTTATATATGCACAAATACAATTCTTTCTCATCATATTGATAACCCCATAAACTAAGTTAATCATTAATACTCCTTTCGATCGATTATATATGAAGTTTTAGAGTCAAGCACAAGCACAGTAATTAAGGAAAATAGTAATGTAAACAGAAAAGAAACTCATTTTGTGGTTGATAATTAATCCCTTGTTTCATAATTTTAATCAGATATTTTAGAAAAGTATGATACTCTATAAACATTCCTATATATTCGATCGGAGGGAGTAAGGTTTTGCAGCATGGAGAAGTAGTCTTGAAACTCTCACCGTGAAATTGCAACAACTTTAACACTGTCATTGGTTAGTCTTTAACAACCCAGAGAATATGGAGATCCCATGATTGTCCAACAATGCTTTTTTTTTACAAAAAAAAAAAAATGTTTTTGGCTTAATTTGTTCTAGCATGTACGATAAATGTGTAAATTATTGAATATTTCTTGTACAATAGAAGATTACAATATATATAAGAACTAGATCTATATATTTAAGGAAAAGAGATCTATACTTGATGAAAAGATGACATTGCACAACCTTGATCAATACGAATAACTATCTGACATATAATAATTAATAGGTTACGAGTTCGAATCCTTCATCCTCTATGGTAATGCGCCGTAACCTATTAATTACTTGCTTATGGGAAAAAACCTACTTAACTTATATTCTTTCCTAATAACTTTAACCAAACATAGGCACTTAGCATTGCTTTTCTAGGGTTTTCATAAAAAAAATTGTTCATTAAATGTTGCACATGATCCATATGGTATATATAATTGTATATATAGTCCCATACCAATAATTGTGCAACGACATGGTTTATGATACAAATTCATCATAGGAATTACCAAGTGCCAAACATTTCCATTTCCATTTCCTCCCACACCATTTAAAAATTGAAATAAGTATAGGATGTCAGTAAAAATCGTCAATTAAATCAATGGAAGTGTACATAAATACGCAGTAGCTCTAGTCCTCACGCCAACTCCATCGCCCTAATTTTCTCTATTGTTACATCATCTCCTCCTATAATGAACCATTTTTGAGTTTCAAGATGACTCCATTTCCCAACTCTTTTGATAAAGACTCTCTTGAATTTATCCTTATATATATAACCCCCCTCTCTTTACCATTTTGCAACCATAATCGATACATATATCGGTCCAATATGGAACCGGTCGATCGATATGTTATAGTTCTTGCTTATTAGCCAGACTTGCATATTCGTTCGATTCGACCGGTCGTTCATGGGTTTTTAAAGAGAGAAAATTAGGCAAGATAGTTGGACTTAAGTAGTAAAGTAGGCCCCCATCACATCGATCTCCAATGTCAATAAGGATATCTTCTTCTGCCTATAAATTCCCAAGAAAATAGACCACACAACGTACCCCAACTCCAAGCATGGCCTGCAGCGCTCTGATCATCATACTCCCCATCTTCCTTACTCTCCCATTTGCATCGTCGTTTGATGACTTCGATCCCCCAATCGATGAGCCATATAACTACTCCGATGCGCTTGGCAAAGCAATACTGTTCTTCGAAGGCCAAAGGTCCGGGAAGCTTCCGTCCAACCAACGAGCCAAGTGGAGAGGGGACTCCGCTCTCTCCGATGGCCAACCCCAAAACGTACACCAAACTTAGCTAGCTAGTCTCACAAGTTTACACAAACACAAATTAAACTAACTAAATTACTTATTGTGATTCGATCGATCATTCCATTTAGTATTGTTGAATAAGATTTGATGATTGGTGATGTATTTGGATACATGGCGCGCAGGTGAAATTGGTGGGGGGATACTACGACGCCGGAGACAACGTCAAGTTTGGGTGGCCGATGGCGTTCAGTGTCACTCTCTTGAGCTGGGCAGCCATCGAGTTCCAGCACCCGATATCGTCGGCTAAGCAGATGGGTCACCTGCGGGAAGCCATTCGGTGGGGCTCCGATTTCATCTCCGGTGCACACACCTCTCCCACCACTCTCTACACCCAGGCCAGTAACCTAACAACGGATCAAACTGATACCAACATTTTAACATACAACTCGTGGGTGACGCTTAGCAAACAGCCGAAAGTCGGGCGGTTTTGTGTAATTTTGAGTTTTTATGGGTAATTTCGTAAAATAAATGATCCATTTGATAATTGATATAGGTGGGAGATGGTAACAGTGATCACCAATGCTGGGAGAGGCCGGAGGATATGGACACGCCGCGCACCCTTTACAAGATAACCTCCTCTTCTCCGGGCACTGAGGCTGCTGCCGATGCCTCCGCTGCCCTTGCTGCCTCCTCCATCGTCTTCCAACGCGTCGACCATAACTACTCGTCCAGACTGCTTAGCAAGGCCATAACCGTATGTTTTAGTTTCCTAGTAACAAACGTTAACATCCTTATGCTTATCTCTTTTTAATTCAAAATGTCACATTTAATTTAGGGTGTTTTTATAAGATTTTTTGGTGTCTTATTTAGAGATCTTAAAAACAAGTTGGTGTAGTGATTGTGAGGCTACATCACATGCCAAGAGGTTCGAAGTTCGAATTTCCTTCGAAGGGTCAACTCTCTTAGATGGGTCACACAGTACCTGATCGAAGTATAGAGCGACTAGATCGGCTCCATAGTACCTGATCAAAATGTAGAGTGATTGAGTCGATCGAAATAGACTAAGATAAAAAAAGAAAAAAATTGAGTGAGTTGGATAGTAAAAAAAATTCATATACACATAATTTTTTTTTCATAAACACATAATTTTCATAAGTAAAGCCCTTATTAATTATTTTTATTTTTATTTTTTCCCTTTTATTAAAAAAATGCCAAATACAAATTTTTTTTTTTAAAAATATTTATTTTCCTTCCACTTTTAATATCTCAAAAAAAAAAATCTCCAGTGTTAACTCAATTCCTTTTCCTGAATTTGTAGCTGTTTGATTTAGCAGACAAGTACAGGGGATCATATGACAAGTCCTGCCCTTTCTATTGCTCTTTCTCTGGCTATCAGGTACTCAAATATCACATGTATAAACTTGGTTAATATACATGTAGAATCTACTGATTTTGTGGCGTAATATACATAGGATGAGCTTATATGGGCTGCTGCCTGGCTCTACAAGGCTACCGGGGCGACAAAGTACTTGGACTACGTTGCGAGCAACCATGGATGGAGCTCATCAGCCTCAGAATTCAGCTGGGACAACAAGTATGCTGGAGCTCAGACACTACTCTCAAAGGTTATATATATATACTTTGGTCCTTGGGTTGAAATTGGGGCGATCATCCTAAAAGCCTTTAAAAAAAAAAGGCTTAAACTTGTGATACATATTTGATATGAACTTGTATGCATGAGTTATTGGCCCATTCGACTTTGACAAAAAAGAACCAAAAATTTGGCATTCATCAAAAAGTTTTGTCGCAGGAGTTCTTTCTCGGAGGGAAGGAAGTTCTAAGCAAATACAAGAGTGATGCAGAGACTTTTATGTGTGCTCTTTTGCCAGGAAGTAGTTCTGTGCAGATCAAAACCACACCCGGTAAAACTTTCTACTCTCTTCATCCTAAAACCAATTAGTTATATACTAATTAAGGCTTATTTATTCATATTTTCAACTTGGGACTTTTGGTCTTTTCACATTCTCTCAACAATGTCGAATGTAGGTGGACTGCTATTTACACGGGACACTGCAAACTTACAATATGTCACGAGTGCGACCATGGTGCTTCTTATCTACGCAAAGACCTTGTCTGCAGCTCGCGTTGCAGGGCTTCAGTGCGGCTCCATCAAGTTTTCGCCTTCTCAGATTACAGCATTTGCAAAATCACAGGTAACATATATCCTTGCTATAGGTTTTTGAGCTATATATTTATTCGGATCTTTTCAACGAATTTCAAACTAGTTTTATAAATGTAACAAATCTTCCTACTTAATGTGTAAAGGAAAAAAGTATCAAATTATATCTAAAACTTCAACCAGTCTAGCTTACAAATCTTCAAATTTCCGATTCTCATTCCGATTTCAGATAATAGTCATACCAAATGGGGCCGAAGCTAGATGAGGTTGATCTTCAATTTTCTGCTATAATTTCTTATTTTGGAGAGGATTTTGTATTATCTTTATTTTGTTTGGATCACTAGCTTGGAGAGTGTTGAATGGATTCTTATACTACCATTTATTATAATTTCCCTTTAAGGTGGATTACATATTGGGGAAGAACCCTATGAAGATGTCCTACATGGTAGGGTATGGGAGGAAGTACCCGCAGCAGTTGCACCACAGGGGCTCGTCCATTCCCTCGATACACGAGGATCCGTCCAAGGTCGGCTGTAGCCAAGGCTACTCCAGCTGGTTCCAAAGCTCCAAGCCTAACCCGAACATCCACGTTGGATCCATCGTAGGAGGGCCAAATTCGGATGATCAGTTCAGTGACGAGAGATCGGACCATGCCCATCTCGAGCCAACAACCTACCTCAATGCCGCCTTTGTTGGCTCGGTGGCTCCTTTTGTTTCCAGTGACGTGGAAGAGCCTGAGCTTGAGCTTGAGAGGGTAGGTATCAAAATGGCAGTTGATATATAATTTCGGTAACTAATGATCAATTGTTAATTGTAATGAAATGTAACCGATCAAAGTGAATGGTACTTAATTATATCATAACCCTAGGTTCAAACTTTAAGGAAATTTCTGTAGCCTCCATTTGATCCAAGTCTAGATCATCAACAAGTAATTCCCTGAGTATTAACCATATCTGGAAATATGTGATCTCCTAGGATTGTGTCTATCATATTGTAACTATTGTGATTCTATTCTATCCTTTCTGGATATGTACCCTTGTATATTTATACCTTATTCATGAATACAATATACACAACTTTACATTCACACATGGTATCTAGAGCCTAGGGTTTTTTTTTTCCAACAAATCTCCGCCCTTCCTCTTCCTACCCTCTCCTCGCCGACATGGCCAACCCCAACGCTCCTCCCGCCGGCAACCTCCTCGTGGCTACCGCCGGCACCACCACCACTCCCCTCAATTTCCAAATCCCCAACATCACAATCAAACTCGACGGTGAAAACTACTCCCTTTGGAAGAACACCGTCCTGTCGGCCTTAGAAGCCTTCGAACTCGAAAGCTTTCTCACCGATACCACACCCCCATCAAAAACCCTTCCCAGCGAGACCGTCGGTGCTGATCCCACGCCGAATCCAGACTTCACCGTCTGGCGGCGCCGAGATCGCTTCGTGCTCCTCTGGCTCCGCTCTACCATTGCGGAGCGTGCCCTCGCCCTCATCACTCGCTGCACCACCGCCGCCGACGCTTGGTCCACTCTTGAGCGCACTTACCAGGCTCAAACCCGGGCTCGTCGGATGGCTCTCAAACAACAGCTCCAGTCCCTTCCGAAAGGCGCCCTGACCATGATGGACTACGTCAACCAGAAGCGCACAATCGTCGATTCCCTTGCTGAAAGTCTCTACACTGTCGACCCCGAGGACCATGCCTCTTACATTCTCGCCGGTTTAGACTCTTCATACAGTCCGTTCATCACCTCCTTCATGATGAAAACCGGCACCTTGGACATTGAAGAACTTGTGGGTCTTCTCCTCCAGGAGGAGGTTCGCCTTCTCCGAGATCAGCAGGCCGCGTCATCTCTCCTGCCACTGCCGAACACACCCAACTCCTCCGCCACTCCTCCCGCTGCCAACACTGCTTCTCTTGGCCAGCGCTCCCCTAGCACCCAACGCTCCCCGTTAGGTGGTCGTGGGCAGCAGCAATCCGCTCCGTCATCCGATGGTGCTTCTGCTGGTGGTCGCGGTCAGTAGACTGGCCGCCGGCACGTCTGCCAGATCTGTGGCAAACTCGGCCACCTCGCCCTCAACTGCTACAACCGCCTAAACGAGTCCGAGTTTCCGCCCCGTCGTCCCAGCAGCGCTCCGCCAACTTCTCCTCTCCATCATCAATTGTCGATCCCTCGTGGTACTTCAACTCTGGCGCCTCAGATCATGTGACACCCGACCTGCAGAAGCTGCAACTCTCCGACTCCTACACCGGCTCCGATCGCCTCTCTGTGGGTAAAGGTAATCGTCTTCCTATCTCTCACACTGGTTCCTCTTATTTACCTGGATTGTCTGCCAATGTCAATTTACCCTGCATACTTCATGTCCCTGCCTTAACCAAAAGCTTACTTAGCGTCTTTCGCCTCACAAATGACAACCCTGTGTTTATGGAATTTCATAGTGACAAATGCTTTGTCAAGACCTTGCAGGGCACAATCCTCCTCCACGGAACAACTGAGAATGGCCTATATCGCCTCCACAACACCGCCCCATCACCACTCCCCACCGCCCTCACCAGCTCCAGTACGTCTCTTGAAGGTTGGCATCGGCGTCTAGGTCATCCCCACGAGTCTGTTCTCCGTCAGTTAGTGTCAAAATTCAGTCTACCTACTACATCAAATAAGCTTCCTCCGGTCTGTGAAGCATGTCAGTTTGGCAAAAGTCGCAGGCTGCACCTCCCTGCAACCCATGTCTCTTATGCCTCTCCGTTTGATTTAGTCTATTCGGATGTTTGGGGCCCTGCCCCTGTTTTGTCCTTAAACGGTTCTCGCTACTTTGTGTTCTTTATTGATGATGCCACTAAATTTATATGGATCTACTTCATGTCTCACAAATCTCAACTCCATAACATTTTAATTGCCTTCCTAGCAATGATCAAAACACAATTCAGCATCACAATCAAAACACTTCAATCGGATTGGGGAGGTGAGTACCGCTCCGTCTCCCCATATCTCGCATCTCAGGGAATCACCCACCGATTGTCCTGTCCCCATACACAAGAACAAAATGGTGCAGTCGAACGCCGTAACTGCATTGTGGTTGAAAAAGGCCTTGCCCTTCTTGCTCAAGCCAAACTACCGCTCCCTTTCTGGGAGCATGCTTTCCTCACCGCCATTTACCTACACAACCGAACCACCTCCCCTAACCTTCAACACCAGTCTCCCTTTCATCATCTCTACTCCAGAGATCCTGATTACACCCTTCTCAAGGTCTTTGGATGCTTATGCTATCCCTTCCTCTGTCCCTACAACATTCATAAACTTGACTTCAGAACCCTCCCATGCCTCTTCCTTGGCTATAGCTCTCGCCACAAGGGCTTTCTTTGCTATGATGTCACCTCCAAGAGAATGTACATTGCCCGCCATGTCATCTTCGACGAAACCACCTTCCCTTATCCTTCCCTTTCCGCCCCCCCCCCCCCCCCCCCCCCTCGCCCACCTACACCACCCTCGACCACTCCCTCGCCAACTATGTTGCTCGAGCACACTCAGAGCACCACCCCACCACCACCCCCTCCCACAAACTCGGCACCACCCCCTTTGCCGACACCCCCCCGCCCCTTACCCTACCGACACCCCCGCCCACTATCGTCCAGTGACGATAGCACCCACCCACTGCGCACTCGTGCCCGCACCGGCCACCTCAAACCCAAGGCCCACACCTCCACCCGCCACCCCTTACCTCCCGGTCCCACTCATCCCGAACTTCATGAACCCACCACTTACGCCCAAGCCTCAAAACACACCCATTGGCAACAGGAAATGCAGGCTGAATACCAAGCCTTTTGTCGGAATAGGACGTGGTCACTTGTACCTCGACCTCCTAATACTAACCTGGTTGGCTGTAAGTGGGTTTATAGGGTCAAGAAGAACGCTGACGGCACCATCCAACGGTACAAGGCTCGACTGGTGGCAAAAGGCTTCCATCAGGAAGAAGGAGTCGACTACTTTGATACCTTCAGTCCTGTTATCAAGCCAACCACCGTCCGCCTCGTCCTCTCCATCGCATTGGCCCAGCACTGGCCCATCTGTCAGCTCGACATCAACAACACCTTTCTCAATGGCGACCTTCGCGAATCTGTCTACATGGAACATCCGCGTGGCTTTGTGGACGCCGCCCATCCCAGTCATGTTTGTCACCTCCACAAGGCTCTCTATGGCCTGAAGCAGGCCCCTCGAGCATGGTTCACCAAGCTCAAACAGTTCTTCATTGCCAACCAGTTTCATGCTTGTCAATCCGACACCTCGCTGTTCGTTCATCACTCGCCCACCGTCACTATCTATGCTTTAGTCTATGTTGATGATTTGATTATCACAGGCACTCAGCCGTCTCTCATCGACGCCTTCATTCGGAACCTCCATCAGCAGTTCTCTCTCAGAGATTTGGGCTCCTTGAGCTACTTCTTGGGCATTGAGGTTCATCGCGACTCCTCCGGTCTCTTCCTTAACCAAGGGAAGTACATCCGAGATGTCCTCGCTCGCGCCAAAATGAATGACGCCAAGCCCAATGGTTCTCCAGCCGACTCCTCATCTCGGCTCTCCCACGACGGCACCGATTTCTCCAATCCCACCCTGTATCACCAGACGGTTGGGGCTCTGCAATATGTCACCATCACTCGTCCTGAAATCACATATGCCGTCAACCGCGGCTGTCAGTTCATGCATCGTCCAATGGAGGCTCACTAGGATGCTGTCAAACGGATTCTTCGGTACCTCAAAGGCACCTATGACTTGGGCCTTCACTTCCGACAGTCATCCGGCACTCACCTTTCGGCGTTCTCGGACGCCGGTTGGGCGTCTGACCCATCAGACATGCGATCACAATATGGCTTTTCCATCTACTACGGTCCCAATCTCATCAGCTGGACATCCCGGAAACAAAAGGTAGTCGCTCGCTCTAGCACGGAGGCTGAGTACCGCGCGCTTGCATATACCACGACCGAGTTACTGTGGATTCAGCAGCTCCTTGCGGACCTACATCGTCCTCAGCAATCGGCTTCTTTGCTATTGTGTGACAATTTAGGGGCTACATTCATGACCTCCAACCCCGTCGTTGGCTCTCGCTCCAAACACATCAAACTAGACTACTTCTTTGTCCGTGAGCAAGTCGAAAACAGGAATCTAGTGGTTCGTCATGTCTCCTCCGCTGATCAACACGCCGACATCTTCACCAAGCCTCTTGGCATGGCTCGATTCTGTGAGCTACGGTCCAAGCTTCACGTTCGCCAGCGCCCTTGAGCTTGCCGGGGGGTATTAACCATATCTTGGAAACATGTGATCTCCTAGGATTGTGTCTATCCTATTGTAACTATTGTGATTCTATTCTATCCTTTCTGGATATGTACCCTTGTATATTTATACCTTATTCATGAATACAATATACACAACTTTACATTCTCACACTGAGCCACGTACAAACGCTTGTCTACTGGCTGCACTTGCAGCTACATATTCATCTTCTAATGACGATAACGCAATAGTTGATTGCTTCTCTTGTTAATATGCCTTAAATTTGTTCCTGACCGATAAATACCAGACATTTCACAGGGCGGAGCGGCCGGATCCTACTGGGGTTCGGGGGGGGGGGGGGGGGGGGGGGACCATCCCCACGACAGTTGTCTTCTAGTAACGGGATGATCTGTTTTTGGTTAATGACCTGTTAGGTTTGCCTCTCTATCCTTATCAATTGGATCACTTTTTAGTTGGGCTTGAATAGATTATCAACCTTTTGGTGAAGGAAGGTTTTTTTTTTCTTGAATCTTCTCCAACCATCTTCAAGTTTCTTACATCTACGTCCTCTTGATTTGTCTAGAACCTTCTTTCCACCCTTAGCCTCCATAACTTCAAGTCTATAGGAGGTTTCTTCCCCACACTTCATCAATCCAAAATTACTTGCCCATCAGATTCTACATAAATAAGTCTCATTCTAAGCATTCTATTCCACTTTATTATAATGAGAGTCTTGTGTATTACCCCTTGTAATCCATACAAAGATCGTTGTACTCAGTGGCGGATCCAGGAATTTTTGTAAGGGGAGGCTGAATTTGTTTCCCTATAAATGGCGGTTTGAAATATTCGAGTTTAAGATTGTACCTATATACACCTTAACACCTTCAGTCCTGCTTATATGTTGAATGACACTAAAAACGCCACTATACTGTTTTGCAGATTCAGGAACCTACATCAACAACTGTAATCTAACACCGAACTTCAAAATTTTACAGCTAATCTACAGTATCATTTACTTAATTTTTTGAAATATGCAGAACCACTGATCCCACAAGCACAAGTTTTGACTCACCAACTCTGAAACTATGTACAAAATTCTAATGTTGGTTATTCATAGGAAAGTAACAAATTCACAAATTCATTCTCACAAACCACAATTCCGATTCACAAACAACCGGGATTCACAAATCTATTTCTCACAACAACCACAAACAACGATTCCGAATCACAAACAACAAATTCAGAAATCTATTTCTCGTCACAACCACAAACCACAATTTCAATTTTCAAATCACAAAGCCACAAATTTATTTGTCACAAATTACAAACCCTAATCGAAAATCCCCAAATTGATTCTCATTTCTCAAATCTCAACTCCACAAATTATAATTAAAATTGATTCACACTCAATCAATTCAATTTAAAAACAATCAAATTAAAAGGAAGAGGAAGAAAAATAACACAAAGCCACAAAATTATTTCTCACAAATCTCAAACCCTAATTGAAAATCCCCAAATTGATACTCATTTCTCAAATCTCAACTCCACAAATTCTAATCAAAATTGATTCACATTCAATCAATTCAACTTAAAAACAATCAAACTAAGGAAGAAAAACAACTTACCTGTTAGATTGAAGGATTGTTTCAATGACAGCCGCGCCGACGGGTCGGCCAGAGGGAGAGGTGGCAGCGGCCAACGGGTCGGCCGGCGGCTCCTAGAGCTCGCTCGCTTTGTCGCTCTGTTGCTGCTGTAGACGTACACCGGTACACGTACTGTAAGGATAAAAAAAAGGTTGGTTTTTTTTTAAAAAAACAGCTACAAAAAGGCAGGTTCGGCCGGAGGTGGAGATGACAGCGGCGCCGGCGGGTCGGCCAGAGGGAGAGGTGGCGGCGACCAGCGGGTCGACCGGCGGCTCAGAGAGCTCGCTCGCTTTGTCGCTCTGTTGCTGCTGTAGACGTACACCGGTACACGTACTGTAAGGATAAAAAAAGGTTGGTTTTTTTTATAAAAAAAACGGTTGCAAAAAGGCAAAAGAAGGGGAGAAATTGGGATTCGAACCGCGGCTGCTTAATCCCTCTTTTAAACCCTTGTCGTGTCCTAGTGAGCCAACTCATCATTGTGATTATATTATACTTAACTTTTATATATTACTAAAATAACAGATATATAAAAATACACATATACCCTTATTTTGGCCAGCGGGGGCTTCAGCCAACCCGAGCCCTCCCCCCCACAGATCCGCCCCTGGTTGTACTCTTTGTTATTTAATAATAGATTCGTTGACTCTTGCTAGAGTGTTGCCGAGGGAAATCAAGTATGCAAATATAAAACTATATGAAAACAAACTAACTCCCTGTCCAAGCAAATAAATACAAGAAACCCTCCCACTGTAGTGGTAGGGTATTCAGGATCGTATCTACAAGGAAGCGTGTCAGCGCTCGCCTGATCAGTTCCAGAATCCTCTCGTAATTGACTAGAAGAGTACTCGATATTGAGTGAAAGTACTCGATATCGACCATTGTCGTCGACTAAACCTGCAAATCTGTACAACAGAAGATGAAACAAGGCAATGTAGAGTACAAGGGTACTCGATATTGACTAGGTAGTACTCGACATCGACTAGAAGTTGTCGATCCAAGTAGTCTGTGTAGAATAAAAAAATACGTAACTTGTTGTAGAAATAAAGACAGAAGAAAACACAAAATTCGGGATTTGAATTCAATAATATAAAAGCTTATAGAATCGGGGTTTCAAAACCACAACGATACCATCTAAAATAAAAGCTTATAAAAGATCATGCATTTTCATCAAATAACTTTCGTTATTAACCAATAAAAAGATAGAGGCTTTCGCATAAACCCTAATTGTTATGAACCATTTTCACATAATTATTCTAAGTTTGCATTAAGATCACTTTCGCTTCAATATCAACAATAAGGAATTTTCTCAACTCTCGCAAAGGATTAATCACATAGGTAGATGATGATAAAGACATACAAATTCAAGGATCTATAAATCAAACACACATATCTATGTTACGATCACCCAAACCCTAGAAGAGGGAAATTAGAAACAAAACATAATGAAAGAAACTAACTTTATCAAAAAACTAAAACTTCCAAAACCTTCAAATCTCTTCCTCCTCCTCTCCCACTCGCCTCCTCCTCCTCCTCCTCCTCCTCCTCATCCTCTCTCTCTCTCTCTCTCTCTCTCTCTCTCTCTCTCTCTCTCTCTCTCCCCCCTTGCGCTTGAAGAGGACTTCGCTTCAATGTATGAAAATCAACCCCTGGGCTTTATTTATAGTGCTCAATCCCCGCTAATCAAGGAAATAACAATCCTATTTATATCTATATCTAACTATCTATTTTCTAAGATAAAAATTTGATAAATAAAACAAATAAATTTCTTAAAGTACAAGTAGGAATTTCTAATGTGGATAAATATCTTCAACTTGGTAGATCTTCACTCCTCTTGATAGATTTTCCACGTGCCTTCACTTGCAAGTAAACACTCTCTCTGATCTTCACTCGATTTCGACTCGGACTTTCCCAACGGAGTACTCGACATCGACCAAAGTAGTTGACGTCGAGTAGGATTCGTACTCTGGCTTCTCTCGTGCACTCGTCCTCGATCTCTGCTAGGACTCGGAATCGACGTGTACTCGACATCGAGTAGACTACTCGACGTCTAGTAGTTATGTGCTCCTCGAGTGATGCATGTTGTGCTTGATTGGGTGATTTCCACCGGGAGGTACTCGATATCGACCAGTTTGGTCGACGTCGACTAGTTTTGTCGAGTACCTTCTTCCTAGTTTTCTGCTCGATGTGTCCTTGCTTAGCTCCTGCTCGACCTTGGACTTTCTGTAGTTGACCTCGAGCTCCCCCATGGTTTTCTTCTTTCTTCGAATTGCTGTAAAATGCCTCAATTTCTGCGAAATTAAACAGAAACTAGTGTAGACCTCTATAATTGGAAAATAAGCATAAATTACATAGATCCTATATAATTCTAACCCAATGATATGAAATGCATGCATAAATTGATATAAAAGTCAATATAAAACATGGAAAAATAGGCTCACAACAAACACCCCATACTTAAGGTTGTTTGTCCTCAAGCAATACTTTTAATGGTCATATAGTGGAAGAAATTAAAACTCTCAACATCTTAGATCCATTCTCATATGTCCCTGCAATCAATTATGTCACAAAATCCATGCTTGTGAATAAAAGCAACTTCACACAAAAAAGGAGGGTTATGCAAAAAATTTCATAAGTGACAAAGCAACAATAATCAAGATGACTTTATTTAAGCTCAATAAGGAGTAGAATGGTAAAAGGCTAAAGGTGGGCAATTATGGGCCATGCAAAAAATTTCATAAGGTGGGCAATTTCATAAGTTACAAAGCAACAATAATCTAGGGAAATTGAGTAATTTCCAAACTTTCATACCACATTCCTTCTTCCTTTGATTTCTCACCTTTCTCTTATCGCTAGGGTTGGGCTTCCGGTTTGGATCGGATTGGATCGGGCCAGACATTCTGCTCTCGGTCGGATCCGATGGACCGGAATTTTTTGAAACTCGGACCGGAACCGAGAAATATAGTCCCGGGTTTTCTGGTCCGCGGACCGAAAAGACCGTTTGGACCGGTTATGTCTGCAAAGTTTTTTATTTGATTTTTATTTTTTGAAACACAACACTGCAACAGCCCCAAACAAATGTTCTTCCAGTTCTGTAATCATTGTTGCACTTCTCCGAGTTCCCTAATCATCGTTGGAAGATTTTTGTAAAGCTAATCAATTCCACCAAATAGAGATCAAATTATGGGCTTAATATTTCAACTTTCTATTTATCATCTTGGACATTAACAAACTAAGGCATATAGAGCTCAAATTCAGGAAGAGCACGTACAGACAAATATTCTTTAATTTTCAAAACCCTAGATATGAAAAATATCTCAAATCTAGACCGAAATCGACATTAATTTCTGAAGATAATCAAAATATATCTAAAACAAACCTAGATCTAAAAGGAAAAAGAGAGGGATGAAGACGAATTGAAGAGAGAGGCTATAGGACAGAGACGTGAGCGAACAATAGAGAGGCTTTAGGACAGAGAGCCGAGAGGGAAGAAGAAAAACCGAGGGAGGAGGGCCGACTGAGAGCGGAACACCTGTGGGACGGAGGGACTGACATAGGGACGACCGGACGAGGACAAATTAATGGAGTCTGGAGCAGCCGTGAGCAAAGAAGAAGAAGAGATTGAGAAAGTACTGAGTACTAGTGAGTAGGGCCGACTGAGACATTAGATGGAGAGATCAAGCGTGTTTCCTCTTCTTTTTTTTTCTTTTTTTTTTTTAAAATAAAATCAGAATTCGGTCTTATTCCAGGCCGGACCGAAAATTCCGGTCTGGTCCCGGGTTTGGATCGGAACCCGGAATACATAATTTCTTGGACCGCGGATCAAACCGTAATTTTCCGGTCTGGTCCCGGTTTGATTCCGGTCCGATCCAACTTTTGACCAGCCCTACTTATCGCTCAATGCTTTTTTCACTATAATGCTTTTACCTCTCTAACATCAGCACCGCCTTCTCGCGAGACGTAAACATGGGTGTTATGAATGACCCCCGGATACTTAGTGCTTCAGACTCCTCACCTAGGTGTCCCATCCTGCGGAACTAACATCTCAACACAGGTAGGGTCGATCTACCTTTATCTCCTGAGGTGACCGGATTTTCTTCCACTCATTAAATTTTCCATATCTTTCAAACTTCCCTGCCAAACTCCAATAATGGTGATAAAAACACAAACACCATATGATAATCTCCATAATGTAACTTCCATTCTCAACATAATCCACGAATAAGAAAATAAGGTAGAAAATGGGCAATATTTAGATCATGTGGATCGAATACGAAATAATGCATAATATGGCTTTTGTGATGCATAATAGCATAGGTAAGGCTAGGGATATCAAAATACGATCATTGTATGGAAAATATAAAGTCCTCCATCCTCTTATCGTGCAACATGTCAAAAGCAACTTCAATTTTACCTCCTTTTATGGTTTCAAGAAAATAATGCATTTCATTGTGACTTCCCTTTACTAGGCAATTTCATGCTATATCTCTAATAAATCTAAGTTTGCATCGTCGAGTTTAATTTAAGCTTCCATGACACTAATCAAAAAGTTTTTTGATGGGGATGATAAAAATAAACCTTGGTAAATAACATGTAAGCATATAGATAAATAACATATCCAAAGTAACCATGTATAAAGCAATTTGCATAAATATAAATAAGCCTTTCCCCCACCCATAATTAAACATTACAGTGTCCTCACTGTATAAAAACAAGGGTAAAGAAAGAGACTCGCTAGACAGATGTCGGAATCGAGTGTTGAAGTTCACTGCAGAGTGGTTGATATCAAGTAGACTAGTCGACATCGACTACTTTCTACTCGACATCGAGTATGTGGGAACCTCACGGTGGTTTTCTGTCGACCACATGCTTTGTTTCTCCTCATGTGTGGTCAACGTTGAGTAGAGTACTCGACGTCGAGTACTTTCTGCAGCTCCTTGTACCTACAATTCTTGTTAGAAAGACAAAATCCACAAAGGCAAAACCCAACATAATATTTAAAATAAAAACCAACAGTATCTAAAACCTTAAGAAATAACAAATAGAGGGTTGCCTCCCCTAAGCGCTAAATTGTAAGTCTTTAGCTTGACCTACTTCCCTTTAAGTCTTAGCCTTGCTCATCTTTGTGCGGAGTTATAGGTAGATCTGGTGGTTCCTCTTGTGGTTGGAAGCGTGGAATGTCATCCGGGGGCATCATGTGAAGAAGCTTAAACCTCCCCGGGTGAACGTTCCATGGCTTCACCCATTCATCTTCCCGAGCTCCAGTTGGCCTGCATAACGGAAGACATAAAGAAAAGATACATACCTCATTATCATACCTCTTCTGCTTCATAGGTTGACTTGGTTGTGTATCTCCACCACAACAGAACGGTGGAGCGGGAAGAGATATTTTCTCCTCATCCTGTGGAGCTTCAAGCCACTTTGCTAGGACCCCATACTTAAATATGAACATCGGTTTCTTAAAATCATCGGGGATAGCCTTCACCTTGTAATGTAAAAGCGACCTTGGAACACCCTGGGCAACAATGTCCTCTTTCTTCTCTTCTAGTGCTATTTCATCTTAGGATCCTTCATATGATTTATCAACAATAGGTAGCAAAGTAGGAATGAAATTCGAGGAAGGACATACCTAGCTGTCGACATCGAGTGGGTCAATTGGCTCATCGGAAGGAGGGCATGGTACTTTAGACTGAACAGAAACCTCAAGCCTTCGGATTTCATCTTCCAGCCGAGCTATTTCCCTTAATCGTGCCTCCTCCACTGTGATCCTATTTTGCCGCATCATATCTTGGACCCATCTTTCCCATTCTGGATTCCCTTAGTAAATGTCTTCCTTCTTTGTACCTAAGCTTTGAAATCAAAATAAAGTACAAATCAGTAGAAAAAGCTTGACACCTAATTGGTGTCTATGAGTTAGGTGATTATAGGTATGTGATAGGATAAAAAAAAGAGATGGGCTTTTCTGAACCTCAAACACAACTAAACTAAGTGGGATTGATATCTCCCCGGCAACGACGCCAAAATTTATTGCGAGTGGGAAATCAAGTATAAAAATATAAAACTATATGAAAGCAGACCAACTCCCTGTCCAAGCAAATAAATACAAGAAACCCTCCCGTTATAGTGGTAGGGTATTCAGGATCGTATCCACGAGAAAACGTGTCAGCGCTTGCTTGATCAGTTACAGAATCCTCTCGTAATCGACTAGAAGAGTACTCGATATCGAGTAAAAGTACTCGATATCGACCACTGTCATCGACTAAACCTGCAAATCTGCACAATAGAAGACGAAACAAGGCAATGTAGAGTACAAGGGTACTCGATATCGACTAGGTAGTACTCGACGTCGACTAGAAGTTGTCGATCCGAGTAGTCTGTGTAGAATAAAAAAACGTAACTTGTTGTAGAAATAAAGACAGAAGAAAACACGAAATTGGGGATTTGAATTCAATAATATAAAAGCTTCCATAATCGGGGTTTCAATGCCACAACGATAACCATCTAAGAATAATGCTAAAGGTATAATAGTTCATGTCTTTTAATCAAATAACTTTCGTCATTAACAAATATGAAGATAGAGGCTTTCGCATAAACTCTAATTGTTACTAACCCTTTTTCACATAATTAATCCAAGTTTGCATTAAGATCACTTTCGCTTCATTATCATAAATAAGGAATTTCCTCAACTCTCGCAAAGGATTAAGCACAAAGGTAGATGATGATAAAGACATACAAATTCATGGATTTATAGATCAAACACACATATCTATGTTGGGATCACCCCAAACCTAGAAGAGGGAAATTAGAAACAAAACAAAAAGAAAGAAACTAACTTTATCATAAAACTAAAACTTACAAAATCTTTCAATCTCTTCCTCCTCCTCGATCTCCCACTCGGCTCATTCTCTCTCTCTCTCTCTCTCTCTCTCTCTCTCTCTCTCTCTCTCATTGTGCCCGAAGAGGACTTCGCTTCAATGTATGAAAATCAACCCCCTAGGGCTATATTTATAGTGATCAATACCCGCTAATCAAGGAAAGAACAATCCTATCTATATGATCTATATCTAACTATCTATTTTCTAAGATAAAACTTTGATAAATAAAACAAATAAATTTCTTAAAGTAGAAGTACGAATTTCTAATGTGGATAAATATCTTCAACTTGGTAGATCTTCACTCCTCTTGATAGATTTTCCACGTGCCTTCACTTGCAAGTAAACACTCTCTCGGATCTTCACTCGATTTCGACTAGGACTAGCCCTGAGGAGTACTCGACATCGACCAAAGTAGTCAACGTCGAGTAGGATTCATACTCTGGCTTCTCTCATGCACTCGTCCTCGATATCGGCTAGGAATCGAACTCGACGTGTACTCGACATCTAGTAGACTACTCGACATCGAGTAGTTCTATGCTCCTCGAGTGTTGTTGTGCTCGACTGGGTGATTTCCACTAGGAGGTACTCGACATCTACCAGTCTGGTTGACGTCGATCGACTAGTTCTGTCGAGTACCTTCTTCCTTGTTTTATGCTCGATGTGTCCTGCCTCAGCTCCTACTCGACCTTGGACTTTCTGTAGTTGACCTCGAGCTCCTCCCCGATTTTCTTCTTTCTCTGAATTGCTGTAAAATGCCTCCATTTCTGCGAAATTAAACAGAAACTAGTGTAAACCTCTATAATTGGAAAATAAGCATAAACAAAATAAATTATGTATAATTCTAACCCAATATTATGAAATGCATGCAAAAATTGATATAAAAGTCAATATAAAACATGGCAAAATAGGCTCACAAAATAGAGCTGGGAAATAGTGTGATCGGGTCGGGTTCGAGTTAGGCTTTCTTCTGGTCGGGTCAGTTCGAGTAAAATGTATGATCGGGTTTGGTTCGGGTTCGGTCAAACTGAATTTTAGATTGGTCGGGTTTTAGATTAAGTCGGGTTAAGGTCATTCAGGTTCGGGTAAAAGTGGGTCGGGCTCGTTCGGGTATCATGTCAAAAGACGGGATGGTTTCGTTCGTATTTCTAATCAAAGTGGATATAGTTTGTTTGGATTTGGGGTTGAATCATACTTGACTCGTTTGAATAATTAGGTCGATTTTGAATTTTTGACTCGTTTCAAATTTTTAATATTTGAATATGTAATTTACGTAAAATAAATAACTCAGATAATTTGTTTTTTTTTTATTTAGATAAAAAAACTTGAATATGTAAAATAAATAATTAGGGTAATGTATTTTTAATTTGGATGAAATACTTGAATTGTTGAATATGTAGAAATAAAATAAAGAGAAAATTGTACCAAATGGACCAAATTTGGGCCTATTTGCAAAAAAAAACCTAGCAGAGCCATTATTTGCTAACCTAGACTAGTCTACCTTTTGCAAAAAAAATTGCCGGTTTTCTTGTACTGTTGGTGACCTGGTATAGAAGGTGAATCCCATTGCAATTTGAAGCGAGAGAGAGACGGTACGATCGTCGCTCTGAAGAAGACTTGTCTTCATGAGGATGAAGAAGGTGTTCGGAAAAGGGAGAGGGACAACTGATAGCCCGCCTTCTCGCACCACCAGCGCACCTCCCAGGAATCGCCGTAGCCACCGTCCTCCTCACCGGGGATCCCTCTCGCGCTCCCCCCTTGCTTCTCCTCGAACCGCTACCCATCTCCCTCTTGGTTCACCTTTTTTTCTCCCCGTCATCACCTCTTCTCGTCGACGTTCACCACTGCCAAAAGCTTTGCCTTGTAGCAGCTCCTGCACCGGCCCTCTTCCCGGTCGCTCCAGCAGCCACACCAGCCCTAAGCACCCTCCCTCTTCTGCTTTGTGTCCTAAATCCCATATTCCTCCCCATATGCTACACAATTTCGGTATGTGTCTTCAATCCCAGGCTTTGATTTTTCCTACAAATTGCCATGGTTAATATGAATTTGGAAATTTTAGTTATTAGGGCTAAGGTTGATGGAATTGATTTGGGAAGTTGGGGATTTGTAATTTGGAAAGGTTGCCTCAAGAAAAGAATTTCATAAAGTTATCTCAAGAAAAGAAGTTTGTAAAGTTTTTGTTATCTTTGGAGGGGACAATTCAGAGAGACAAGTATCCCTAATGAGTGGGACGAATGTATGTCTGAACTTGCAAGAATTTGATGATGTGAGTATTCTTCACTTTTTTGCATCGTTGATCTATATCAAACCTGTGAAATGTGTAGGACAGAAATTACCCATTTATGTTTCATCTGAAGAAAATAAAACTTGGTTGTATTTCTATATCTTTAATGATATAACTTCTCACATTAATACTGAGGTTATAGAACTTTTTCGTGTGTGGCTATGGTGCTTCAAACCACATAAATATCTATATAATGCATATAAGATGTTTTGAAGATATTTACCGTATTTTGGTGTTATCTGGAACAATGCCAGAGTTCATTATCCTAGCAGTAGTCTATAATTTAGCTCAAGTTGAATTCTAAAGTTTCATCTTTCTTTTTAATTCCAAGTTGACGACATGTTGTAGGAGGAAATCGAGAATGCAAAATAGTAAGTAAACAAAGTAAAGCAAACCGATCAAATCCCAGCAAATAATGTTCCAGACTCCCTCCAATGTAGTAAGAGAAAGTCAGGTTCGAATCCTCGAGGAAGCTGGTCAGCGGATCCTAGGCAACGGTGAAATCTCACGGACAGAAGTCGACAATAGGTGCTAGATCTCGACTAGGGTTAGTCGACAGGAGATCAGGCTAGTCGAACAGTGCAACAGCTCTCGGCAAAGGCTACTCGATCTCGACAAAGGGGCTACTCGATATCGAGTACAGTCCTTGTTGACTTCGGCTCGTCTTGGTCGAGTTCCTGCACAAGTAGGCTACGACGATCTGGGATCGGGAATCAGTAGTCGAGATCGACCAGGCTTGGTCGAGATCGACGAGGGCAGAAAGTAAAAAATTGCAAATTCGGTTTTGTAACTTTATGAATTAAAAGAACTTCCAGGATTAGGGTTTGCGACAACGATTACCATGCAAGTGGAATATAAATCACAAAAGGCGGTAACTTCATCGATAAAGGAAAAGACTTTCACCTAATCCGTCAAGTAGGAATATAAATCTCGCGACAAATAATCCTAATTGCATCTATTCCTTTTCATAATTAGCATTTATAATCTTTCGAATAAAAATCCTAATTACTACCCAAGTTTCACAACATGAGTTCTTTAATTTCTCAATCAAAGATGAAGCACATAGGGAATAGACTAAGATAACGACAAAATACCTCCTTTTGTAATCGCTAATTCACCGACATGGCTCTCGTTGGGCTCACCCCAACCCCAGAAGTAGGTGGACTACTCGCGCTTCATCGCAACCTCAGACATTGATTGATGAAAAGAAACTTGCATTAAACTAAATTCAAAGACTTTAAAATCCCGGCGATCCAACTCTCGCTGAACGCCAAAACCCTAAAACCTTCGAACTCCCTAAACTGTCTCTGTGTATAACTGTATCTCTGAAATTGAATGAATCTAAAATCAGCCCCATGGGCTTTATTTATAGCCTTCTATTCCTTGCTACTCAAGGATAGAATATCTATATCTATATCTAAAACTATATCTAAGACTTTAAAGATAAATAAAAGCTATAATGAAATTAAATCCAAAATAAGGAAATATATCTAAAAGTCTTAAAGTGGATAAATCCTCTCTTTCATGATGTATCTTGATAATTTAGGATAAAATCGGCAATCTTCGGGCCCAAGCAATCCCAAACCGAGTAGGTTTCATCAAACCGAGTAACGCGGATTCTGGAACCGTCGTCGATCTCGACAAAGGTCTTGTCGATCTCGAGTAGGATTGTTGTCGACTGGGCTTAGCTCGGCGTCTCGGCTAACTGGTGCTCGATGTGGCTCGGACTTGGCTCACGGGTCTAGTCGATCTCGAGTACCCCTTGTCGATCTCGACTAGACTGGCCTTGTCGACTAGGTCTTCTCCGGTGATTCTGCTCGACATGCTCGGACACGGCTTCCGGGCTCCTCGATCTCGAGTAGGTCTACTCGAGATCGAGCAGAGTGTAACCCGGCATGTCCTCGTCTTCGTCTTCTCGATCAGCTCTTCCTCGACCAGGCTCTCCTCGATCTCGAGTAGAGTGTACTCGATCTCGAGTAAAGATTTCTCAGCTTTCTGCTATGTTCTTAACACGCACTTTCCGAGTCCTCGTTCGTCGGATTGACGCATATGACCATGCGTTGGAAAGCTCTTTTCGAGGGATACAACTCTCATGAAGACATCAAAGCTTGATTTAGAACGAAGAATGTTGAAAAATGGCCTCTTCTCCAGCTGCACCATTCTTAGCTTCTCCATGAGTTTCCTTTAAGCTCCAAAGTGCGTCCGATTTCTGCCAAATATAACAAAAACTTGTGTAGACCTCCATATATTGTAAATAAACATAACTTACACAGATTTTGTATTATTTTAGCCCAAATGCATGAAATGCATGCAGAAATCGATATAACAATAGATATAAAACATGGCATAAAACATGGACATCATGACACGCAAGTGAAATTTCTCTCTTGCAGCTTGATGTAACTCCATGTTTGCTGGCACCAGAAGGTTCTTCATCTTCTACACAAACTAATGAAAAAGATGTGGACATGGGTTCTAAATCAGTTTGGTCTTTTCCGTAAGTATTTCTCTTCTTTCCAACATCTTTTTGATGTTTTGTAAAGTGAAATTTTTTTATCTTCTATTTTCTTCATGGAAATTATTTACCTAGTATTTTAATATGGAGGTTGATTTGAGTAATTATATTAGAAAATGCATGATCATATGTTGTACACCTGTACATATATAAATCAAGCTAATTGCAAATAGCAAGGTTGTATCCTACTGGAAAGTGGATTAGCAGTAGCATCAGTTCAGGGGCAAATTGCCTGATGCAGGAATTTTCCCTCTTTTCTTTCTTCTATTGCCTAAGTAACTGCTTGCATCTCTACTTTCAATCTAATGCTGGTTTTTTCATACAACTATTCTCTTGTGCTGAGGCATACAGTAGAGGAAGTCTTGGAAGCATGTGCAGACGCAATTAAGCCCGCTTCTGCTGAATTTACATCTCACTTCAGGAGAAAAGTAACAAATGATCGTATGGAAGCCTTGAGTAGCCAATGCTGGTTTACTGGGTTTGATATATCTGATCAGCTATCTCGAAACTATTCACTGGATTTGATATAGTCTTTACTGCAGGTTCTACTTAAATTTGTTATGCACAGAGTGCTTAGATGATTGCAATTGATAGAAAAGTTGAGATTTTTATGATTCGGATGCTTTTGTAGGTTCAAATTCAAAACATTTTTCTATTTCAGCAAGCTTCAAAGGTATCAAATCGGTAACATACACGGATGCCTTTGAATTTTTTTACCTTCTTGTTAGCATAATTCATTCAGAGATATGTTGCTTGAAGATAGCCTATTAGTTCAATTGGTAGAGCGTTGTGTTTGCACATAGAGATGTGAGTTCACTCTCACGTAGGCTAATACGTAGTGTGTCTTCATAAGTCTCCGATATATTGTGTTTTGGTAAAGCCAAGTATACATTTACATATTTCCAATAGTATAAATATATCTTACCATTAGTGTGCATATATTCTACCGTTAGTGTCATGTTATACAGGAATTACTGGGTTCTCATTATGATTCTACCAATATCGTTGTTTTCTCCTACCATTAGTTTCCATCTATCCTACCATTCTGATCCTACCAAAATTTGTTGTTCTCTCCTACCATTAGTTTTCATCTATCCTACCATGTTTGTGCATCTATCCTACCAATATTGTTGTGTCTTCACACAGTTATTGCTTTTATCTTTGGAAATTCATGAATAAGAAATCCAACTAATGCAACTCTGGAGCTATATGCATATTGTGTTCATTAATGTTGCATATTAGTAACCAATATTCATTTTGAATTCTCAAAGACAAGCAATGTTTTCTTTTCTCTAATGACGAGATGCAAGGAATACAGGAGGAGGAGGCAAATGCAAGTAACCAATATAGAAGCATTCACCTCATAGCGAAAGCTAATGGGAAGTCGTCAACAACAGCCGATCTCATTAGAATGTTTCATGTTCCATCATCCAATAAAATACGGACTTGAACAGAGGTGGATGAAGCCGCACTAGCAGCAACAATAGTGTGATGTTTTGGTGCTTGTACGTTGTGTTGTGTCTATGAAATACATGTGACTGATTGGGATGATAGATGATGTTCTGGTGCCTGTTCATAGCAGTGTGATGTTTTGCTGTGGAAGTAAACTATTTAAATTTGTAAGATAGATGCACAAAAATGGTAGGATAGATGGAAACTAATGGTAGAAGAGAACAACAATATTGGTAGGATTAGAATGGTAGGATAGTTGGAAACTAATGGTAGGAGAAAACAACAGTTTTGGTAGAATCAGAATGGAAACCCAGTAATTCATGTATAACTTGACGCTAATGGAAGGATAGATGCACACTAATGATAAGATATATTTATACTATTGGGAATATGTTAATGCATAATTGTATTTATCAAAACACAATATATCGGAGACTTATGAACACACACTCCATATTAGCCTATGTGAGAACCGAACTCACATCCCTGTGTGCAAACACATCGCTCTACCAACTGAGCTAATAGACTATTTTCAATGGGTACTGTTTATGATCAACCTTCATGCTTTATTCTTATCAAACAAGAGGAAAAAGGGTACAAGAAGAACAAGATTAAACACTAAAACCTGGGATTGGCAACCCCATATTTGGCATTTCCCATTTAATATATTTTATATACTCATCATAGCTGAATAAAAAATTTTTCTTCCTCGTGAAGGTCACTAAAAAAACCAACAAATTGGATAAAAGAAAGTATCTTTAACTTGCTTGAAACATAAGGACGAAATAGGATCAGAGCCAAGCTCCATAACAAGCTGGGTGTCTTTGGAGCGCAAATCAAACAAGCAAACCCTTGGATATAATGTTAGAACAACTGAATTAGAGCCTCTACCCTTGGTTATAATGTTACTTAGGTTTCCTTCATCTTCTATTGTAGACTGAAAACCCTCTACCCTTGGTTATTTTTCTGAAAAATGTGGTACATAATTTGCTACGGTTTCTAGCTTTATTTTCCTTGAAAGCTATTTAAATTGGTAGGATAGATGCACAAAAATGGTAGGATAGATGAAAACTAATGGTAGGAAAAAACAACGATATTGATAGGATCAGAATGGTAGGATTGATGGAAACTAATGGTAGGAGAAAGCAACGATATTGGTAGAATCAAAATGGAAACTCAGTAATTCATGTATAACTTGACACTAATGGTAGGATAGATGCACACTAATGGTAAGATATATTTATACTATTGGAAATATGTAAATGCATAATTGGCTTTACCACAATACAATATATCAGAGACTTACGAACACACACTCCGTATTAGCCTATGTGAGAGTCGAACTCACATCTCTGTGTGCAAACACAGCGCTTTACCAGTTGAGCTAATAGGCTATTTATCATCGTAATAGTAAAGACCAAGTATTTAATGAGTTACGAGGTAGTCGACAGTGAGCATAGACTTCTAGCATCAATTTCATTTCCATATAACATTTTTTGAAAATTTTGGAATCAACATAGGTTGATGATTGATTGTGCCAAGCTCCCACTCCCGGGAGCCCACCATCCGCCGAACACGACCTTCAGACAAACCCTATCACCTGGGGTCCAACACGCGAATAGAGGATCAGCCTGGGGGTAGTTATGTTATAAGAAAGAGGAACAACTACAAACTTCTTGCACTTTTTCAAATATGAAAGGACAGTTGTACACTATTGGTAGGACGGAAATATTCTATTGGTAGGATAGGGACTGTATCGTTTCTTGGGATGAACGGGCAAAATTTTCCCTGTCCTTTCCGCTTCTCTCCTACTCTGCCTCACTTTTTGCAGAGAATGTTATGGTGTTTCAGATCCTCTTCTCAAGCTTATATATGTTCTTGGGGGACACCCATCAATCTAATCATTGCATTTTCCCCTCATAAATGCTCCCCCTTTCCCCAAAGGAGGAACCCTGTTTTGGCGCCAAAACTGCAATGATAGCCTGTCAAATCAGCTACAGTGAATCCCCTCCAGATTCTCTACAAAATATCTCCAGGTATGGAAAGACAGGTTTAGCCTATTAGTAGGACCAATTCATTCTATTGGTAAGATGGGTAGTGTACAATTTTCTAAAATGAACGGAGGATGCATTTTGGTGCCACATGTCACTGACAGCTACTGACAGCTACAATGTAGCTACAGTGTCCCTCCCTTTCACCTGCAACTCCCTCATCCGTTTGCCCCTTTTTTTTTGTGCAAAACTATCATACTTTCTACCCTTAACCAAAAACCCATGTACTAGTCTAGGTTTGCAAACAATTTTATTTTTGGTCTAATTTTGCAAATCGCCCTAAAATAAATAATTCGGATCATTGTAATTCAATGTGGGTTGAATAGTTTAATACTTTAAGTCTTTGAATCCTATACTATATACTTATAGGGCCCATTTGTGTCTTTGAAAATTTGAATACTTTAATAGGGCAGCAACCCATTTACAATGAAATTAATTTCGATTTTCGATTTTTAAATAATAATTTATAGTAGAAAAATTTATTATAGATATAAATAATTCATTCTACCAAAACATAATATAATATAAATAAAATAATAGCTATAGAAGTGTTGATTTGGATATAAATAATTCTTTCCACCAAAATATATATAACCATATATCATAATCCATTTCATAAATAAAAAAATCATAATCCATACAAATTATGGAATATGGACGAATGAGAATGAGTTTTTATGTGGAAAAAACCCTCAAAGAGTCAAAGACTCAAAGTTATGAAAAATAATAGAATTATTAACACTTGCTTGGTTATGAAAACTAATAGAATTATTATACTTATGCCAATAAAAAGAAATCCATTTATAAAAGAAACTTAAAACTGAAAAGATAAGTAGATTAGCTTAATCCTTTTATTCATCTACATTATTAGGTCTCAGCCTTTTATAAAGGGAGTAGTAAGAATCAGACTGGCTTGGGGTACTCAAGCTTTTTCTGAACCTTTAACACAGCTTCTCTCCTATCTTAACCCCTCTCTGTGGCAAATCAGGCGTTCGCGTGGCATGGAAAAAGAAACGAAAAGCTCCAAGGAAGCTATCTGTTCGCATGGATCAAACCAGGAAAAAAAGAACAGAACAACAACGACATGGAAAAAACCGAAAAACGTACCAGACAAGCCTCTGAGAAAACAAAGGGGGAGAACCCCATGCTCAATACCAACAAGAGGAAGAAAACCCAGGGTCAGAAACTCCCAGCTGACCAAGAATCCATAAACAAAGAAGAAACCCATGACAGGAAGAAGAGGCAGGACAAAGGGAAAGGAAAACTGAGAATGGATGATGAAGAGCTGAAGCAGTTTAGAGCTGAAATACGAGGAGTAAAGGAAAATATAGAAAAACTGAAGGAGCCATCTTTGTTTGGTTTCATCATTGGCGACTACCTTGATGTCGAGACCCTGACAACTAAGCTCAATCGTGACTACTAGTGGAACATTGCAGGGCGCAATGTAGTCTATCCGATGGCTAATGGATGCCTCGAATTTCACTTCAACAATCCCATCGACAAGAAGCGAATTTGGGATGGGAGGCCTTACCATGTTTACAGCAACCTTCTTCTACGCAAGCCATGGTCCCCAACCTTTGACACCAAGAATGAACAAACAAAAGTGGTAGATATGTGGATTAGAATCCTCCAACTCCCATCGGAGTTCATCAGCAGCAAGATTATGAAAACAATGGTTGAAAAAAACAAGTTGGGCACCTTCATTAAGCTGGATGACTACACCGAGATGGGAATCAATGTCCGATTCCCTCGAATCTGCATCAACATGGACATCAACGACATCAGAGGCGACACTGTTGTGATACCAGATGAGTCGGATGGCTTCCTTACCTTTCCGGTGTGGTTCGAAGAGTTCCCGAGGGGCTGCGGTAACTGTGGAAAACTTGACCACTTGTTCGATGTCTGCCCCCTACTTCAACACTCCTCTAGACCGGTGAAGGTCACTCTTCCAAAGGGCTTTATCCCCCGATTTAAGCAGGGAAACCACAAAACAAATGACAACGACAATGAAGATGATGGATGGCAGAGGGTGAAGAAAAAAAACCCCAGGTATGGCCAACCTAAAGAAGATAAGCCCAAAAACGCCAAAGGGCCAAAACAGATATTTGAAGTGGTGTACAAATCTTCTTCCACAAACACTGCCAGCAAGAACTCTAAGTCCTCGTCACAGAGCGTGAAGGGAGGCCAAAAGAAACCTGACAAAGAAGAGAGCAAGGCTACTGAGGGCAATGCATCCAAGAAGGAAACGCAGAAGCCAAACCCATCTTCTAGTGAAAACATTGCTGGAAAAGTGAGTGGAAGAACACCAGAACAAACCAAAGGTATGACATCAACTGGAAAACCACTGAACCATAGTGCTGACCACAAAGACAAAAACACTTCTGACAAGCAGGAAAACGAGGACGAGGAGGACTTCATGGAGGACGAAGGTGATGAAGAAATGATGACAGCAGAAGCAGAAGGTCGGCTGCCAATTTCCCTCACCAAAGATCAAATGGAGCAATCTGAAAAGGATAGGACATCACAAATCTCGGTCACCAACAAGATGGAAAAGCTCAAAATGAACAAAAAGACACACTCAAAGTCGGAGTCTGGGAAAAGAAAGACCGAAGCTAAAGACGGCGAGACGTATGTATCCATGGTTCAAGACCAAGCAATCAAGAAGATGAAGCGCTGATGATGAAGTCTCCTAAGCTAAGCCCCCTTGTCTCTCTTTTGAATATGATCAGAATTAGTACAAGTAGATCTAGTGTGAAATTTAATCGTAGAAATTCGATGATGTTCCTACCATCTCGACTCCAAATGCTGCTGATGTCCCTTTTGTTTAATCTATGGTCGGGTTGCTGTGATAGTGCCCCTTTTGATTGGGATGGTATGACCATGATCTTTGTTGTTGTTCAACCCGAGGTAGATGGGTTTCTATTATCTCTAGTATATGTTGTATTGTGGGGATGGCTGTGTTTTTTAATCTATGGTATGTTCGTCAAGCTGATGCTGTCGGCCAGCTTTGATTTTGCTTAATCTTGTCTTGTTTTTTCTGGCTTGCTTGTGGCTTATGTTCTGTTGTCAATCCCTCTAACAATGGTTGGCTTTCGTTGTCGAAAAGACCCCTGATCAGTTGGGTATGGGCTTTCCCCACACTCCTGATTTTTTTCTGGGCACTATGTTGATGTCTCAAGCAGTCAAAAAGAACAATTATTCCCTGATGAAACTAGCATGAACCTATTGAAAACGGATGAGGAAGCCAAGGAAAAAAATCTGCATTTGAAGAATGCAGTGACCTATATGTATCTAGGCGGTACATCTTCTCATCTGTTCTTGGTGACTTCAATCTGAACCGATTGGTTTCGGATTGTTGTTATCTGGCTTTGTCGGGTGCCTGAATTTGATGAGCTCGGCTATGTTGTTGCTATGGCGGATTGGTGCATGGACACAAATCCTAAACGAAGAGAACAACATAAGGAGAAAAATCAAAAGACAGCTATAACACATCAAAAAATATACAAATCCTACAAATAAAAAAGAAGCATTGCAACAAACATAAAAAGGGAAAAAATAACAAGCACATCAACAAATAATGAAATTAAGAGATCATCGGGCAACGAATCCCGCAACATGACAATTAATCTAAGCAAGTATCCAGAATGAAGATCTGTACATGGAATTGCTGCGGTCTAGGAAAACGAAACATTTGGAATGAAGTCGAGACATTCTGCAAAATCGAAAATATACAAGTCTTAGCACTTCTGGAAACAAAAACTGAAAACCAACCTTCCGATTCCACGTGGAAAAAGGCGGGCTTTGATTCCATTTGTTGGACGTCGGCCCGTGGTCGGTCCGGGGGTATTTGTATTCTATGGAAAGAATACCAGCTTACAGGAGGAAAGTTAATGGTACTTGATAAAGATGAGCGATACACAACCCTTATTTTCGAGGACTACAATACTAGAACCAAAGTTGCATGTTGCATAGTCTATGTACCGGCCCAAGACCATGGCAAAAACGAATTCTGGCAAAAACTAACTGACCATATCTTTTGAATCGAGTGCCCAGCTATAGTCATGGGTGACCTAAATGAAATCCAAAGTCCGGTTGAAAAGCTAGGTGGAGCGACTCCAAACCAAACCTGATTTTCTAGAATCCTTTCATTCAAGAATGCATGTAACTTACTAGATATCCAAACAATTGGCAATGAGTTTACATGGAGAAAGAACAAAACGGATCAAAACAATATTTATGAAAAACTGGATCGGGCGTTGGCCCAATATCAAATACTTCAATCGTACCCAAATGTAGCTACCAGAAACTACGCGTTCTCATTGTCTGACCACTGCCCGATCTCAATTGAACTAAAGCAAAACAGAACAACAAAAGTGAGACCCTTCAAGTTTGAGAAGATGTGGCTTCAACGAAAGGATTACCGCAACATAGTCACTCGGGCTTGGAACCTTCCCTGCTCGGGTTCTCATATGTTCCAAGTAACAAAGAAAACTCAATACCTAAAAAAACTCTCAAAAGAGTGGAATAAAACAACTTTTGGGAACATCTTCCGACAACTCAAGGACATAGAAGAAAAATTGACAAATCTACAAAGTACAAATAGTTCATCACAACAAGGTGACAACAATAGTAGACAAATGCGCCTATTAAACAAAAAAAAGCAAAATCCTCCAGTTTCATAATCAATATTGGCAACAAAGGGCGAAAATAAAACACCTAAAGCTTTCCGATACGAACTCAAGATATCATCATAAAGTCGCTATGGGACGTAGGAATAGAAAAATTATCCGAGAAATTGTATCAACGGAAGGAACGACGATTATAGGCAATGAAAATATCAGAAGAGAGATTCAGAATGATTTTGAAAATCGATTTAAAGAAGAGAGGATTAATAAAAATCTCTTAAATGAATATTTAGAACTAATAAACATAGAAATATCGCAACAAGACAATGATCTCCTCACAAAACCAATAACAAATCAAGAAATTAAAAAAGCTTTCTTTTCCATGCGGAAAGACAAGTCTCCCGGGCCTGACGGAATGACGGCAGAATTCTACCAACAATACTGGGATATCGTTGGACCGTCAATTACAAAAGTAATCAAAGGCTTCTTTCACTCGGAGAAAATCCTAAGACAAATAAACCAAACATTTATATCCCTAATCCCCAAATGCGATAATCCGAAGACAACAAACAACTATAGGCCTATTAGCCTCTGTACAACGCTATATAAGGCAATTGAAAAAATTCTCGCGGAGAGACTGAAAATGGTATTACAGAAACTGATCTATCCGCTGCAAGGAGCTTTTATCAAAGACAGAGCAATCCAAGATAATGTGCTAATTGCACACGAAATCTTTCATTCTTTCCGTACCAAGAAGGGTCGTGACGGATGGATAGCGATCAAACTTGACATGGAAGAAGCATACGACGGACTAAATTGGGAATTCTTATTTGATGTCATGACTAAATTTGGATTCTGTCAGAAATTCAGGAACTGGATTAAAGAATGTATTCAGACCGTATCTTTTTCCGTATTGGTAAACGACGAACCTACTGACACCTTTCAACCAAAAAGGGGACTAAGACAAAGACACTCACTTTCCCCCTACCTCTTTATCCTAGGGGCAGAAATCCTGGCACGAAGACTACAACGACAAAGCGATCTCCAAAACAATGATATCGGGTTCAAAACATCGCAAAGTGGGCCAACAATTCCTTTCCTCTCCTTTGCTGACGACATAATGATATTTTCTAAAGCAACACCAGAAGCCCGCAGAACGGTAAAAACCATCATAGATGAATATTGCAGCATATCAGGCCAAAAAGTTAATTTCCAAAAATCAGCATTCCAAGCCACAAGGGGAATTACAAACGACAAAATACAATGACTACAGGCCCGTCTACAAATAAACAACCAAACCGTATTAGAAAAATATCTGGGATGCCCCATAATCAATGGCAGAGTAAACAAAGATACATTCCAGGAAGTCATAGGAGAAACAGAAAACCAACTGTCAAAATGGAGAGAAACTGAACTCACCCAGCAAGGGCGAGCGATATTAGTACAAGCAAACCTAGCGGCCAAACCAAGTTACATAATGCAAAATTTTATGCTTCCCACGAGCATCCAAAATGACTTGGACCGAATTAACAGAAATTTCTTTTGGAACAAAGGACCACAACATAAGCCAATGATAGGATGGGATAAAGTGTGTAGACCGAAGAAAGATGGTGGAATTGGAATCCACAAGACAAAAGACATGAACAAAGCTGGGAAATGGAAAGCTGATGGAAATGAGAAAATCTGGAACTATAAAAGGAAAAGAAATTCCTCCTGGCAATGGACAAAGCTGATGGAAATTAAAGACGAATTATGAGAAGGGCTAATATGGCAAGTGGGAAATGGAAAGACCATTAGATTTTGGAAGGATCCATGGATCCAAAATGAAGGAAGCCTGAAACAAAAGAGCCTTATTGACCAATTAGATGAAAACGAATCGGTTGATAACTTCATAAGACCAGATAAGACCTGGGACAGAGACAAACTGAATATCTATCTCCCGTCGGAAATTGTTGACAAAATTCTACAGGTTTACATACATTCTCACGAAATTGAAGACAAATTATACTGGAAAACTAGCAAACATGGATGGTTTTCTACGGCAAGTGCATTAGATTATGTGACTAGGACTAGAAGAGTCAACGCAGACCGAATGGATTGGATATGGAAACTTGATTGCCCCCCAAAAGTAAAAAACTTCCTATGGAAAAATCTATTAAATGGAACACCAACAAAGGTTAGACTACAGAATAAAGGAATCCATATGCCACTACAGTGCCCCTTATGTTCTCACCCAGAGGAAGACAACATCCACTTCTTCACTGATTGCCAGATCTCATTATCGCTTATAGGAGGCCTCGACAGGAGGATTGAACAAACGATTCGACATACGGACAAAGAGAATAAACCAAACAAGGATATTATAAAGAAAGTGTTCCAAAAACTAACCCCCCAAACAAAAATCACTCCTCGCCTTTGGATTATGGGGTATATGGTCGATGAGGAACCTAATAACTTTTGACAACAGCAACATCAATTATATGGCAGATTGGATACAAAATATAAAGCAATTTAGAAAAACGTGGAAAAAAATAGAAATAGACGATCAACCTGATCAAACTACCGAACAAAAAACCTCCAGCCCCAAAAAGAAAACGTCAAAAGAAAAAATTGTCAGATGGAAAAAACCGGTTGCGGATTTTGTCAAACTAAATTTCGATGGTGCTCGAACGGATACGAACAGAGCGGCGTCGGGGTTTGTTATCCGTGATTGTCAGGGTAGGGTGCTGGCCTATGGCGCTCGATGACATGGTTCGATTTCGGCCGTGCAGGTGGAGTGCTTCGGTCTTATCTCGGGTCTTCTTGAAGCTTCCAAGCAGGGCTTTGCCCATCTTAAGACTGAAGGTGATTGCCTTACTATCATAAACGCTCTTAAGGGTGTTTGGCACAGCCCGTGGGATATCAAGATGTCGATAGCGGATGCCCTGGGTCTCTGTCGCGCCTTCCAGCGGGTCACTTTCGGTCATATCTTCAGGGAGGGCAACCAGCTGGCTGATCGTCTTGCGCATCTTGGACTCTCATCTCCCTTTGTAGTGAACTGCGTTCCCGCTGAGATCTACGAGCTCGGTCCTGGGGACGCCATCGGGCGGGGAGCTAGACGTTCGTAGCTTTTCCCCGAATCCTTGCCTTGTATCAAAAAAAAATATCTACATTATATTATTACATCATTGATTGATTTAATCGTTCGATGTATTTAAAGTCTTCCAACTCTTCCCTAATGTTTTTTTTACATACAAAATAATAAATAGAACTTATATTTACATTTGTATTCATTTTAAATTATTCGATTGAATATTCATTAGTTTATATTTTGGAGTATAATATTATACACTTATTAACCTATACAAAGATATGCACTTATTCACATATACAAATATTATACAACTAGTTCTTTTCCCGAACCTTGTTCAGGTTTTTTCATAATATTTTCGGTCAAATTTGAGGTATTAAACAAAATATTCGACACATTAATTTTCTACTAACATATTACCCATGCTTCTTGTCATTCGAAATTTTCTTTTCTTGAGATGATCGATACTTCAAATATGACAAACAATGGTAAATCAGCCACTTTCACGCTTCTTCTAACATCTGTCACAATTGAAGGCAAATAAAAGAAACCTTGTAGTTTTTCGTTTAAGAAAATTAAGATTGGATCATATTAAGATACTTTATCTATTACACACATCCACTATTCTAAAAAAACCTTTCAAGGCCCGTCTAGACCCCTGCTTAAACCCATGAACTCGCCCCGCCGCCAATGTCGTACATCAAGGTCGTCAAACCCGCCTAGGCTACAAAGACCCGCCATGAAATCCACCTACACCCCGCCTAGACTCATGACCCTACCCTACCGCCAAGCACCCGCCAAGCGCTTTTTAGAACATTGCACACATCATGTCACACCTCTTAAATTGGTCAAAGTTATAAACCGATTTGATAAAGATACCTTAAGTTGAAATGTATAAACCCTATATAGCTAAAGAATAAAAAAAAAAATCAGTGTGTGTTTTTTATAATGTCTTAGACCTTGAATTAGAAAGAGGTACTCTATATTTAAGTATGAACCCTAAGAGGCCAAAATATTAAAAAAAAACGATATACCTCTCAAATTCGTGTAAATTATAAATCAATTTCAATACAACCTACTTTAAAAATTAATTTTAAATTCATTTCCATATTTAAAATATTAAATACTTACATGCATTTCATTGAAAACCTTATGGACGATGATTAAACACATCAAGTTGCAATTTATAACATTCTATTTCACTTGAATAGCACCAATATCTTATGATAAATTTGATCAATAATTTATAATCTTCCATTTCAAAAATTTTATCAATGGAGTAAACATTTTATGCATTGCTATCTGAATATTTTGCCCAAAAAATATTCCAACGAAAATATCTTGGAACCTTTGTGAAAGCTTCAGACTTAAATATATGACAGGTTGAGCATCAAATATTATTTTTGGGTTTTTTTTTCTCATTGTATTTAATATTGAAAATCAATTTTCATAACCATAATAAATTTCACACTATATTTGTGAAATGCGCTGCAGAAAATGAATGATTTATGTTTTTACAATTTAATATTGAAAATCAATTTTCATAACTATAATAAATTTCACACTATATTGGTGAAATGGGCTGCAGAAAATGAATGATTTATGTTTTTACCCATTTTAGGTGGTGTGTATTTTAATCGAAACCCAATTACTCCATTATACCCTCTAATAGACTATTAATATTCTTTTTAGATTTTTTTAATATTTATTATTCCTATTGTATTTAATATTGAAAACTAATTTCCTTTCACCTTTATCCTATATTTAGTATCAACGAATCATTCATACTATAAAATCATTCCATCCGAACAGGTAAATATATAGACAGGGCAAAAGTCATGGTACAAAAAAGGTAAGACCAAACAAAAAAAAAACTAAACTAAGCCTATAACTCAGCGCAAAACCCAAGCTACTACCTTAAAAATATATAAATTTGTATATATATATATATAAATTAATAAATTTATATAAAATATATAAATACAAATAAAATACATTTAAGAGATAGTTGAGCACCCCTCCCGCACCTACTACCCCACCTGATCTTGACACCCCAAGTACATTTACAATTGAATCACAATTCAAACAAATCAGCTGGTAACCCTCCCCGCCAAAACTAATGTAACAGCACCTATGTCACACTATATATCAAACACCTTCAACAACTCAAAAGGAACATAAAGGTCAAGCATTAAAACACCAAACGCATCACCACCAGATGGACCATGTATTCAACACAGTCCCAGTAAGATTAGCCCGGCTGATAGGACTCATCGTCGGTCTCCCCGCTCTCCGATTCGGAAAGGAAATATATATGCTGCATCTCCTTTCCCAAAATCAGGGTCCTTGATTGCCGACATCACATTAAACAATTCATCCATCGTTAAGGATACCTTTATGCCCCCGTTGATGTAAATTCAATGTGCCTCGGAGGAGATACGTCCCCTTCTTAACACCATCGATGTCCTTCCATCTCATCAATTCTGGTGTCGTACATTTATCGATTCCAGCTTGCCCCTCTATTCATCGAGATTCTCGAGACCGCTGCCCAAGAGGAAGCAACCATTCGAGTGCACACTAACGATGTTACATGGTTAACCTCCTCATCTACAACTGCGTCATCAGCCCCATCATCTGTTTGTACCCCCATGTAGACCGCACCAGCATCAACTGTTGCATTCATCCCTGCCTCCACATTAGCAGCTTCTCCCATCTCTTGTTCCACTCCCTCTTCATTTCCCATGTCCTTACCTCCTACCTTTGTTGTTAGAATTTCATTTTCTTTCCCATCCTTACAATTAGAACAATGGCCACCTGTTTCTATCGGACCCATCCACAGGACCGTGCCCCATCCGCAGCAACTACAACAACATTAACAACAGTCCATTACACCAGTTGAATCAGAACTACCTGTCAATTTCAGGTCTAGGCTGACCCTCAGGCAAGAATGCAAGATGAGTTCGTATGCCCAAAACAATTACATTTCACACAATTCCAATGGAGCAATTCAAATATAACCTTGGCTGCACATTCCACTCCCTTATCGCTCACAACCTTAGTTTCAACATTCTATATAATCAAAGCATTGAGAAAGGATTGTTCATAGTTTATATACTAACCACGATGTAAAGTATAAAACATTTACACTTGTTAAAAAATAAAAAGGGCATATAAGCAAACAAACTTTATTCCTGAAGCTTGAAAATTTTGTACTCTCATCAAACACGCAATCAAACATTACAAAAGATAAAAGTGAAAGGAAACCTTACAAGAACTGATGAAAACTGGCAGACCTGATCAACTTATCTTATTGTGAGCATTTGATTGACAATTTTGTAAGAAAAACATGTTCAAACTACAGCCTATAGGTGAGAGATTGTGCACAAAAACAATACCACCTCCATGTGTAAGAAGTAGGAACTCTAGGTTCAATCTTTAAGCCTACATCTGAGAAATTGTATAAGAAAATAATGTCTGGATGCGAATCATTTGGCATAACTGATGGAACATAGGTTATATTAGTATTGTTGTTTATCGGTAAATTTTTACCGGTGAATATACATAGTGAAACCACATCACCCAAAGTGGAGAGGGGAATTAATCATCAATTCTTTCAATAATCTCTGTGAAGATTTATATCCAATATACTAAAACCAGTATAACCTCTTCATAAACTCAACAATAACACCTAAAATGAGAAATGCAATATAGTGAGGGGAAAAACAAAGGAATCCATAGCATGAAGATAGGAAATTCCCAAAACATATAAATAGAGATTGAAAGAACTATTACTGATACATAAATGACAAACCATGTACATCAGCATTGGCATTCAACTCGTGAGCTTTCCCAACCAGTTCAACTTCAGAGACTTGCTCGGGTAGATCTATATTGAAGGACTTTATCCCCACTTCAGTGCACTCTTTTCTCTTCATATTCACATAAGTATGAGAATCCTTCCTATTGCCAACAATTACCACAACCAATCCAGGTACCTACGCACATGAGTATGTAGGTAGGTACTCATTGTGATCAACTGCCAAAAAAATATAACCTTGGCGTTGGATATCACTTGCCTTCTTACTTGAATATCCTCCTGAGTATGTGATCTCAAAGTAAACCCCTCTCTTACATCATTTCATTGACATTACAATAAACACCGACAAGCAATAAATTCGTTCATTCATTTAGATTAAACAAACACAGACAACTCCAGTAAATCAGAATGAAAACTCAATAGAAGAAGTTAGGGGAGATACGTAGAGGGAGAGGAACAAACCGAAATAGCAGCTTTGATAATAGAAAGATTCAATCTAAATAGCAATTCATCTGAAAAATCAATAGCAATCAAATTCACCTGATAAAAAAAGATCAATTAGCACAACACCAAATCGTAGGTCCACGTACCTCTTCAAGATTGGGAAGCCTATGGGAGAGGTGACCTCCTCTAGCGCGCAGACAACGTTGAGGAGGCTGGCCTGGCTACGGTCAGCAACGGCGGCACACGAGGCGGCCGAACGCACGATGGATTGGAGGTACAAGGAGGAGATTAGGGTTTGGACATTGAGGATGGAAGGATTGCAGCGTTTGCAGCCTATGAAGCAGCAAATCTGAACGACGACGACCTTGGAAGTCATGAGAAAACCGGGATTCGGTGGTCGAAAGGATTGCAGCGTTTGCAGCGATTGAGAATCTGCCTGCTTGAATATTAATTGGCTTCTCAAGCGCACTGTCGTCGCCCTGGCTTGTCAATTTATAATAAGGGAAGGGATAACATGGATGTTCCGCATTTGCAGAGATACAAAGTCGGTGCTTTGATTTTACAGAGAAATGAGGAGAAAACAGTTCAGTCGACAACGAAGAGAGGTAAAAGAGGCAGTTTTGAGATCTATAGAGAACGGGTATGGGGGAGAACATGGGTTTGTAGAAACTACCACCAGAAGGAAAGGGAAAGACATATTCTTAATTTTGTGAAAAGATGACACGTGGCTCAATCTTTTACAAAGACCTTGCTTCTAAAATTATAAGTATAAGGGGTGGATTATTAACTTGTATAAATATATACAATTATTAAAAGAAGTTCTTTGGCTAAATGTCCACTTTTGTATATCACTTTTGCTAATTGTCCACCTAAACTACCATTTTGTTAAATGTCCAATTTTTTTAATGAAAACCCCGCTTTACCCTTACCCTCCTTTCCCTTCCCCTTCTTCACTCAGATCTGACGCTCCATCAGTCCATTGCTCTCTCTGCATCTCCCTTATCCAGCCATTTCCGGCCAATTGCAACCAAACATCGTCCAATTGTGGTAGCGGTGGTGGTGGTGGTAACAAGGAAGTAGATGCGGTGGATTTGCCGACAGAGAAGAAAGCCTCCTCCAGACCCCGTGCGATCTCATGTCTCCGATCTCTCCTACGCCACCGACGCCATCGGAGGCTCTGTTTGCTATCGATCGAGAACTAAGAGATTCATGGATGACCGGAGCGAATAAGGAAGATGACCTGCTTTCCGTCGCCAGTCATAGACCCTGCTCGGCTTGGTTCTGATTGCGGCGGCGATCCTGGCTCCATTCATCGAACCCTATCTCCAACAACCATACTGGTAAGTTTGTTCGGCTACAACAATGAATTTCAAGTCGTGCCGTTGGGTGAAAAAATGAAAAATTAGATGGAAGTGCTTACACAAAATCCGATAGTCTCTGCGGTTTACTATGATTGAGTTGATTTTGTGATTGAATTTAGTTTTGTTGTCGTGCATTGATTTCATTTTCGTCGAGCTTGTATCCTTGGATTGATTCTGATTAGGTAGTTCCGGATCAATCTTTATTCGCCTTTATCTTCATTTTGCAATTCAATCTATGATTGATCGTTTTGCAATCGATCTGTATATGCATTCAAATTCAGACTCTTCGTTGTTGTTGTTGCAGTGCTGATTTGACAACAAAAGTTATTCAAAGCTTTCGTAAATCTTTCAGATCCGAGTGAATTGATGATTGCTCAATCAATTTGATCAGCTATTGAGATTTACAATGAAGGCAGCTTGCTCCACTGCAATCCTGCAGGTTCCAATGATTCCATATCCGGTGGTGAGGCTCGGACTACCGAAGATTAAATCGTTTGTTGACCTCCAACCTCAATCTAGGATTTTAGCTTGCAATGATTTACAAACAATCTCATGGTTTCAGGAGGAGATGTTGGACCCAGTGCACTTCTTCTGATGAAAGGTATCACTTCTTTTGATGTTCTTGGTCTTGCATTATGACTATCTGATTTTCTTTCCAATTAGAGACTTCTTAACTCTATAGCCCCTTGATGTTGGTTTTGGTGGCATTGTTTAAAAATTGCAAAGAACTCCAGCGTCTTTCCCTCTCTGGTTTGCTCAGTGATCTTGTATATGAATACGTTAGGAGTTGGAACCCATGCCAAGAAATTGGGGATGATGTCAGTGGCCTTTGCTGCGGATAATGGAGATGGCCCCTTTGGCGACAAAGCTCTTTATTTGAATGGAAAAGTTCAACAGTTCCTTTTTAATTTTATTTATCAGGGAATGTTTAAATTTTGTTGGTGATACTATTTTCAGTGATATTTAATGGAGTGACTTTTTAATGTGATGTTGTCAACAAAAAAAATTTGAGTGATGACATTGATGGTCATTCTTTTATTTGGTGACAATGCTTGTTACACTTGTGGTAACACTGATAAAGGTGGTGACAGTGACCTCGTAAAAAAATTGTTAAAACAAAGGTGTCACCAAAAACTTTTAAAACAAATGTCACCAAAAAAAAGTTGTTATCGCATGTGTCACCACCGACAGTGTCACCACAACGATCTCGTAAAAAAAACTCTAAAAACAAAGGTGTCATTACAGTGATAACTGTGGTGACAGTGGTGACATCGATACGGTTGGTGACAGTCATAAGCTTGGTGACAACGATAAGGATGGTGGTGACAATGATAGGGGGTGGTGACAACGATAGAGGTGGTGACAACGATAGGGTGGTGACAGTGATACGGGTGGTGAGAGCGATAAGGGTGGTGACAGCGATAGGGGCGGTGACAGTGATAAGGGTGGTGACATCGATATGGTGGTGGCAACGACAGGGGTGGTGACAGCGATAATAAGAGTGGTGACAACGATATAGGTGGTGACAACGATAGGGGTGGTGACAGCGATAGGGGTGATGATAGTGATATGGGTGGTGACAACAATCGGGGGGCTGACAATGATAGGGGTCGTGGTGACATTGATAGGGGCGGTGGTGAAAGTGATAGGGGTGGTGCTGACATCGATAGGAGTGGTGGTGACGACGATAGAAGTGGTGACAACGATAGGGCGGTGACAGCGATAGAGGTGGTGACAGCAATAAGGGTGGTGACAACGATTTGGGTGGTGGTGACAGTGATAGGGGTGGTGGTGACAACGATACGGCGGTGACAGCGATAGAGGTAGTGACAGTGATACGGGTGGTGTCAGCGATAATAAGAGCCGTGACAACGATAGGGGTGGTGACAACCATAATAAGAGTAGTGACATCAATAGGGGTGGTGACAACGATAGGGATGATGACAGTGATAAGGTGGTGACAGTGACCTCGTAAAAAAAAAAAAAAAAAAAACTTTAAAAACCAAGATGTCACCAAAAAAATTGTAACTGCATGTGTAACCACTTATAAAGGTGGTGACACTAATCTCGTAAAAAAAAACTGTCATTAAAAAATTTGTTTATCATCAAACATGTGTCACCAAAGTCATTAACTGATGACACCACATATAAAGATGGTGACACTAATCTCGTATAAAAAAAACTGTCACCAAAAATGATATATTTTTTTGATAACGAGGTTTTATCATCCTACATGTGTTAGCCAAAGTTGTGTCACCAAATTCATTGACTTCGATCGGTCAATGTTCAAAATAAAAATTGGAAGGAAGGAAAGGGAGTCAAATTAAAAATAGGAAGGAGGGGCCAAAATGTCATATTATGACATTTTGCAAAAGGGAATATAAAAATGGAAATTTTGCAAAATGCCTTGTTAAAAATTGACACTTACCTAAAACAATCCTTATTAAAATATACAGATATTGAGATATACACAAATATTAATATTGAACAAATATATACCCTTATTAACTTATACAAATATATACAATTATTAACTAATATAAATATATGCACTTATTAACATATACAAATATTGAGATATATACAAATATTAATATTATACACTTATACACTTATTAAATTATCATCTGTTTATAATTCCATGTCAAAATGATTTACCATTATAATGTAGAATATAATATTGTACACTTATTAACGTATACAAATATACAATAATGATTAATTATAAGGTAATACTTATCTATTTTTATTTTTTATTACCAAAGGAGGAGGGAAATGAAACTTTATTTTAAAAGTGGGAGGAAAATGAATTTTTTTATAGCAAAATTAGAGGAAAAATGATAGTCAATCTTAATGTGTTTCGATCGCTGATGAGATTGGATTAACCGAGAGAAAGATGACACTCAGGTTGTCACAAAGGAGAATCGGAGCACGAGGTATGGGGACGACCATCTGCATAAGCAACTGTTGAAGCCAAATGAGTTCATCCGCAGTGAAGGCAATGGCACAGTACTCGGCTTCCGTGCTGGAGCGGGCTACGACATTCTAATTCCGAGTTGACCAGCTGATAAGATTGCCCCTAAAGTATATGGTGAAGTCATGCTGGGAGCGACAGTCGTACGGGTCAGATGCTTAGCTAGCATCTGAGAAGGCAAGAAGACACTAATCATGAAGGTGGTGACGACGGAGACCAGCTGAGAGGGTCTCCTTTAGATAGCGAAGGACCTGTTTGATAGCTGACCAGTGAGCATATGTAGGTTGATGCATAAACTAACAAACTCTATTGATCGCATAGGTGATACCACACATTTATGTAGGCATATTAGGATACATTTAGCATGATTGAGATGTATATAATGCATGGTTTAAGCTAGATTTGCATTTATACTTGTTTTGTTGGTAGAGTCGGAATCTACAAGCTTTTATGGATTATTTCAGGTAGATGTGGATTCGAAGAGGAATGAGGAGGCTCATGGATGAAGGAATAGTCAAGAGAAGGAAGAAAGTGAAGAGCACAAGAGTTGAATTGATGTTCAAGAGCCTAAGTGAAGAACAAGTCAGCAGAAGTTATCTCCAGACAAGATGAACTTGTAACACACTTTCTGGAGGCTTCGGTCGTCCAATTGATTATTAAAAGGATGTGTTGGAAAGCTCTTTTCGAGATCTACAACTTTTATGTTGACATTGAAACCATATTCAAAACAGAAAAAGTGCTGTAAATAGTATGGCCGCCCCGCTACTACCTATGGCCCCCGCGCGACTCAAAGAGAAACGGAGACTTCGCTTATCGCCCTAGGCCGCCCAGTGTCCGGCCTTAGCCGCCCCCCGGGCCTCCTGTGTGTTCGAAACACCGATTTTCCTATTTTATATATTTTATCTAAATACTTCTATGCTATTTTTGGACGACTCTTTTATGTTATTTAAAAGACATTTTAGAGTTATGGTTTGTCACTATATGCATTTTGAGATTATCAATTGAGAGAACCCTAGAGGGGAACCTCCATGGACATGGAGTGCTAAACTCTTCTGTTTTGACTATGGATTGAGACTTTGGTTAGATAAATTTGTGAGATTTCTATTCTTGTTCTATTCCAATTGATTCGTATTGATTCTTTTGCGAAAATTGTTGATTTCTTATAGCCCGTACAACTAGTTGAGATTATTGCTAGGACTTTGTAGATTCCTCGTAGTGATCCTTAATCCATAGTAGCAATCATGCTTTTTGAGGACTTGTAACTAAATTGGTGTGTAGAGAATCAATTACATGTTACATAGTGACTTGTAGCTTGGTGTTGCGTGTATCCTAGTTAATCCTTAATCTTAATACTACTATTAGGTTAAATCTTGATTGTGTTAGGGTTATTTGAGGTAGATGTAATCAGTAATGGTTATTAGGACTCGTATGACTAATTATTTACACAGGATCATGACAGGAACAATAATAGGATGAAAAGAGAACTTGAAGAAGAATTGAGGATCAACTAATCAAACTAAAGTGGATATTGATATATGGAACTATTTTCTCAATTGTTATCTCTATTAACTTGTTTATAGTTTATCTTATTTTCTTTTTTTTTTTTATCCAATCGTCTCATATCTACTAATTGGTAAATATACATTACTTAGGAATATTTGATTCTATGTGGGATCAATCTCTTACTTGCTTGCTATACGAGTTTGTAGGTTTGAGTTTTACTTTTGATAGGAATAATGACAAATTTCTCCTGTTAATAGGACATCTCCGGGCGAGTAATAGTAACATACTACAATGCACTGACAATGTTGTGGTAGAGAGCAGGGTCGGAGAAAGGATCACCATCTCGGTGAAGCCGAGATCCAAGATCACCTGGAGAAGCAAACGACCTAGCTCCAGTCATGGCACACCAATCTAGAATATCAACAATGTACTTCTACTAACTTAAGTGAAGACCAACAACAGATCGTGTGACATGGATACCATGAAAGTAGTGCAGAGAGCCAAGATCCTTGAGAGAGAGAGAGAGAGAGAGAGAGGACACAATGAAGGCTGGAAAGAAAAGCATCAATGAATGGAGCATGCGAGCCAGTGATGATCAGATCAACAATCTACACATGAACATACACCACATGAGTACCTCCCTTCTTAATGAACAGAGACAAATTAGAGAGGCAGCCAAATAAACCATGGTGAAGAAGGGCTGCATGGAGCTTGTGAACCAAGCTCATGGAGCTCGTTTGAGGCCATATAAGGCCTTACGGAGCTGACAGACATATGAGGGCTTGTTTGAGGCCTAGAAGCCCGGCGGTTGCTCTAAATATATCGTTTCAGGTAGATCGCCATTGAGGAAGGCGTTGTTAATTTTAACCTGTCTCAGAGGGCAGTCATTAGTAATAACTAAGCTCAAGATAAGACGAATAGTGGTAGGCTTAATAACCGGACTGAATGTGTCAAAGTAGTCATCACTGGCTTCCTGATTGAAACCTTCCGTTACGAGATGAGCCTTTTATCGATCAACAGACCCATTAGCCTTGGTCTTAACCCTGGAAAGTGGAAACTCAATTGCAACCACCAATTTTAGTATCAGGAGGCCTATGAACTAAGTCTCAGGCCCCATTAGTTATCAAGGCATCATATTCAGACTGCATAGCATGCTGCCACTGGGCGCTTTTTGAGGCTTGGTGAAAAAAGAAAGGTTCAGGATGAGCAAGAAGAGCTAAAGGAAGCGGGTACTTTGTGGTCATAAGGGCTTTGGGTTTGAGGTTGTTGGTTTGAGCTCGAGTGGTCATTGGGTGAATGAAGGTCTTCGATGAGTGAAACCAGGTGGGGGCAGCCGGTGCAGGGGACGATGGTGGTGAAGGGGTGGATGATGGGGTTGAGTGGTTTATTGAGAGTGCTTAGAAGCGAGCTAGAGCCGGCACTAGCGAGAATCGACGGTTGTGACAAAGGGGGTAACATACGAGAAGGGAAGAAGAAGGACTCTAAGGAGCGAAGACTCGAATTGGGGGATGTAGGGGTGGGAGACGAAGTTATTGAATCAGTGTTGGGGGCGGGCGAAATGGGAGGGGGCAGAAGAGAGGGTTAGGATAGCGAAAGTGACCAACGAGACATCCGGGGAAAGGTTTGGTGTTGAGCCAGCAGCTTGTTGGAGGTGGAAAATGGGCGAGACAGGGATGGCATGAGACATGGGAGGGGATATAGGAGAGGACTGTGGAAAGGTGGACTCGTCAAACAGAACGTAACGAGACACATAAGGTCGATTGGTTGGTGAGTGAAAGCAAACATACCCTTTGTGATTGGTGCTATTGATAGCATCTATTTAGTCATGTTTATAGGACACTCTTGGTTAGAGTTTAGAGCGTTTTACTCAAGCATTTGCCTATTTCTTAGGCCTTAGTGTCCCATTTCGAGGAATCGGTGTCTACTGCTAGTTTATTGTGATTTCAGGTGTTTTGGAGCTGATTCAAGAGCTTAAGGAGAAAGGGTTGGTTCAATGATATTTAGTACACTAAGGATTCGTCAAAGACGAGCTAGGAGGCACGGAATCAAGAAAGTGTGCCAAGAGATTCGAAGCAGAATCGAACAAAGTGGACAAGGCGGAGCAGCACGTAGAAACTTCCTATTTTCACCCTACAACACTTCTAATCAAGTCCAAATATCTTCATGATATTTGTAGTCATCGAAAAGAGCTTTCCAACGCATATTCATATGCATTAATCGAACAAGCAAGGACTCCAGAAAATGCATTTCAAGGCGACCCTGCTGAAAGCCCCTCGGCCGAGTTCTCTCAACACTCAACCAGGTGTATGCTCGAGTGGCCCTCAAAACTGGCCAAATTTTAACACTTGGCCGAGTGCCATATATACTCGAGATGTGTAATGCCCGAGTGCCGATCCTGAGTCCATTTTCTACCTTTTCGTTTTGCATTATTTTTGAATTTTTCTGGTTGGGTCTTTTAAGGACGTCTTGGAGGGATAGAAAGGGGCCATCACCTGATAGTGAGAAGTCGATTTTGAGAACGTTTTGAGATCTGTAATCGAAGACGGTATTGGATCTATCAAATTTCGGTAACTCTTCCACTTTATCAATGGTTGTTTTGTTGAATTTGATTTATTCAAGCATGGTTCCTGTTATGGGTTGCTAGATTTCATTGATCTAGGGTCAGGGTGATCCCGAAGATGCAAAGATAGACTTGTGCTTAGTATTGTTTGAATGATATTGGATTCTAATTGGTGATTTAATCCTATCGCGTCAGCCCTAGTTGACAAGAGTCGATTAGAACTGATTTTGGGGTTTGAAATCGAGAGACTAAGACCCCGAATTGGAACTTAGATGGTGAATTTAAGCCGAAAGGCTATTGGAACCATAGGATTAAGCCTGAAGTTTAGTTGATCAAAAGAGAAATTGAACTTCTTGTGGATCTCTAGATCGTCATAAATATTTTAGGTGATAATTGTATTGACTGAGACCGAGATGGTTATGTTTACATGATTATTACCTAGAATTCTAAGCACGCAAAGGGTCTAAATTGGTTATTTGAGACCGAGAGGCGATCATTAACAAATTTAGACACATTCGCTTTGATTCCCAGAGGAGCTTTGCGATTACCTTGGACGATCTACCTTCATATTTGAATTAGATAGCATTCAAGCAAGAAAATATTTTTGGCCTATCGATAATGCATTGTTGGTAATCCCTTGTCCTAGAACGCTTTCCATATTGATATTTCTCTACACTTGATCTGTTTTCGTTGTTACTTTATACACAAACACTCAAAAATCTGTCGTTTATTCTGAACTTTGTTGAACTAGCTCGAAATTACAATCGATACTCCTCCGGTCCTTGTGGATACGACACTTGATTACTACAAATGAACCTCATACACTTGTGGGTGCAGGTTTTTAGCCTATCAGCTATATCCCGAGAAGATGCACGAAAGAGACCAAAACTTGAGTTTAGAGTGAGTGTAGAGATGCAGAAAAGGATAGCACAAGCACCCGGACGACTTTAAGAATCCATAGTCAGGCACCTTTTTGTAGCGGATTTCGAAAGCCGACTTGTAATTGAGAATGGGTGTGATTATTCTGTTGGACAAATAGACCGAAGTATGGAAGACATACTCCGAAAATTTCTTTGGTAAATGAGCATGATCTAAGAGCGCAAGTCCATTTTAAAAAATAGAGTGATTCCTACGTTCGGAGGTTCTGTTTTGTTCGGGTGTGTAAGGACAAGACACATAATTACGGATCGCAAGTGATTTGAGATAGGTAGATGCGTTGTGATACTCACCACCCGAATCATATCGGTTTGAAAGGTTTTGATTAATGTGGATAATTGTGTAATTTGGACCATTTTGAATTTTGATGAACAATTGAAAAGTTAAATAAACCTGAGCTTTATTAGATAAAAAAAATAGATCCAAGTAAACTTGGTACAATCATCAATAAAAGTAACATAATATTTTTTGTCAGATAAGGAAGATATAGAGAACGGAACCCACACGTCTGAATGAACAAGATCAAACGGATTAGCAGCAGATGAAGGACGACTTGGTAAGGGAAGGCGATGACTCCTCCCTACTTGACAAGGAAGGCAATAGGACCATTTTGAACGGTTCAGCTTAGAAGTGTTTGCCCCTGTAGGTTGTTGATAGCACAAGAGTTAGCATGAAACTCAACGTAAGCATTATTATCCTGACATAATTGAGAGACACTCAATAAATTCTTGTAAGTTTTGGGACAAATAGAATGTTATTCAATTTAATGGGGTTAGGATTATACATAATAGAGGGAATACAATGCCTTAAATGAGTAATGGAAAGGGATATATCATTTCCGACAACTAGATTCGCTGTGCCATTTTAGGGGAAGTGTGACTGGAAGGCATTCATATCGCTAGTGGCATGGTTGCTAGTCCTTGAGTCAATGATCCAAGAATCAGTAATCTTGGATTGAGAGGAAAAGAATAAGCATTCTTGTTAAAGGGGTTAGACCGAGCCCGAGCCACAGATGCCCGAGAAGTTCATCGGACGAGATTGACTTCTTAGAGAGAGCAAATGCAGACCGACAGGACGAGTACTGAGATCCGAGGCTAAAGAGAATGAAGGTCACGAGATTGGAGTTTGAATTAACCACATACTTTCAGTAATCTCGTCAGTAATGGCACATTTTTGCTACACGTAATCGAGCACGTACATAGTCCCCTTCATGAGCGTCTAAAGCTGATATCTGAGACGCATCTAGAGAGCATGAGTATGGAAAGCAAACAACGATTCCGGCGAGGATTCCCATGTTTTAGTGGTGGTGTTGGCTTGAGCAACGTATCCCAAAAGGGGGAGAGCCGAACAGATCCAAAGAAGCACCAACCAATCCTTGTGAACCCAAGTAAGGTACTTGGGATTCAGGATGGAAGGAAGAGCCGATGAGTCTACTAGGATTCAGTAGTGAAGGCGAAGTGATGCCCAAGGAGGATAGAACATCACCAGCAGTGGCCGGAATGGTGGCCGGTGGGGGCCCCATCTGAGTTAGAAAAGAGGCGAGATCAAAAGCCTCCATAGCCGATTGAACCGTGGTGCGCCACATCGAGTAGTTGTTGCGATCAAGGGGAATAACAGTACTAGAATTTTGTCATTTAACATCGGTTAATCACCGATGTCTTTCAAAAACAAATCGATGTCTATGTGGGTGATGTAAAAAGTCAAAACATTTTAACATTGGGTAATAGCCGATGTCTTTGTTTATTATAACATCGGTCATATATTTAAATCCGATGTCTTTGATATGGTATAACATCGATTACAAAATACATCCGATGTTAGAACATACAAAGACATCGGCTATTACCCGATGTTAAAAGTTTAAACTTTTTACATCACCCACATAGACATCGATTTTTTATTTTGATTAACATCGGTTTTTAGCCGATTTGTTAAATGGATTTTTTTTTTGTCGTTGTAGCCTATACAGGATTTGAACCTGCACCTTTGTGCTTGAACACATTGCTCTACCAATTTGAGCTAATAGGCTTCAACTTTGAAATAATAAAACAAATTACTACCATAAATTGTTGCATTTAGACTAAAGTCACATATAGATGACAAAACAATGTGTAAAGAATATTTATTTAATTATCATATATGCATCTTGGATGGGAGCTTTAAATATGCACTCTTGATCTATTGCTAAGTTATATATAGCTGATTCTTGAAATATTAAAAACAATGCTGCTAGAAACTGACCGGTTCATATACAGAGATAGGAAAGCTTTGTTGAAATGCATAAACCAGCCTGCAACAAAGTTGTAGACATTTTTAATAACTTTTAGTTAAAACAGTTTTAAATATAAAAACAGAGAATAGAAGCTGCATTCTTCATTCACATGTCTACAATTAAGCATGCCATATTAGTACTCAAATATCCAACCAACTTTTAACAATTTCAAATATATAAACAAAGAATAGAAGCTGCATTCTTCATTCACATATCTACAAAAGCATGCCATATTAGTACTCAAATATCCAACCAACTGAATGAAGGAAAGAGAATATATTAGAAGTTTCATTCTTCATTCATGGAATGTCTCTCTCTCTCTCTTCATCACAATAAACCTCAGAGAGACAAATTACTTTCCCCCTTCGCTTCAAAAAATAACATGTAATATCTTACCACCAGGAGGATAGAAAGTAAGAACTGATGACACTGAATGTTGCAGTAAAAGACGAGGGTGATGATGACTGAGTGGCACCAAGCACACTAGACTAGTAGAAGTGCTACTAAATATCAAACTTCTAGTCCAGTCCATGAATCAAAAGAATTTGGGCCACCAGAAGACTTTACAGCAAAAGGATTACCACTAGAATTGCACAATAAGTTGCAAAGGCAGCAGCAAAACAGCCTCCAAGCACCCAAAAAAGGCAACAGTAAGACATCAATTTTGACTGAAAAATAAAAGAAGCAAGAAACCCCCCACTAAGAGAAGCAATCAACACTCTAGCAAGCACAAAAATATAGCAATGAATACAGAAAGAAATGGACAAAAAAAACCTTGAACCTAGCTTATTCTAAAAATATAGCGATATGCAAAAAATGACCAAAAACAGAAACTTTTTTATGACAGCGGATGGAGAAAGGATTGAGTGAAAAAAATGTATGGAAATAGATATTAAAGGGGTTGTGTAGCACAAAAAATGACACTAAACGAGCCTGACCACTTAAGAGGGTGTAAGACACACTAGCTATATGATCTTCAAAACAAGGTATTTGTAATATGAGCTTGTTGATACTTTGTTGGGTTTGGGTAGCCTTGACTTCCTAGTTGCCAGTAGCTATAACTGGTGCCGATTGCCACACTCGCTTGTCAAGAGGGAAACATTAGGTACAAGAAAGTCAAATTAAAACTAGCTAAAGTAATTACAATCCCTTAGGCGGCACAGATGAACTAAGCACAATAGCATTTTGAGACCCTCTTTTTTATGGGGCTTCTAGACCTGAGTAAAGGCAACAACATAAATACATTGACCTCGATGATCTTAACATTCAAAAAGAACTCATTTAAATGTTAGTTATAAACACATCAGAGACAACCATGATAGTAGATCATAATGCCCGCAATTACACTGCACTATTCTCAGACTTATCTAAATGTTGACTGAAGTCAAGCAGCAAAACGATGCCTTTCACATTGACCCATGTAGTTAATTAATCTCACAACTTTGAGAGAAAGCACAAGTTATACATGTAAGTGCACGTGCATTTGAAGGAGCAAAAGAAGCATGGGAATCTTGCAATTCTGATTTCACTTCACTTGTAGTTTGAACTGAAGTAGGCTTAATTCCTCCATACTCCACATTGATCTTCAAAGAAAAAAAGGTATACAAGTAATATCACCATAATAAAGCAATTAAGAAAGAAAAAAAAAGTCAATAATATAACTGAATAAAACAATTGTACAGATTCATTGCCTCTTCAGCAGTAGGACGATATTTAGGATCAAGTGTCAGCAAACGTTTAAGCAGATGAAGAGCCAGGGGATCTGCATCAGGAAACTTCTGTCATTAAAGCAAACTAATTGACTAAACATGAAGAAAACAAAGGATAACCAATACAGAACGAGAAATTTCCTACCAAAAATCCTTGTTTATCTAGAAAGGCAGCAAGACACCTGGTTTGATATTTCAAAGGTGAAACGATTCTCTTGAACTCAGCCTGCAAATAAATAATATAGGATTAGAAGTAGAAAATGAGGTAAACAAAATTCAAGCAGATTCTTCATCATGTTTGGTTACGATAGAAACATTATCAATAACAGGCATAACATAATTCAAGCAGATTCTTCATACAGCCAAAACCTTCATTGCAAATCCAATTTAAGAAAAAGAATCATAGTAACAATTTCAAAGATAATCATAGAATTCTAGTCAATGGACGAAATAATATAAGATGAATGTAATGGCAGAATAAATGGATTTGTAAAGAGGATACAAGGGAATATAAATCAAACAGAAATTTTTTGAAAGACGTACGGATTCAATATCCACTCTCATGAACTTAAGGTTCACATTCAAAGTGCTCAAACATTCATCCATCTCACATGTATAGTTCAATGCAGTATCAAGCCCTTGCAAAACTTTCAAGAACAAAAAAGAGCCAGAAAAAAAGATTAACACCTTCAATAAGTCTCCCGGGCATCGCAAAGCTACTATATCAGATCAGAACTTAATGGAGAAACCAAAATCGATAAACCTAATGGAGAAACTGAAAGGGAGAAGAAATTAACCAAAACGATAAGTACAAACCCTAAATTAGCAAACAGGAAATTAGAACGCCAACCTGACAACTTGTGTCTCCTCCACTGATGATTTCAGCCTCAAATATGTCGGCCCTCTGGTGTTGGCATCGACTTCCGCCCCCTGGTTGACGACGAGTTCAGAAACACTAACCTTCAAGGGAGATAGGAATAGAGGGCGGATACCGAGAGGAAGCCATAGTGAAAGCTCCTAGATCTGAAATTGGAAGATGGAGGGGTCGTGGTTCATTTAACAAAGAGAAGGAGAGGCAGTGCAGGTGCACCGAGGACGGAGGCGAGGGATCTCTGCTAGCATCTGAGATCTAGAGAGAGAGAGTCAGCCGGCGAGATTGGAGAAGGAAGAGGTTGGGGGTGATGAACAAGAAGGAGTCGCGGCAACGGGAGTTGAGATGGAGAGGAAAGGGGCTAACCCTTCGATCTGTGTTTTTTTTAAGAAACAAATACACACTAAAAAAATTCAAAGTGTTAAATAAGTCTGCTTGTATTTTAGATGGGCGGGATTTCACGTGGTCCAAATTCCAATCTCACTCGTTTAATTTTGTCCCAAAATTTTGTTTTTACATCGGCCAATAAATTGGTGTGGTGTCACTTTTATTTTCAACATCATAAAATTTTTAACCGATGTTAAAAATCTATTTAACATCACCTGTTTTTCTGACTGATGTTAATTGTCCGATGTTAAATCTCATAATTCTAGTAGTGTAACAAAGTTTGGGAGATGGAAATTTGGAGAACTTCCATCAGATGATGCCGAGAAGAGAATTTGAGTGGGTGAGGTGGGATTATTTGACACCATAATGTGAGGATCGAGATGTTAAGCTCATGCAGTATAAAGATATGAGAGAGAAGATGATTTATGTATATTGATTTAGCGTATATATAATTTAAAAGAGAAGAACCCTAGTTCTTATCTCTGGTACCTAAGGCAAGAAGTGGCGACCGCAGGTGCCTTTGAAATGTAGGGCTAAATTTTTAATGGGTACTGAGATATTGACCTTGAACAAACTTCTTTACCTAATCTACGACTTTTATCTTAGCTGTGACTTGTAGAAAAGTAGACTTACATTTTCGTGGTTACTATAGTAGTGGTTTCTTGCAATTCATTAAAAATTCAGGCATTTGCCATATCTAGGATTGTAAGCTGGTCAAAAACCAATCATGCTAAATTAAAGGCTTTTGTATATTAGCATTGTAAAATCATCAAATTTATAATTTATAATGCCTTTTGGTTTTCAAAGACATTATAGAAATTGCGATTTGAATATGTAGGGTAGGAAAACACAAATATTGTAAAAAAACTTCACATATTCAATTTACAAATTCAATTCATAAATTTCATTCTCAATATCAACTATACACAATAATTAAAACACAAAATTTATTCCTAAAATCACAAATCTGAATCAAAATTTCACAAAATTTATTCTCATAATGAAACCCTAATTTCACAAATTTTATGGGGCTTAATTAGTTTATAGCTAGATAATTTGTATATAATAGGAGGTCGGGATGTTGGAAAATAATTAAATACGGGGTAAAAACACATAGAGTTGGGCACAAGTTAAACAAAAATAGAGAAGCTTTTTATTTTTGGAGGTGAAAATGAGGATTGAACCCCTAACCTTTGGTTTCGTTTCCTTTTCCTTCCTTCCCAATGCTCCCATTAACCAACTAAATTAAGATGATTAGTTGATTCTATAGTCACCCTAGTTTTAGTTATTACAACAATGCTATATATATAGAGAGGTTGGGTCCTATCTTAACATCCCTTACGGTGTTAAATGTTAACAAATTTGGGTCTTAGATTAAATGAAATGGGTGGCTGAGATTATTTGGAAATTTTGGATTTTTTCTTTAATTAAAAATCAATGGGACCCACTTCTTTTCTCTCTCACTTGCTGAATTATGTGTGTGTGTTGTACTTTTTTTTTGCGTAACATTTTTTTTTGGTGGGGTAATGTTGTTTTTTTTTGTGTGGTGCATTGTTTCAACTATTCGATAAGGTGATAAAAAGTATTTGCTAACTTATACTTATTATTCGTTAGATAATAGAAAAAGAGTTGGTCAATTTTGCAACTATTTGCTAGGTTAATAGTAATTATTCGCTAAATTAATTGTTATTATTCATCCGTAATTAAAGAGCAGTTATCATTTAGATAATAGCAAAAGGGTTGTCAATTTTGCAACTATTCGCTAGATTGATAGTAATTATTCGCTAAGTTGATATTCCCTCCGTCCAAAAATACATGGGCTTTTACTATTTATGCACGTTTTTTTAGGAGTTAAAAACTATATAAAATATTAACTTTTTTATTAATTTTTTTTATAATTACAAATTTATTGATAATAAGTTTGTAATTATTAAAAAAAATTAATAAAAAGTTAATATTTTATATAGTTTTTAACTCCTAAAAAATGTGAATGAATAGTAAAAGCCCATGTATTTTTGGACGGATGTAGTAGTAATTATTCGATGGGTTAAAAGAGTATGTAAATGTAATTCTAGATTTCCCACATCTAATTAACCAAATACAAATGAATAATTCTGTATTATCAACGAATAGAAACTATCAACTTACCGAATATTGACTTTGAACATGGAATAATAACTAAATAGTTACGAATAACCTATCCCATTCCATCGAATTTTTATTGCATGCCAATGAATAATTCCTTATTCTTGATCGAATAACAAGGAGAAACATGAGCAACCACTAATCTATATACAATAATTCCTTATTCTTGATCAAATAATTATTGCATACCAATGAATAATTCCTTCAAGCAATGCTCTAAGGTTACAAACTCATCATGTACCTTGGAGATCCGATGAAATAAAACACAGATTTGCATCCAAATCAACTATGAATTCCATTGCACAGCCAAAAAACGAATCAGATGAACAGACGAAAAACTTGCAGCAATCGAAGAGGAAGAAGAAGACAGAGTAAAACACGAGATTGAGAAGACAAAGGAAGGACGAGGTACGGGATCGCCGACCCCCACTGCACCTACGATCACTACACCTCTGTCGCTCCTCCGGTCGTTGAATCATCGATTGTCCACTCCGCCTTCGACTCCGCCTTTGTCGTCCGTTTGATTGCCGCCCTTCCTCGCTTATCTGATTGCCGAAGTTGATCGGCCACCATCTTCATGAATGGAGGCAGTTGAGGAGGGTTAATTAGCGGCGACACCAGATTTGTGTGTCCCGAACCTCGAATTCAAGAAAGGGAGGTCGTGGGGGTGTGCGACGAGGCGAGGAGGGTTAGCGGTGGTGCAATTGCCGCCATTGAGGGCCAAATCGAAACCGCATGTGAGGATGCCTCCCACAGCGAAATCCGCCATCACTATCGCCATCGCCACCATAAAAAAAAAAATTGAATTGAGCCTCGATCTGTTCGAATTCGGCCATAATTGGAACCACCATAAGAGAAGAAGGAGATGCACCCGCTACTTTCCCTTGCCCCTTGCCACCGACAACACTTAGGCAGTAGCGTCGCAGCCTCCAGTTACTCTGTTAAGGAGGACGGTGGCAAGCTCAATTCAAACCCTACGAAAGATCAAAGGCGGAGACAGAGAGCAAGAGGTTGAAGATGAATCAAAGCGGGCACATGTGTATGGCTTGGGTTAGGATTTTCTTATACACGCGCTTTGGGGTGGGTTTGGGTTGAGTTGGTTTATTTTCCAATTAATTTATAATTATGTTAATATATTGAAATAATCTAGGCAATTCATTTCCCCCCATCTAATGGCTCAGATTTGTTAACATTTAACATTGTAAGACTTGTTAACATCTGAACCATATTCTATATGTGTGTGTATAAATTATTATTTTCCCCAAACTCCAGGGGCACGTGGGTCGAAGGGTGTGGCGGCCGCCTACGCCCGCCACACTCTAGGGCCGCCCCTAACGGTAGGATCTGTCATTTTGGCAGACGAAGCCAGGAGCGGAAGGAGAGACTTGAACCCTCAACCTCATCCTTGGTAAAAAAATATAATCTTAACAAACTAAAAGAAAAGGATAAATACAAAAAGATATTATCTATATACACAATACACAATTTCAACTAAAAATCAGGGTATAAACTACCTTCTAATATTTATACGTAGAATTTCCAAGATCTTACCCAACCAAAAACCCGACCGAATCATCTGAAACGAAACCCGACCGAACCCGAAAATATAGTGTTATGCATAACCCGAACCCGAAACCGAGCCCGACTGATGTTGACTCGAAACTCGAAGTGACCTGAATACAAACAAACCCGACTAAATCCGGATCTGACTCAAATTAGGGTCAACCTGAATTTCAATCCAGCCTAAATTCTAACCCTCCCCGACTCCCAACCTGATCCGAATATCCTTGAATATATACACCTATTATACATTTATACTAGATAACAAAAAAAAAAATATTGTAATCCATTTTCAAGCTAATTATAGTTAATGCTATTTCTAAACAAAATAAAAATTCCATTGATCATAGTTAAATCTTAAATCGCATGAGGTCGGAATCGGAGGAAGGAGCCAATTATGCACCGAAGTGGTGCGGGGTTGTGCGAGACAAACATGATTCAACAAATAACATGAATTAAATATTCAATTTAATAAAATTGATTACCCGAAAGTCCCGAACGAACATGATTCAACAAATTCAACCCAAAACCCGTTTATACTTGAAACCTCAATGAGACCGACTCGAATACCGACCCAAAACCCGAACGAATCCGACCCGATTCTGACTGAAAACTCGAATGGGTCCAACCCGATTATGACCAAAACTCGACCGATCTGAAATTCATTCTGACCGAATTTAACCCGACTCGACCCGACCAAGCCCGACACAGAAATTTCAATCGTGTTGAGCCGACTCATCAATAACCCGACCCGAATGTGATCGACCCGAATCCAACCGGATGATCCAAATTGACAGCTCTATCTATACGAGGGATATCACCAACATTAAAATAAACTTAACTTTACACCTCTGTATAACCAATTTTTTTTTATATATTCTATAATCAACTTAGGATAAATATATCGCATTACTGCAACATTTGCGGGAGGAAACTCTCTCCTCTCTTTAGAAAATATAGAGAGAGGGAGCCTAAACTTGGTTTTGGCCATGGTCAACCTCGGCTTCGGCTGCTGCTATCTCAGATTCGACCGCACTAACTTGGGTCTTGTACCCCTCTCCCACTGGGCTTCCTTTCGCTTTCGCCTTGGGTGCCCTTGGTTTCGTCGTGGGAGGATTGAGTTTGGGGTTTCGGGGTTTGTCGTTCGTTCTCCCGTTTCTTCATCCTCCCATACCTTTGTGTTCATTTCCTTTTGCTTCGGTTCTCCGTCAGCCTCTATCCCTGGCCTGAATCCCCTTTTGATTTAGGCTTTTCTAATCTTGATCGATTCCAACCTCCTTCTCCCCGGTTCCCCCAATTCTCATGGGGTTTTGCTGTTCCTGGGGCCAGGATTTCAAATCCCAACCCTTTCTAAATCAATTCATCTCTCATAGCTCTAATCGATGCTTTGGGTGTCGGTTTTTCGACTCTCTTTTGGGGACATCGGTTTCATCGTCGTTGAATCCTTCTCCGGGCCGACTTTGTCGCAATTCAGTGGTTATCGTCGGAGGGTTGTGGGCTGCGCCGCCGGTCGCCATGGGTTCCGTCTCCGCCTCAGCTGCCCTAGGGCGCCCGGTGTTCTGCTTGACGGTAAAATAATGTTGGCGTTTTATTTCGAGCAGCTTGCAGCTCTACTTCCGATGTTTCTTGGAGGTCTTCTGCTTGGTTGGGGGCGTGGAGTTTGGAGTCGGGACTGGCTGGGGTCGAGGTGGTGCGCTTAGGGGGACTCCGTATTCGGGATAGAGTTTCCTTGGAGTTTGTCTGCACTACCCACAGGAGATAAAGTCCTGCTGTACCGCTGGCCCGCGGTGCCACTGTTAGGTGGTGCTTGACTTCGTTCTTTGGCGGTTTCCTGAACTTCTTGGGATTTGGTCTTCTTGGGTCGTTTGATTGTAGTGTTTATCTTATGCTTGTTTCATTTCATTTATTGTCTTTATTTTTGTATTTTTAGGTTGTATGTTTGACGGTTCGTCGTCTGCCGACTTGATCGACCTATCGATAAGTTAGATTTGTCTGAACATCGAATTTTTATCTAGTAAAAAAAATCGCATTACTGCATAAAGAGAGAGAAAAAGTTTGGGCCTAGCAGTTCCCTGCCAACCGGGAAAGATCGATCTCGATCTCCTCGGAATAAGCTAAAATCCGTCAGAATTCTTTTTTCACCCACTAAATTATCAAAATCGATCAAGGGATCCGTTATATTTACCACCATTTATGAGTAACAACCTTTCAATTATTAAAGTGGACGTAGTTAGCAGGTAGCCTGGTAGGTACTTGTAATTATTACAAAATATATTTAAATCTTGCTCTTTTCTTTTCGTTGTTGTTTTTTTTAATAACTTTCATAATTTATGTACATTTTTTTAGTTTAGAGATTAATAAACGAATGATGATATGCATTGTTCATAATTAGAGGCCGGGAAACTTCACGGTTAAATCAAAAGTAGAAGTGTCACTCGATCATTTCATTTGGATCAAGTTTGAATCAAGTGAATTAATATGATGTTAATCGAGTTCGGTTCGGTTCATTAATTAACAAACATATCACTTTGACTTAAAAAAACATATCACTTTGCAGAATTATTGAATTACTTGAAAAATAACATAACTTTGTTTTGAATTTGGTTCATTTTACATATTAGGGAATTTAGGTTGTAATGTGTAAACAGTTTTTGGGTTATAAATATTGAAAAAAAAAATGTTGGACCGAGGCCAATTTATTTATTTTTTTTTTTTTTACAGTAGGCGAAAATTAGAATGTCTTTACAAGTAAAGATCATCCTTGATCATCACTATGGATGATGTTACATAGTTCCCTGTTAAAAGGGAGGGTACAAGTATTACTATTCCAAATACATTCAGCTATGAAATCTGCTGTTGTATTTGCTTCTCTGAAGCTGTGTTTCACTTGTACTGGTGAGCATGCTCCTTTGAGTCTTTGTATCTTCTCGATTATTCGTGCAATTTCCCATGGCAATGCTGCTTTGTTAGGGATCGCGTTGACCACCGTCAAGCTATCCCCTTCAAAGACAATATTCTTCCATCTCTTCCTTCTGGCTAGATCTAACCCCGCACAAAACGCTAGGGATTCGGTTTGGGTTACCGATCCCTGATTAACTGGATGTTGAAATATTTCAATTACATTTCCATGGTGGTCTCTCGCAATCCCTCCAACTTTGCATTCCCCTCTGTTGTTGACTGATCCATCTACATTAATTTTAATCTGACCTTGTTCTGGTTATTTCCACCTTATGTTCCTTCCTTGTCTCTGTTTCCTTTTAGGCTTAGGTTGTGGTTTGTCATGGTTCCATTTGTGAATTGCAGCTTTTGTTTGTAGTATGATCCCCTTTGTGTCCTGTAGTTGCTTTTGTTTGAAAATTGAGGCATTTCTAGGTTCCCAAATTTTGTGCTAGATTACACATAAATCCTCAAAATGCGAATTTGTTTTCCTAATTTGGTTTACGTTTATATTTTGTCCTTGCGTGCAGTCAAGACCGATGAATTGTATTCCAGTTTCATGCTCGTATTTGCTTATTATCGCTCTGGTGGTTGGGCATCTTAATAGGAGGTGTGTCGAATCTTCCTCTTCAATATCACAGAAAGCACATTGAGAGGGGACTCTATTGATGTACTTGTTTAGTCGTACTTTTGTAGCTAATCCGTCTGTCGCTATTTTCCATATTAGGTTTTTTGTTTTTGGAGAAATTTTTAGTTTCCAAATCCACTCAAAATCTTCATGAGGGCCCGCCTCATCTTTTAAGGACTTGGAGGCAGATTTGGTTGTAAATGTACCATATGTAGAATGCTTCCAAATTAGTTTATCCTCAGCCTCCCACTCAGGAATCTAGATGTTCGTGATGACACCTAGACCAATTGATGTATTTTCATATTCAAGTACACGAATAAAAATTTCTGCATTTTACCCGCTCTCGAGGTATGACACCTAGTTACGGAGTATTACAGTTTATAATTTAGCAATTCAATTTGTATTTTAAAATGAATAGTAAAGTTCTGCACAATGATGCGATTTGAAAAAAAAAACTTAATAATATACAATTAAATTATTTGTTTAATATTTTGATTTAAATTTATAACAAAGTCATGAAAGAAGGGTGTATAAGATCATTTAAGATAGACTCCATTAAAATAATATATAAAGATTTACAAATAGATATGAGTTATATGAACATAATATTTGAAATTTAAATTCATTGGTTGTGTCAAAAATGAAAATCAATTGTAAAAAAAAAAAAAAAAAGAAAAAAGTGATTGGTTGAAGAAGATATGATTAAGGTGATGTGACAGTGTGACACGTAGACAAAAATAATTCTAATTATAAATTTTCTAGATATAGATTTAATATTTGAAATTAAACACATTGGTCATGTCAAAAATAAAAATCAATTGTAAAAAGAAAAAAAGAAAAAAAATATTGGTTGAAGAATTAAGAGATGATTAAGGCGGATATGACACATAGAGAAAAATTATTCTCCTTTTAGACTTATATATATATATATATATATATATATATATATATATATATATATATATATATATATATATATATATATATATATATATATATATGGTTTACTTCAAATAAAAAAAACTCCTTAACGTGTAAAAAATGCTTATCGTGTAAAATTTCATTAACTAGTGTTTTTTGGGGATTAGTAATTTACGCGCTAATTTTTGTATTTCTCGTTCGTCCCTCTTTATCTCCGTCTCCACTTGCCAGAGCCCGTACTGGTTCCCTTTCTTCCTCCTCTGCTCTCACTTTCATCGTCCTTCCCTTGATGCACCGCCACTCAGATCTGGAGGCGCCACGGCGAAGCTCCGGCGCCATCGAGGTCATATCAGGCGCCTCTCTCCTCGTTTGACGGGACTGCCGATGGATCTCCCGCGCGCCTGAGATGAGTTATCGATGAAGAACAGAGGGGATTACAACAATCTCCATCGGCGGTAATGATCACCGGCGCCCCATCCTCCATCGCCGCTACAATTGAGTTAGTGGTGCCGAGGTTGATCCCAACAACCTTCTCGTAAACCACCCTCAGGTAAAATCTCGCAAACCTTCTACCAACAACCTTCGAGGCTTTTGTTTCGTTTCGATTATGGCTTGAGTTTCATTATATATATATGTTGGATATTGAGATTGAGCTTTATGGATTTGAAATTGAGATTGAGATGAGGTAAATTCATGTCTTCTAGGTGTTTGATAAAATTCTTAGGAGAGAAATTGAGATTGAGTTTTGGTTAATTCCATGCCTACTAGGTGTTTGATAAAATGTCTAGGACATAAATAATATTCTTGGCTGAAATTTTAGCTTCAATTTTGGAGCTTTTGTTTCTGAAATTTGTCATGCCTTGTAAGGTTTTGTTTTGTGGGTGCTCTTATGTAAGAAATCGAAAGTGATGTTTCCATTTCCTAGTTTGGCATAAACCAGTGTTTCATATTTGCTTTGCTTTCTTCCTTCTCGGTTGTGCAGCTTGCTCGGCCTCCTCCTCTTCTTGTTCTCCTCCTGCACGACCTATTCCCGACCAGGCATTCTTCTCTTGAACTCTCCTCTCTGTCTTTCTCGCTCTTAAATTGAAATCGGTACTCTTTGAGCTAGGGATGTGTATAGCTGATGTACTCGAATGCAGATTGATTTTTTTTTTTGCCTAAAATTCCTTGTATTTGTGTTATATTGCTTCTACTACTACTGATGGTGTGTTGTAATTGTGTTCTAATGTTGCTGCTATTTCATATTTGTGCTCCTGCTTGTGTGTTTTTTGCTCAGTTTTTTCACTCGACTCTCTCACTTTCTAACTTATCTTTCATTGTCTTTAAATTTTACATCATTGTATTTCAGATTAATTGCTTTAGATGGGATGTATAGCTTGTTGAATACATATTTACTTGCTTATGTAGTTGGTGAGACCTGTGCAATCCCAAGAGCCTTTGGGTGTGGGACAACCGTCATTAGTTGAGCACTCTATAAGGTAATATGATTTAGGGAAGCTCTTTGGACATATAGTTTAGGACTCAAGTCTGTTGGCGATAGAGTATAGGATGGTGGACAGTACATGGGCTAATGGTCTTTGTGTTTAGTCTTTCTTGCTAGACTTTCGATTCTTACTGTTTTATGCCTTTCTTTTTTATCCTTGTGTATGCCCGTATGCATTCTCTTTTATTTCTTGACCGTGTCTTACTGTTTGTCACCAATGTTACCAACATCATACATATACACACATATGGTTTTGCCCACTTGATTTCCTTTTTTAAATTTGGGTAAAGGGAGATTAAAGATCTCAGAAAGTTGCATTGTATGTATTGTATATGTGATGCAAATTTAGTGGAACCCCTTTCCATGTTGGTCCTTTGTTGCTTTGAAAAAGCATGGTGGTTTACTTTAATATATTCTACAACTGCTCACATTACGTATTTCATTTCTTCTTTGGGGGCCAAATGTAGATATATTTTTGTTCGCCAATCAACTTCAGTAAACGGTGACAATTATAATAGCTAGCTACTAAGTTCTATAGATTTTTATGTGATGGCTATGATTTAATTGTTATTGTATTTTGGCTTTAGGTATATTGATTACTTGTTCTTGGGCGATTATGTTGATCTAGGGCAGCATAGTTTGGAGACTATCACTTTACTTCTTGCCCCCAAGGCAAGCTTTATACCTTTTAAATTAATCACCTTTGAATGTTATTTATGATCCGTGGTTCTTGGCTGATCATATTTTGTCATTTATGTATCAGATTGAGTATCTAGATAATTTGTACCTGAAGCAAGGGAACCATGAAGTCGCTGACATAAACGCTCTCTTTGAGTTCCGTCTTGAATATATTGAGAGAATGGTAACCCAAGTTTCAGTATATATGGTAATTGAGGTTTTTCTTTCTATCTCCAATCTTCAAGTTTGCTATTGAATGAGAAACGACTGTCTTTTTCAGCTTGATCGAGTTGCAGATTTCTGTAGAAGAAACAAACTGTAGCTCATAATAAGCGCTCATGAATGCATGATGGATGGTTTTGAGCGATTCGCTCATGGGTAGTTGATCACTCTTTTTTCTGCTACAAACTATTGTGGTAAGCAAAATCCCTGTGCTTCTCTCTTAAGTTGTGCTGAGCTGCTGAGGTATCGATTATGGCATTATGTAACTGGTTAGATTTGCTACAGAAAGTGCAAACAATGCTGGGACAATACTGGTGATCGGAAGAGGTCTGGTAGTTGTTCCCAAACTGATCCATCCCTTGCCGCCTGCTACGCACTCACCTGACGCTTCTTCTGAACGCATAATTGATGAAACATGGATGTAGGTAAGATATATCTGAATACTTGCATTAGTCACTATCCTACAATACAAGTCTAAGAACCGTTCAATACGTTCTCTACCACACCAATCATGTGCTCTCTTTCAGCTCTTGCAAAAGCTCAATAATCAGAGACCGCTCACACCCACTCGTGGTCGGCCACAAAGTGATCATGATCGGAAGACATCCCTGAAATACGAACATATATAAGTGTTGATGTGTTGCAGTTGTATATAAACGACTATTGATGTGTTGTGTTATGACTATTGATGTATTTTGTCTTGAATTTGACACTAATGGTGTCTTGTGTTTAATGCTATTGTCATTATTTAGTGTATGTGTTGATCTTTTACAATGTTTATTTTTTCTATTAGCTAAACAGGGTCAACAATATAAATAAATAGAGGTGTATTCGATGAAAAACATCGAATTTAGAGAAAAAACGATGTCTATCTTTCTATATATGTCGATTATTAAGACACAAATTGATTTATAAAACTCACTATATGTCAAAATTGTAATATAAAGCGATGTTATAAAATACCAAAACATCATTTTTTAATTAAAAACTGATTTGAAAACATATAAATAACATTGAATTTTAAAATATTCAATATGGTACATTATATTTATATACAATAATATCACAAATTACAAATGAAAAAATAGGATGTATAAATTGAATAATGTCTAACCGATGTGTGTACGAATGTAAAACATCGGCTTTATAATGTGCATTTGTGCAACTGTGAAGTGCATTTGTGCAACTGTGAAATGCATTTGTGCAACTTTAAAGTGCAAATACAATTGTGCACATTTAGAATAATAGTGTGCAAAAGTAAGAAACAAACAATTGCGCAGATTTAAAATATAATTGTGCAAAGCATTAGTTCCCACACAATAAAAACCGATAAAATGAAATAGTTGATCTTAAACCACGACTTGTAATGTGCACATTTAGAATACAAGTGTGCAAAAGTAAGATACAATTGTGCAGATTTAAACTACAATTGTGCAAAAGCAAGATACAATTGTGCAGATTTAAAATACAACTGTGCACATTTAGAATACACGTGTGCAGATTTAAACTACAATTGTGCAAAAGTAAGACACTATTGTGCAGATTTAAAATACAACTGTGCACATTCAAATTAAAGTGCATCAATAAGATTAAAATGTGCAGAATTAAGGTTAAAAAGTGCATAACTAAGATTATAATGTGCATGATTAACAAAACGGACTTATCATATATGTATTTTTTTACGTATAACAATTTCAAATGAAAGTGCATAAATAAGGTTAAAATGTGCTGAATTAAGGTTAAAAAGTGTATAACTAAGATTATAATGTGCATGATTAACAAAACGGACTTATCGTATATCCGTTTTTTTACTTATAAAAATTTCAAATTAAAATGCATAAATAAGATTTGCAGAATTAAGGTTAAAAAGTGCATAACTAAGATTATAATGTGCACGATTCACAAATATATGTACACCTTAACTGAATTAACAAAAAAATAGCATTATTACTAGGTTAATTTTCAAATCAAGACTCTTTTTCTAGAGTATGTAGATTCAAGCAAGAATTATTAAATTATTCTAGCATAAATAAAAAAAATACTCATATATTTCATATTTCAGCAAATATTGCAGATTTTAGCAAAAATTACAGAAGTGCAAATATAACATTATGTTGTGCAAATATAACATTATATTGTGCAAATATACCATTTTTTGTGCAAATCAGATTTAAGGGGAAAAAATCAGATTTTAGGTAGAATATACATTATATGAACATTAGCAGATATAATATAATGTTATATAATATTGTAGCAGACTAAAATGCTTTAAGAGAATAAATGCTTTCATAATTATAATTAAAGTGCATTAATAGTGATACAATGTGCACCTTTAACATCTTATAGTGCAACAATAACCTGTAAATGTGCAGTTTATGCTAGGACCGAAATTCTTTTCTCTAGCAAGTGTGCATGCTACTATCAATATTTTAAACCGGAGTAACCAAAAACTAATATAACAATAACAATATCAAACTGAAATTAAGGAATTTAGCCTATGTGGGAGTCGAACCCACATATCTGCGCATGAGCACATTGCTCTACCATTGAGCTAATAGGCTTTTTAAGCTTATTAAGTACAAGAAAGTAGGATCAATGAAACATGCTTTGACCCTAACTCTATAAGCTATGACCAGTCCAGTAGACCATGTGTGGGAATAAGAAACATGATGTTCAAAGTGTCCTATTTTATGTAGCAAAAAAAAACAGTAAGTAGTTGACAGTTGGCAATCATCAATAATTCGACCCACTTGGGACACTAATCTACACATTAGAACTGCTATAAATCACCAAGCTGAACTGTAGAGAGCGAGTCAACCTTGACGGCAACCAGGCATGTTTGGTAACATGCTCTTTATGTTAACCCGGTAACATGAGAAACCCTTCAATAGTGGAAACAGGACAGTAGATACCTTCATCTACTTTAAAAACCAACAATTGGTAATAGCTTTAAAATTGCATATGTGCTCTTTCAATTGACATATACATCCGGTGCGGCGATTCCTCTCTCGGATATCCCGTTATTGAAGCCTTAGAGATCTAAAGAAAATCATATAAGCATGTTTTAAAGATGGACAAAAATAGTTTCATCCAATTTGGCAAGCAATGACTATGCAAGTCAGCAGCTGCACTTTTGAAGACCTTTTGTAGAAGGTAGCAGGACCAACTTTTTTATATCAAGTATGCACTATTTCACCTTATATATGCACATTGTCTATGTAATATTGCACTACAACATTAAGAATGTACACATTGCACTGCATCTCCACATTGCGGAGCCACTGAAATTAATACACATTGCAGTGGTGTATAGAATTCATTGCCAATTTGCAAGTTGAGACGGAAACAAAATACAAAAACAGAACACATACAGGGAGAAAAGAGGTTCAACTAAATCAATTAGGTAGCAACAACAAAATCTTTAAAGGTAAAAAGCAGCAGAAAAGCTTAAGAATTGATAAATGCCTAGGATCAATCAAAGGTTAATTGTAAAGAAAAAGAAAACATGGAATGTCATCAAGCAAATGAGTTAAACATGGAAAAGACAATATGAGCAACTTTGTTTTGCCAACATTACAATAAAGAGGTGGGTTGTGACATTTTATTCAAGTAATAGAGAGGAAGCTACAATTGCCATGATTCAGTATTTTGTGCAACAACTGATACCATAGCTGAAATTAACCAATCACTACCATGACTAACTTACAAATGTGCATCTATATAGCTCTGCTTATTACACTAGTAGCTCCATCCTCTTCCGTTTGGCGAAGAACGGAACCACCACAAACCTGAAACATGACACATTCACCCCCATGAGATCATCCTCCAACATGATAAATGCCAGAAGATATGGAAATGGGTTCTAAAGAGAGATACCTTACAAAGAAGTCGTTGGGGACCAAACAAATGATTATTTTTCGAATATATGACAATAACTACAATTTTAACGAAAGACCTAAACTAGGGGTGATTAAATTTGCAAGAGCGGAAAGAAGAACATCAACCAAAGCAGAAATTGAAGCATAAAAGATTTGAAATTCAAAATATCACACACTAACCTGCATCTATGCAGTTCAATTGTCTCTCTGATCAAAGCTAAGAAATGAAAATTGAGCACATGAAGTTACCGGCTAATCAAATAATCATCAATTTGAAAACCAACACCATTGCAGGAACTAATGATCTAGGCAATTCAAGCCAATGGATCTATACATACTACTGAATAATTCAATCCTAAAATTGCAATTGCAATTTTAATTCAGCAACTCAAGCCAATGAGTTCAAAAAAGATTTGACACTGATTGCACTCCATTGAATATTATGGACATCAAAATCAATAAATTGTTTCAATTGAACCATTAATCGGAGCAAGTATCAAACGAAACCCTAAGTCGTGACAAACCTATTTGTCGAGAATCAAAATAAATAAATTGTGTCAATTGAACCATTAATTTTTAGATCTGGAGACAAACCTTGAGAACGAGGATGAAAGTGTGACGACAAACCTGCGGCGGCGGCGGCGCCGGACTCAACCAATCGGAGCGGAATCGCCTCATCAAGACCAATCTCGGCCACCAAAACGGTCCGTCATCTCCCTCTCCTGAAATTGCAGCTCCTCCGCCTTCGATGAAGATTGCGTCGATTTGTCAAATAGTTGGAGTGCAAGCGCCGGTGATGATCAGAAGGAGAAGAAACCATCGTCGTCGTCGATCTTCGATCTCAAGCGTCTTCGATCAGAACAAAAAGTTTGAGCGAGAGAGAGAAATAGGGGAGAGGAAGGAGATGATGGTTGGGCTTAGTGAGCCGGTTCTCTTCTATTTTTTCCTTTTTTCCGGTTCAGATCGGTTTTTTCCCTATTTTTCTGGCGCGCGCCCCCAAACCCAAAATTTTACACGTTAAGCATATTTTACACGTTAAGGAGTTTTTACATTTTAAAGCTTCCCTATATATATATATATATATATATATATATATATATATATATATATATATATATATATATATATATATATATATATATATATATATATATATATATATATATATATATATATATATAGATTCTATTTTAAAACTTTATATAGTTTGGTTATATCAAAATTGAAAATCAACTGTAAAAAGTAAAAAAAGGGAAAAGGAAAAAAAAAACTATCGGTTGTAGAAGAGATGATTAAGGTGTTTGTTACACATAGACAAAAATATTATGTTTTAAAAGTTTATATAGATATAGATATGAACAAACTCATGAGAGAATGGTATAATAAGATCATTAAGATGAACTCTATATATTGTGATAGTATATAAAGATTTACACACACACACACACACAGAGAGGGGGGGGGGGGGGGGGGGGGGGGTTGGGTCATGTCTTCCTATCTCTTACCGTGTTGAATGTTAACAACTATAAGCCATTTGATATGATTTCAAAAGAAGGGACGAGATTAGTTCCCGAAATTGATTTATTTTAATAGAAAAATAAAAAAACCACCATTTTCCCTCATCCTGGGTGCGTGAGATCCCACGACAAATCCCTTTTATTTGTTCGATAAACTAGGGAGAGAAAGTGACAGATCTTTGTGAGCCCTACCGCACAATTCGAAAACCACCGCCTCAAACCTTCCTCTTTGCTTATCATCATAGTGCGAATCCGGAGAAATCGGACAATGTGATTGGCGCGCCACTTCTTTCCGGGAACTGCAGGCGTGCAACTTGACGGGAGCAAAATCGAAGCCGGAATTGAAGCAAGAGCAAAATCGAAGCCGGAATACCCTGTGGCGAAGCATCTCTTTCTACAATTGAAAGAGGAGCAAAATCGAAGCCGGAATCGTTGTTCGGGAAGGTTCTGTAGCAACTTTAGGAGGCGGTCGAAGTATCCCTTTGATGAATATTGGTGGAATATGGTGATAAGTGGTATGGTTGATGAGTATGTGTTTAATTTTGATTTAAAATTGTAGCGTGAGTTGGAATTTTAAATGTATTATTCGATTTTGATGAATAGTTGTGAAATTTTGATGAATATCGATGAATAATTGGAATGTGTTGTTGAATATTTGATAATAATTGACATGTTTGATGAGATTGCATTTAATGGAGGTTGAAAATGTTGGATTTTTATTTTTTGATCAAAAACCAAAATACTAATTATTACACCTAAGGTCTCCAAAAACAATGTCAGAAAGATTATGCGAGAACTCAAATTTAGAGCAAATAAAATAACTAGTCTCATGACGCAGTTGCGCTAAGAAATGTGCAGCCTGGTTACCATCTCGGCGGGTTTGACTACAAAGATAGAGTTAAAACTCTCAGGCCAGTCGACAAGCCTTTTGAGCTAAGACACCCGCTACTCCTCGGAATGACAGTCTTCCTTGTAGGAGCTAAATGGCAGTCGCCCAGTCCGACTCGACGACGATCGCCTCTTGACCATTCTCCTTCGCTAATTGCATTGCCCAGATCAACGCCTCCATTTCAGCTATCAGTGCATCAGTGCCTTGTTGAATCCTCTTTGCAGCCGCCCATACCACCTCCCCATTTGAGTTTCTGGCAATAGCTCCAATGCCACATCCCTTTTCTGTCGAAGCAACTGCATCACAATTTTGCTTGACGTAGCCCTCCTCAGGTAGGAACCACCTTGCGTTAGGAGACTGCTCCCCACTGCGGCTTCAGAATTGCATCCCCTGCTGCACCTTGTCTTTGTGTTGTCGAACCCCCTCTCATTCTTGATAAATAATCATCTCCGGATCCATCTCCCTCCCTTCAAATGCGCTGATTCGGAGCTCTCCACACACCACTCACCATGTAAGCCCAGAGGCTAATCTTCTCTTCATTTTCCAGTTGCAAAACATTCTCCATCCACTGGGTAAAACTTTCACACCGTTTTCCCGTTCTCTTTAGCATGAGAACCATCTCCCAGACCTTCTTCACCCATTTTCACCCATATAGAGCATGCATAACCGAGTCCTCAATCCCACACCATTCACATCTCGGGTCGGGAACGGCTCTCCTATTATGATGAGCTAATTTGCACGGCAAAATGCCCTTGAGTGCCCTTGTTATTCGATTCTCACATGTATTCAATGAATTATAAGTATTATTCCATTAACAATAGGGATTATTCATGTGTATTTTGGATTCTTTCAGAAAAGAAAATTTGCAAGCGAATAATTGCATAGTTACCGTCGAATAATTGCACAATTCAAAAAGAGTAATTATTCACGTTGATGAATTGTGGTATTATTCGATTAAAAGAGTAATTATTCATGTGTACATGAGTTTGGATTTTTTTTTGAATTCTAATGGACATGTATTCAATGAAATATTGGTATTATTCGATTAAAAAGAGTAATTATTCATGTGTATGTGGGATTTTTTGAAAAATGGTATAGTTACAATCGAATAATTGCATAGTTACAACCGAATAATTGCTACCAACCAATGACCATAAAACCGATAATGGTGTTTTCTACAAATATACACGAATCCATTCATCGATTACAGTCCTCAACCAGTCGTGTCCGTCGACTGTTTACCTTCTTCTCCTGCTTCAACGATGATGATTTTGAAAGATCTCAAATAACAATAAGATTGACCATGATCTCTATTTGGTGAGCAACAAATATTTTTTAATAGAAAAATTAAATAAAATGGAAAAATAAAACCATAAAAAAAAATTTAGGGCCCACCATTACCATTTGATTTGGGTAGTTACGGAAGAACACTCCACCAATTGTGAGACTGGCCATGGAGAGTAGGGGAGTTTGACCATGGAGCCCACGTTTTTTTAATTAATAAATTCCAAAAATCAAGATTTAATCATAATTCTCCATTTTACTTCAATCAATGGTCAAAATTTGTTAACATTTAACATCGTAAGACTTGTTAACATTTGATCGATATTCTATATATAGATATAGAGTAATGTATAGATCTATTGTTTATAAGCCTTAGGGTGTACCTTGTACACAGATCTAGACCGTTAATTGAGATGGAATGAAGGGGTGAGATTAATTGACTTTTTACCTATTTTCTTAATTAAAAAATGTGGGTCCCATACCCAATTAACCCCAAACCCAATGGAAGGCGCATGTGCACTTTCTTCTTGACTGATTACATATCCTTGTTCGCCATCGTTCAATTCTCACAGTATCCCTCATCTCCCACTCATTCGTGCTAGGCTCGATTAGACTTGACCGAGGAAGAGAGAGGTCTTAGCGTCATCGGAATCGGAGGCAAGGCAAGCGGATCGGAGGAAAGGCGTGGCCAGGCAGAGGCGAGGCTAAGGCGATGGTGGATCCGAAGAGAGCTCAAGCGACAGTGAATCAATGGTGATTCAACGACGAGACGGAGGAGAATCTCGAACCCGGAGTTCCGATGGCGAGCCGTAGTTCCAAAGAGAGCCCAGACGATGGTGAATCGACGGTGATTCGATGGCGATGCAAGGCGGAGGCAAATCTCGAACCCGGATTTTTTATGGAGAGTCGAAGTTCCGAAGAGAGCCCAATCGATGGTGAATCGGCGATGATTCGATGGCGGTGCGAGGCTTATCTGAATCTCGAACCCGAAGCTCTGATGTCGAGCCGGAGGTGATTCCGATTCATAGATCTGGTTCATTTTTTGTTTTAGGGGTGGGGGTGGATGGTGAGGGGTGGGGATGGCGGCGGATGGGTGGGTGGTTGGGGGTGGTTTGTGCTTGTGTTAGGGGTTGGTGAAATCTGGGGGGGGGGGGGGGGGGTAGGGTTTTCAATACGCATAATTTTGATTCATTATTCGCCAATTATTCAGTTATATGTGTCAAATTTTGGTTACTGGTGATAATTAATGAGTTGGTAAATTATTCAGTGAAATCGGATTTATTAGTCGTCAGAATATGGACTCTTCGTATTGGCAACAACATAAAATAAAACATTATTCAGTGAAATGTGAGACATTATTGGGTGAAATATGAAACATTTTTCGTATAAATTGTAAATATTATTTGGAGATTTGAGGTTTCTTTTATTTGAAATTAAGTGACAAAAAAACTAATTATTATTCGGTAATATGTGAAATTATTCAATGGAATTGATAAATTTTGATCTGAATTGGATGGAAAAAAGATAAAATAACATTATTCGGTAGGATGTGAAACATTATTCGGTGGAATTGACAAATTTTCAACAAACGAAATTAGGAGAGTCCCGTCAATAAATCACCCATAATAATTTATTTTTTACAAAATCATTAATATTCTCTATATTTTCAATAAAATCAGCTAAAAAAAACAGAAGAAAGAAAGGGGGTGTTGAGTTACACGTACAACATAAGAGGGCAAGAGGAAAGAGCGAGGGTTTTTCTGATGTGGGTACCACAAGATTTTTCAGCAAAATAAAAAAAAATCACTTAAATCATGACCATCCATTCCATTAGATCAAGTGTCCATATTTGTGAACAAGGTATACTATATGGGCTGTGAACCCCAGAACCACACCCTATATATATAGAGAGAGGGCCTAGATTTTTAAGCCATTGGATCATTAGAAATGGAGGGCCTAGATTCATTCCCGAAATTACAATTTTTAATTTGTAAAATTAAAAACCCACTCCATTTCCTCCTTCCTGGCGAGTGCAATATATCCCACCCAAAAGATCTGATTTTTTTGGATAAAACACAAAGAGCATCTTCATTATCGAGATCATCGAGAAACTACCGCACGAACGATACCCACCTTGCAAAAGCTCTTTGAAACCGTGGAACTCCAACTCCGAGCAATGCCATAAATCGCGGCACCTGAAGTGGAAGGAGGCGCGCCACCAGATCTCGCCGACACCACATCTTTTCCGGCGCACAAAGCGAGAGCCACCGCCTCTCTGTCGGTGTTCAGCGATTTGCTGCATCATCGCCTGAAGGGGTTCGAATAAGCAAAATCAACATCGACATGGGTAAGTTCCGATGCTTTGGTATTCCTTGTTGAATCTGTAGTTCAAAAGCGATGTTTGTTCTGGGTTTCGATTGAACATCGATTGTTTTGAGTAACGGGAAGATCGTATAGGGTTTTTATGAATTTTTGTTAAATCTCGCTCCTTATTGGTTGATTGAAGATGAAGTTAGATGAATAAATTGGTTATTCTGATGAATGTAGTTGAAATTTGTTTGTTTGAGTCGAATGGGTTGTCGATCGGTGCACAATTGGTGATTTTTAAGAAGGGTTAGTTATGGACGAATATTTGACAAAAGATGATGACTATATGTGAGAACTAGATGAATCCTGAAGTTATGGGCGAATATTTGACAAAATCTGATGAATTTATATGAGTTATGGACGAATATATGGAACTGGAAATTCCACTCTTCACCCCTCTTTTAATTCGTTCATTGTATTCGTTCAGTGATCCCGTTGTGTTCGATTCACTTGTTCGGCTGTTGTTCGACAGTTGTGGTGCGATTGCTTGTTGTTCGGCGGTTGTTTTCCCAATTAGGTTGTTGTTCGGCAGTTGTTCGCCCCATCCAGGGGCTGCTGTTGCTGTCGGGCTGCTCCTGCTGACTAGAGAATCTATTATTGTGGTTGACGGTGTTGTTTCTATTCCTTCTGCCCCTATTAAAGGCACTTCTCAGCAGGTTTGTCTTCTATTTTCCTCTATTATTGGATCAAATTACAGCTTGGAGTTTACAGTATATGTTTTGTAACTTGATTGATTGATCATGCTAAAGTCTATATTTGTGCGAACTTTATTTTTAAGAGACTTGTACCTGTTTTGAACGACTTCGAGTTTTACTTGGTTTGAGGAATCCAAAAGGAGATCATATGATTTGGCAGCTTATGTTTATATTACCTGGACCATTGTGAGTAATAATTGATTGCTTATAAATAAGATTGATCATTCACTTGGTCTAGAGAAGTGTTTCATATTGTGTCCATGTGTCTGCACGATTATTGATTTGTGGTTAATGGTTGCTTGTTTTGTCACCTTGCACTCTTATTGACATAGCTATGGGCATCCCTGCCATTTTCTTGCTAAATAGTGCTTGATCAATCGTTGTAGGGTTTGTAAATGGAGCATAATTACAACTTACATGTTCTTAATTGTAAAAGCATCAAGTTATACTCTATATTAACTAGGGTTGTTATTCGAGTCAAACAAGTCTAGTATTGTTTCATTATATTTTGCTTGTTTAGAAACTAGTCAAGCTCGAGTCGAACATATATTTTAACTTGAACTCATACTCGACTTGTTTAGTAAATGAACGAGCTTGAATTGAGTTTTTTTTTCCAAGTATTATGCAACTTTACTTGCTCATGACATAGTAAATTAAAAGAAAATATGTAAATTTCATAAAATTCATGTTATTTGAGTTTCAATTGAGCCGAGGTGGGCTTTGAATCGAGCATAAAAATTTTCTCATAATTAACTCATTTTGTAAATGATGCTCGAGCGGCTTTTATTGAGCCAAACTCGAGCAAAACTTGAGCTACTTAACTCATATAACAACCATAATCTTAACTTAATGTTTATTATATTGCGTTTTCTATACTTATTTAGTTCATTTTTTCGGATATTTCATTTATGTATTTATATTCTTTTTTTTTAGGTGCAAAAAAATTGATATTGTTTTAGTATAAACCGATGACATTTTATCTTAAAATAACATCATTTATTATCGTATTATATATAACTCTTTATATCACTTTAATACAAAACTATACTGTGCCCCCCCCCCCCCCCCCCCTCCCCGAAAATTTTCTGGCTCCGCCACTAGAGAGGAGTGCACCACCTTTGAGCAAATTGCTTCCTTTCTTTCTTATGCAAGGAATGTGGGATACAAGATTCAGTGTGCAGTGCTAGCGTTATTAGTGAAAAATAGTAACTTGCGGTGATCCGATTGTCTTACCTAGTTTATGATAATTACGGCCTTTACAGGTACACTATCTTACTCGTTTATTTCTTCCCTTATTTTATCGTTGTACATTTTATCTTGTTGTTTACCGACTCCTTTAAGCTTCTTAAGCAATCTGCCCAATCTGCCAAACTATTACTAAATTGAAAACAGTATAGAGATTAGATTCCATAAGAAGATATGGTGGCAGTAATGTATGTGGATCATTTTGCAATAATATGATCAATTTGGATGAAGAGGTATGTTATAAGAGTCTTCTTTACTTAGTTTTGCATCAGGACCCCTCTTATGAAAATTTGAGATAAAGTGTTGTATCTTGCTTGGTGCCTTTTGGAAGTTGTTGCATTCACTTTTATTTTTGTTACTTTGTATTCTGAAGGGCAGAACAATGATATCGACCATTCGTGTTGGTGATTCCTGGCCTGCTAGTAAGTGTTTGATGTATGTGCTACTTTGCTGTTATTGTGTTTCTTGTCGTATTTTATTTAGAGCTCTATAGGAACTAAACGAAAGAATTGAAAGGGTGAAGGAATGGAGTGTAGGGTGAAGTTCCTTCAGTAGGGAGCAAATTCAGTGAAGAAATGATGGAGATTCGTAAGGAATTTGTCACCATACATGGGAGATGGTGCTTCACTGCTTCTCCAAAACTATGGAGTATGGATTAATAATGATGATAAATTCACCTTAGGAGAAAAAAATAAAAATAAAATCTATATCTATCTATATAATACTTTAATTGAGAACCATTTTTTTATATTGTTTTTTAGTTATTTCTATGCTTGATGATTATCAAGGTGTTTATGTTGTTTTGGACTTGACTTACCTTGTAATGAGAAGAACCTTAACTTTCTTGCCATTTTTAGAAGCCTAGATTTGTCGTCCTTTGTCTGAATATGTATGCACATGCATCCTTTGTTAATCCATTTTGTACTTTTATACCATGTTCTGGATAGGAAGTATATTTCTCCAGTTTTGGGTGTTTTGGAAATGTAACGTTTACATACTCTAGCTTGGACATGATCTTCTCTCAATCGATTCATTTTGCTTTATATAGTCTGGATGTCCGAATGTATGTGTTTCTGCAGGTACCAGCCTCCTCTACCAGCTGACCAAGTGAAGCCATCTTTTGAGTATGAGTATGATGGAGGTAGCTCATTTGCTGATATATATTGGCAATTCTTTAATTTGGTTTCTATTCAACATCTTTCTTGAATTGTCCAAGTGGTTGCAGATGGATCTCTTAGTGCTCGAGGCCGGGGCCGTGGGAGAGGAAGGGGTAGGGGAAGAGGTCTACCAGGTAATAAACTTTTGGTCTTTGTGCCCCTTTTCATTTTTATATCAGTTCTCATTTATATTCTTATATTTTGTCTAGTTTTTCAGACTCTGCTTTTTTTTTTTGCTCTTTTCTTTTGTAGTTTGATTATGCTTGCATTTGTTCATAATGTGCAAAATCTATAGCTTGCAGTGTATAACATTCATGAAGTTAGGTAGCTTAATATTTTGGTATTTGTGTTTTGAAATAGACTTGTGATGCTATGGTTAATTTAGGCCGGTTTACTAAATTTCCCCAATCTTATAATGTTGATTTATGTGTATAATACATAGTTATCTTATTTATGTGCATTAAATTTTATTTGAGTATCCATATTCTGAATTTGACAAATAACTTTATATCTTTAGGACTTGGTTCAAGAAGCAAAATGCGAAGGATACATCTCCAACTCCTACACGGATGCAAATGGGTAAAAATCTACACCGCTATATTCTACGACAAACCTTTTCTTGATAAGTTACAAGAGGAATGGTTACAGTATACCACACAACGGTAGATTACAAACTTCTAGATACTATCTACATAGATTTACATTGAGTAGAATAGTAGATAATTTGACCGGCATGCTATCACAATAGCTGAATTATTTGTAATTTATATGTATATCCTTTGATGTTGATATACTCGTGACTGGATCTTGCAATTGAGGATTTTTCATCTTCTACATCTTTGTTGTGATTACATGTTAGCAGCTTTTGTATTAGAAGCTTTTGTATTAGAATTTGGTAGTATTACAGGTAATGTACAGAGCAAAACTAGACAGGATATCGGAATTTTTTTAATTAAAAAAACATTATCTCGGTGGTTTTTAAATAAATACTCCCGAGAAAGGATTAAATTGGTTTGCCAAATATGTTGAGCATATCTCGGGAGTTATTTAAAAAACTCCTGACAGAGCTAGCACTGGGCACGACATTTGGGAAAAAGCGATCTCACGGGAGTTTTTAGAAAAACTCCCAACCGAGAATTATTTCTCAGGAGTTTTTATAAAACCCCCGAGAGATATCTATCAGCTAAGGGAATAAAAGGAGGTGTAGAACTCCCGACCGCTTTGTAAGAAACCATCCGATAGACGATAATCCACATAGCAGCCCACAAACCCCAACTTGAAAGTGGTTTTGGACATATCCGATGAAGAGCAAACAAAAAAGGGATGTATCCAAATAGGCATCGAGGAGGTGAACTTCGCCAAACCCAAAGGAGGGAGAAAGAAGGCAAAGCGGGGGGACCGGCCTACCGGCCAAGGACCGGCGAGGCTGGAAGCTGATCTCAGAAGTGGAGTTTGAGAACCTCTGACGAGGTGCACCATAGTCGAGAAGTAAATCCAATCTCCGAAGAGGGGTTGATAGGTTCCGGAGAGGGGTTAGAGTCCTAGCAAACTCCACTTATAAATGCTAAAGTTACCTTACCGCAATGTCAATTTGTTAGAATCCTAACAATCAAATTCAAAATACCTGACAAACAAATATTTAAAATACACAAACAAACAATACTCTAATTAATTAAAAGGGCCTAAAGAATCTAAGATCGGCATTGATCCACTCTTCCTCTGTTCTTCAAAATACACAAGTTTGCTCTGCTCTTCCTCTGCTCTTCAAAATACACAAACACAGTCAGTAAGTCTTATCACTCAACCGAATCGAAATCTTTCGAATTTAGAATTTCAGAGCACATTCATTCAACCAAATCAAAATTACCCATTCCAAACCTCCCAAATTCAAAATTTCAGAGTACATTCATTCATTCAACCAAAAATTGAAACATGAACTCTTCTTATCTGCGATATTGAAACCTCCCAAATTCGAAACCTCCCGAAATTGAAACTTATCAATCAGTAAACATCTCAAATCAAAGCAATTTAATCAATTAAACACATTCATTCAACCAAAAATCGAAAGAGGGTTTACTTATTGAGTTACTGTCATACAACTTTGGAGTTCGGATGGTATGAAAAAGATGCAGCGCTGCGAGGGAAGCAAGGTCGCCGCAGGACGAGGGAAGCAAGGTCACCGGCGGATGAGGGAAGCGAGGTCACCGGCGGACGAGGGAAGCTAGGCAGTCGAAGAAGCCGACACAGCGGAGAACGGCGCACGAGGGAAGCGAGGTCGCTAGCGAAATGAAGAGTGAAGAGGAGAGAAAACCCTGACCCAACAATATTTTTTTAAAAAAAATTAACAGCCGGCGTCGTTTTTAGGCTGAGGATATATCGATCAACTCGATATTGACCGATATATCGGTCGTTGACCCGATATTGCCCGTTGACCGATTTTTTCAACCGATACACTGATATCGTAGCGGGTTCTAAATATCATCGATATATCGCTAATATATCGGCCGATATATCCGATATTTAGAACACTTGTTATAAGCCTCCGGAGAGGGGTACACATGTCCGATGATGGACGGAGATACCGAAGAAGGAGACAACTCCCTCTCTCTAGAAAACTGATTGGTAGAAGAGACAGTGATTAAGGTGAATCTGAGACATAGAAAAAAACTATTCTGTTTTAACCGTTTATATAGATAGATTTAGATTTAACATTTGAAAATAAACTCTTTGGTTATGTCAAAAATAAGAATCAATTGTAAAAAGAAAAAAAGAAATATTTGTTAAAGAAGATATGGGTTCGTATGGGACGGAGTTAATAAACTGACTAAAATTATAAACATGGTAAAATTTATAAACTGTTGGTAAAAAGTAGTTAAAAAATTTATGAAAAAATATAAACTCCGTATGGGGCGAAAAACAGTTTATTTGTAAAAAGCGGAGTTTATTTGGTTGTTATTAGGGGTATTATAGTACTCTTAAACCAAAATAATTCACAATCTCCCAATAATCTACTAAAAACTATAAAACTAAGCTTTTTATATATGATTAAAGTGTATGTGACACATAGACAAAAACTATTATGTAGTATGATTTAAGAGTTTATATAAATAAATATAGATATGTTATTTTTCTAAAATTTATATGCATTTTAAAACTAGAAAATTTGAAATTGCTTAATGATATTTGTAACCTTTAGAACATAATTTATGAAATTATATTAGCTAAGATTTTCTAAATTTCAGTGCATAAACCAAAAGGATAACGGTTAAAATAGTTAAAATGATTAAGATTTGAAAATTTTTCCAACTATAGACTATTTAAATATGTTTATAGTAGTAAGATATAGATTAGAAAAATAGATATTTAAGTCATTAATGATCAACTTTAGTACCAATAAGTGATTTGTTTTACGGAAGTGCAAAATCTAACACTTGATCATATAATGATTATTTTAAAAAAGTGTTATTATAGTAAGTTAGCAACTTATTAGTATTATAATAATTAAAAAAAATTCATACTCTCTATAATTAATATATATATATATATATATATATATAGAATATGGATCATGTGTACGCAAGCATTATTGTGTATCATGTACACAAATCTCGGTCTTTGGATCAAACCAAATCAAAGGCTCACAATAATCAAAATAAAGAAAAGAGAAAAGAAAAGAAAAGGGGGGCGGTGAATAGTGACGGGGAAGTAATTTTTTTGCCTTTTTTTGTTATTTTCGGCCATTTTAAAATTTTTTTTTTTTTTTTGATGTAATTTATTTTTATCTACCTATAGACACCCACTTTCCATATGTTTTGCGGGAAAAAAAATTACGATAACAATTGAGCTTAAGAGTTTTCGTTTTGTTTGTGCCCAATTTTATTATTCGGTGGAATTGGTGGGTTTTTTGATATTATTCATTGAATTATATATGTTTATTCAGTGGAATGTAGTGTTTTTTTTGTAGTTCAAAATCATTTGGAGCCACATTGAGCTTAAGGGTTTTTGTATTATTCATGCCCATATTGATCATTCGGTAGAATTGGTGATTTTTTTCATATTATTATTTGAATTATGAATATTTACTCAATGGAATGTGTGTTTTTTTCACCAATTTCTTTGAATATGCTACCGAATAATGTTTTATTTTTTGTCCATTGATCTTAGCTAAAATAAAACATTATTCGGTAGCATATTCAATGAATAGGTAAAAAAAATACACATTACATTGAGTAAATACTCATAATTCGTTAATACGATCGAATAATATTGTAAAACCATCGAATAATTAAGCTATACCATTGAATAATAAAGCAATACCATCGCATAATCCGTCAATACGATCGAATAATATAGTGATACCATCGAATAATCAAAATGACGAACCTACAATACAGACTCATACGACTGAATAATCCTTCATATACTAGTGCATAATCATTCATACTCAACTGCATAATCATCTATGGGAATCAACGGCTCAGATTCCTCTATGGGAATCAATGGCTCAGATTTGTGTACATGATACACGTTAAGGGCTGAGTACACCGGAACCAACCCATATATATATATATATATATATATATATATATATATATATATATATATATCGTTTTGATGTGGTGGGAATAATTTTGAAAAGTATGATGAAAAAATTTATAATAATTACATAAAATCACCCTTAAATGTAATAGATGAAATTTTGACAAAATAACCCATTAATTAGGAATCACTCAATGATATATATAGGGATGGAACCACAATTCTCTGTATATACAAAAGATTAAAAAAATGTTCAAAGTATTACTCTATTCATAAATGTTGTACATAGTAAGCATATTTTATAATAAGGTTCACTTTAATAAATAAATTAAGGGGTAATTTAACATTTTCTCCTTATTTAATATATAAAAATGGTTGTGGTTGGTGTTCTAAAAAAAATCAAATGTATAGATGGTTGTTTATGATTTCTCAATTTACATGTGGATTTTTGAATAATCCCCATAATTGATAATTTAACCAAAAAAAGAGGGGCAATTTCCATATAGGCCACGAAATTAGGCTATATTAGGAATCCGGCTCCCACCCTCTCCATATTTGGGATTTGTCCACCGAAATTTTCATCATGCTGAAACCGAAACACACAGAAAACCTTGCTACACACGCATTCTCCTCTTCATCCTAGCTGCTGTAAATTCATCGATCGACAAAGTAACGTTGAATTGCTGCTGTAAATTGCTGAATTGCTTCTACTACGTAAGCATATCGACAAAGTAAGCGATCACAGCAGAAGGTAAGCGCTGTCGCTCGTTTTTTCCTGTAATTTTGGACTATTCTTCAGCAATGTTCTTCGAAATTTTGATTATGCTATTAATTGATTACAGATCTGGTCTGATGTGACCGAAACTAACAGATTTTCGGTTTGCTGAAACACGGATTTTCGATTTTTCTGCTACAAGTAACGTTCCAACAGATCTGTTATGATCGTTTATATTGTTATTGTTGTGATCTCTTATAGATCAATACTTTCTATCAATTTATTATAGTTCAATACTTTCTGCTGTGATCTGTTGTGAGGGCGCAAAGTTTCTACGAGATCTGCTGAAACTAACAGAAATTTTTTTTTTAATTGCTACTACAAGTGTTTTTGCAAGTATATGTTTCGATTTTCTATATAACATTAGCATGTGGAATGAAACTATCGTTTTCGATTGCTGAAACTGTGGAATATTGATCTCATGTGGATTGCAGTTATCTGTTTTTTAGTTGTTTCCAACAGCTCTGTTTTTAGTGTTTCTGCAGGTATATGTTCGTTTTTGCGGAAATGCATTCCAATTATATTTCAAGTACTTTAATACTGTCAAACAATCAATTGCAGGGGTAGAAATGTCATCAAACATTGTAACTGTTGTTGAAACAGGATTACTGTTCGATGGAAACACTACTTCAAAGGCTTTTGTGCTAGAGGATACAATCACTTTATTAACCTTGAGGGACAAGGTTTGCAACAGATTCAATCTTGATGAATCAGTTGAATTGGAATTCAGCCATTTGCACCCCTTCAAGACATTGAGAGCACCACTTAAGGTAGATTCTGATGCTGATTTAAAAGAATTCTTGTTGTTGAGTAAGCTGGATGGAGTGAACTTTTCTGTAGAGTTGTGTGTCACAAACACCTTGCCATTGGATATTGTTGGCCATGAGTTTCAATTTACTGCTGAAACTGTTGAGCTTCCTGAAACTGATGAGAGATAGAGCACCAATTTGGATATAATATAAAATGTCTCTATTTTTTATGAGAATCAGGATGTGCCACAAGACGATATGGATGCTGACAGATTTTCATATTCCTCTAATGCTGAAAACAGTGAATCATTTTCAGATAACTCCAATTATGGGTATTGGAATGAGCGCTATGAAATGATGAATAGAAAAGGGAACACAGTTGATGAAAGGGGTGCTGGAAGCTCTATCACGGACAGTATTGTCAACCGTGTCACTCAATGCCCAAGGGTTATGTATGTTGGAAAAACATTTGAATCTAGACAGGCAGTAAAGGATGCTCTATACATTATGTCTATGACAGACATATTTGGATTTGAGGTTAAAAAATCAACACTAAAATATTAGAGAGTAGCATGCATAGACAGAAATTGTGATTGGAAATTGCATACAAAGAGAATTTCAGCTATTTGTCATGAGGTGATATTGTATAGAGATATACACACATGCACATGGGATACAAGAACAAGACACTCAAGGCATGCACCATCCAATGTTATTGCAGGCCTCATACAGTCAAGGTGTATACTGTTTCAGCAGTTAGTTTCAGTTTTCATTTCAGCACTATATTTATTGTTACTGATTTCTGTGTTTTCAACCGTGGATACACCCCAAAACAAATTATTGGTAAGATGAGAACATACCACAAGATCTCAATTACTTATTGGAAGGCATGGAAGTCAGCACGAATAGCTCAAGTGAGGGAAAAAGGGTCGCTGGAATCAAATTTTGCTGTCTTGCCATCATATTGTCACATTCTTATGGAGAAAAATCCAGGAACAGTAGCTCTCATTAAAACAGACAGTGATGAAACGTTCGAATACTTATTCCTGTCTTATGGACAATCCATTAGAGCATTTCCCATCTTAAAAAAGGTATGTATATGTACATAATCATTTATAATTTAGCAAAATTATGGTGATTTCAGTATTTAAATTGTTCCCGTCTTATTTGTAGGTTGTTGTAGTAGATGGCACATTCTTAACAGGGGAATATAAGGGTACATTGCTTGGAGCAGTTACCCAAGATGCAAATATGAAATTATACCCGCTTGCTATTGGGATTGTTGACACAGAAAATAATGCATCTTGGGAGTGGTTTTTCCAGCAACTCAGTAAAGTTATACAACCTACAGATGATTTGGTGTTTGTTTCTGATAGGCATTCCAGCATTTCTAAGGCCATCAAAAAGATATACCCTAATGCTACCCATTGCGTATGCATGTGGCATTTGAAGCGGAACATCCAAGCAACTTTCAAGAAAAGGCATCTTGCAGACATGTTCCAACAGGCTGCTGAAACCTACACTGTTGGTGATTTTGCACACCAATTTGACCGTATAAAAGAAGAATGCCCAAGCCTAGCAACATATTTGATATCCGCGGGGTTGGAGATGAGTCTAATGACTTCTGCCCTTCAACAAGGGTAACAGGTATGATCTCATTCACAGATGCTGAAACATTTGTACCAATTGGTTGACCTAGAATCTCAGTAGGTACCTCTTCCCGAATTTCATCCAACACCTCATTCACAGCCTTTGAAATTGTTGGATCACAAGTTGCAACATTGGATGACTGGGTCTTAAACTGCATTGACTCTTGCATTGTTAACTTATTTTCTAAGGAATCTACCTTCTTCAGCAGATTATCAACAACATTCACCAACTTTAAACATCCTGACAAACGTTCCTCAAGCATCTCCACCCTCGCAGATAAATCAGAGACTCTTTTAGGCAACTCTTCAAGCTTATCTAACCTCATCTGTATTTCTTTCAACCAGCCAGGATGTCCCCCTTGTTTGCTGAAATCATCAGTCTGAGCACCACCCACATTCTTCCCCGCTCCTTCCAAGTGATCATCTCTGGCAACGTTCTCAGTGCCTTCATTGTTTATGTAGTCATCAGTTTCAACATTCATTGCATCGTCCCCTCCTTGAGCCACACCCCCCCTGGGGACCCTTTGCTACTCTATCATTAGCATCATCGTTCCCATCCTTAAATAATAAAGATTCCTTTGCAGGTGCAGCTTCGATGGCCGGCCTCAATGCAGTTTCAGCAACTCGATGAAAGGATGGACATGCAGCTTCAATTGGCATAAACAAATCACTGGAATCTTCAGAAACAGATTTACCTCTCTTACGAAATACAAACCTAGGTTTCGCAATTGCATCTTCAACAGTTGGTGGTTTCTTTGCAGCTGACATTTTCTTACCCCTTGTCTTCTTTTTTCTAGTAGAACCAATTTCATCAACTTGTTTTGTTGAAACTAAACCAGCAGACCGACCTCTCCGCGTTGGCGTAGGTTTGCTTGTTTCAATCTTCTGTTTCTTCACCAATGGCGGCGCTTTACTCGCAGTCTTTCGCTTCTTCGAACCTACATCACCTCCACTTTCATTGCCACCTGACTCTTCATTGACTTCTTGTTGTTCTTCGCCTTGGGTTTCAGCAGAAGGTATATCCAATGATAAATCACCATCTGCATAGCAATTGAACCGTCTCCAGTATGCTCTTGTCCTAAGTCTCCAACAATCATACAACTTATCTGCCTCGGGTTGGGAAAATACAGGTTCAGTCATGTGATCAAGAATGGGGTGAGCAACTTCATCTTCAAATACCATTTCTGGGGACCTTGCAAACTCCCCAAAGGTTGGGAACATGGGTGCCTAAACAACCAACAATATTAACACACAATAAGACAACTGAAATTATAAAAATGAAATTAATAAAAAAAGAAGATTGTATGAAGATAGATCCGAGACAAGAATAATACCACATCGCCATCAAACAACTCTTGTGCTTCAATGTAAGTATGTCGTAACTTACACTCCCACCGAAGAGAATATGGATCACCCACACGAACTTTGAAATCGCAAAGAAACTTATCAGAAATCACCGGGAAAGCCTCCAGTATCCAAGCCTACAAATATAACCAAACAAGCAGATGCTGAAACATACAAATGCTGAAACACAAATATTGCTGAAACATAAATGCTGAAACAAATAGATGCTGAAACATATATGCATGAAGTTAAATTACCTGAAAAGCATAAATATATCCAAACAATTCATATGATGGTCTCGGATCAGATCGATCACAAACCAGAACCTTCTTTAAATACTTCACAACCAAAGAATAAGACAACCTCCCCCATGGATACAGTTCACATTTCCCTGGATTGCATACAAGAGCATCATGATCTTTCTTAACACTTTTAGAACGCTTGAACAATAACATCTTCTCGATAATCAACAACTTTGCCATCTGAAGCTTCTTTGTAGACGATTTTCTACATGTTTTAAATGCCTCCAACAACTCATCATAGGTACACTTTGACTGCTTCCGCCCCAGAAAATGAGACCATGCAAATTTCGCAGGCGGTTTAACTTTAGTATCAATGACAGGAAGCCCTGTAATTGCATGAAACTCTACCAGAGAGAAACGAGCAACTAGACCATCAACCTTGAACCACAATTCATGCAGCTTATCACTCTTAATCAAACGTAGCATCATTTGATGAATCAGCTGAAAATTAAGTTTCATCTTATCTCTTTGAACAAAAACCCATCCAAAGCAGCTTCTCCTCAGCAACTCAAAATCAGATTTGGACAGATGTTCCTCTATAACATTACAGACATCTAGGGCGCAGTAAACATTGGATTTTGCACAAAATCTATCCTTTACAGGAATGCAATACTGCAATCTCTGTTAAAAACACACATTTATAAACATGAATAAACATAAAAACACACACAAAGGGGGATAAGGTATGGAAAACAAAAATATACTCACATCGAATTGACATTTATATTCTTGAAGATCACTTGCAGAGGCATTAACATCTAAAAAACACAGACAAAGAATACACAACAACCGTTTCAGCATGAATAGAGACAACTGCTGAAATAGGTCTTTTACATATTATGCTGAAATATGCATTTATGCTAAAATCAAAGACAAAGTACCACATGCATGTATACATTTCATACCAAAACACAACAAAGCATAAATACAAAACTTTAGAACAAAAACGACACACCTCTGCTTGAAGGATCGAATGAACTACTACCTTCAACTGAAGGAACCTTCTCAGAAGAGCTTTTCTTCACTTCAAATCAGATACATTCGATATCAAAAACAGTAATAAGGGGAAAAAATGACAAACATGCATAAACGACATAAACACAGAATACAAACCGTCATATGCGGAATCACTTCCAGTTTTGCTGTCAACCGCGGCAACATCAACTCCTTCCCTCTCATCGGAGTCCTTGTTCTCTATAAATCGACAAAAATTGAAAAGAAATGTCAGTTTCAACTTCAAAACAAGTACAAAATTAAAAACACAGATAACACACTGCCATTTGAAGGATCGCTTGAATGTTTATGCTCGATTGCACCAACAGCAGGTCCCTCGAGGTCGCCGGCGACTTTGTTCTCTGACATTGGAGCAGAATCGAAAAAGAATCGCCGGTTTCAACCGCAAAAGTCGCTTGGGAGAGGATGGAGAAAAGAGAGCGAATCGTACGACAGGAGCCAAGAGACAAACAGAGTGAGGAGAGAGAGGGCGGTTTCTAGCAAAAACCCTTATATATGGGAGGGCAATTTTGTCCAAAAATATTTACGTGGACAAAAGCCCAATATGACGGAGTTGGGGGACAATAGCTAAATTGGGGACTCTCAAAAAAAAGATTACAAAAAGGAAGGTCTAAAAAGGATCTTTTTTTTTATATATAAAAAAAAAGATCCAAATTAACATGACAAGGATCCAACCTAGCACTTGTGGTTAATTTCAATTATATACATAAATTTGCTATTGAAAGTGGTCTATGTTAGAATTGATTGATGTGACCCCATTTATTTCACATTTTGTATACTCCCTCCGATCCAAAAAGAATGACATGTATTTTAAGAAGCTAAAAACTATATAATATATTAACTTTTTTTTTATAATCTAATACTTATGACCAACAAATATTAAGTTGTAAAAAAATAATTTAAAAAAAGTTGATATTTTATATAGTTTTTAACTCCTTAAAATACGTATTAAAAAGTCAAACGATATTCTTTTTGGATCGGAGGTAGTATACCTTAGCTTCTTCGACTTTTAGTGGGATTGATTTTATTAGATCACTTATCAATCTAACATTGATGCCATCCTATGTATAGTTCATCTTTTCATAGTATGTAACTATATAATATTTATATGTTCCTAAAAGCACATTCTTCGGCTCCTTCACTCCCTTGACATGAAATCTTCGGAATTCTGAAAGTATTTGTGCAAACTCATTTAATTACTTCCAAGCTTTTACTTTTTTTTTTAAATTGTTTTTAAAGGCTACAAGATTGGCTTGTCTCTCTAACAAAATACTACAATTAATTTCATGAAATAGTTAGCCCATAGGATTCCATTTTAACAACCACTCTAGGTTATAATTGATGTGCATAATATGAATTGGAATTTTTTTTGATGAGTTGTCATATTATACCTAATTGAAAAATCTATTAGAAGTTAAGCATAAGTAAACGTAACGATATGTAGAGAATTTTGTATTAGGTAGAGAAAAAAATAACATTTAAAGCGATTTGACAATCATTTTCAACCAAATAATCAATATATCATTATTTTGAAGTGACTAAAAGTTTTGATGCGATGGAGCAACATTTTTTTTTCCATAATGCAAATGTGGCCACATATTCACAACATCAACATAATCTAAGATATTAAGATGCCCTTATCTATAGTACTTAGGGTAATCAATGTAACATATACGATGCAATGTGATAAAGTATGGGAAATGTGTATACCTAAATAATATTGATCTATTTATAGAAACCTAGTTCTCTTTGCCCAAACATTTCTACCTACTTCAACTTACTGTTTACTATTGTGTGGGAAGAGAGACCATGAGTAGAGGTGGAAGTTATGGTGGAGGGCAGAGCTCCTTGGGCTACCTCTTCAGCTCCGATCACATGACTAATGACTCACCGTCACTACCACCTCCACCGTCACCATCACCACCTTATGGGATCGATGTGCCAGACAAGCAGCAGCCTGGGGATCAAAGCAGTGCTCCTTCTCCTAGACTTCAAGGCCTACACTTGGGTAATTTCATAATAGTAAGCACTTCAAACTAGTTTAGATTTAGAAATTGTTTTCTTAATTGTACAATTGATTGGTAGGATTTCTAATTTGTTTGGTAATATGGATGAAAGCATAAAAAGCATTTTAGTGGTAGTTTGTTGGGTAATGTTGAATTTTAACTTGATTGGTAGGATCATCTCTTAAAATCGATTTCCCAATTTAATGGTATTTGTGTTTTTGAAATTTTTCATAATATAATTTGGTCTAAAGGATTGTTTGTCTTTAAAAAAGACTACATACTATAAAGTTAGTACTTAATCCCTTGGCAGTTTTAAGGTTTAGTTTCATTGGAAAAAATAGATATTTTCAATTTAAAATTTCTTGATATCTTCTATCAGGCCTTTGGAGATTTTAACGGTAATACTCGATCGATTCCGATCCCTCATTTTTTGCAAAAATCGATCATTATAAACTAAAGTGTTTTAATTATTCGAAATTTGCTTTCACAATAATTTATTCTCTTTTTGGAATTTTTTTTTTGAAAATTTAGGATTTTAAACCTTAGTTTCTTTTCTCTTGATTTTAAAATGTTTGAGGGAATTCACCATATCCTAAATTGATATCATGTTCATTAATTTGTATTAATTAATTGTGTTGTAATGAAAGGATCGACCATCAACAAAAGTGAATTCAGCTCCCGGTGGGAGTTCTTCGCTTGGGTACTTGTTTGGAGACAACAAGTGAAGATAGAAAGAGAACAAGCCACAAGAGGGGGGAAAATATAGAAAGAGAACCAATTCTTTTCAAAAGAGTTGGTTAATATATAGCTATTAGGGTTTGAAGATCTACAAAGATCGAGGATTAAATAATTACTATATACTTTTATATTGGGTTGTTTAATAAATATATATGTTGTCTTAATATTGTGCTTACACTAATAAATAAGCACCATAAACTTGTATTATTCATTCGGGGAAGACAAAGTATTGTAAGTCTCTATTGCAGCTGCTTGTAATTTATACTGTTGTGGTTTTATGTATTTATACATGTCTATGTTTGTATTGTTCAGGACTAAAAAAAGTTGGTGTTGCAAATGAGTTTCAATATTTCATCAATACTCATTTTTCTTTTCGGTCTAAATTAACTAGTGACATCCTTCATATACCCTCAATGTCTTATTCGTGAAGGTGGGAAAGTTAGAGTACATTAACCAATTTTCGCAACGTCCTATAAAAAATTATTTCAAAACCTTTGTTAAGAGATTGCAAGGTGTTCTTGGCGATCTAATTGGCTTTACACAAAGAAGCTTCTTGCCAGGAGATGGATTCAAGACAATATTTTTCCATGTAAAAGATCACTCATTTGAGGGAAGAGATTAAGAAAGATGTTGATGCTCCTTAAGCTTGATCTCCAGAAGGCATGAGTCGAAGTTTGAGAGCCTCAACGAAGAACAAGTCAGTAAAAGTTGTCTGCCTAACAGCTGATCTTAAGAACTTTTTGAAGGCCTCGGTTCGATAATTATAAGCATGGATTGGAAATATCTGTTCGATAGATACATCTTCTTTTGTTGACAGAATCAAATTTAAACATTTCAATGGTGAAAATTCCACGTTCTAGGTCAAAACTTTTAGGTTCCAGATCGAAAGGTTTGAATCTACGAACATATGGAACTATGTTATTGGGTTCGTTACTGAAGAAACTCCATGATCACAATTATTTGGCCAAGGTTGCGGATGTGTTTACTCCGTGTCTAATACTTTAACACCCCTTGTTATTAGAGCTTGAGAAATCTGACCCGACCCGATCCACCCGAATCCAGACCCGACTGAAACCCGAAAATCTAGTGTCCTGCACAACCTGAACCCGAGGCAGAGCCCGAGCCCGACCCATTTTGACCCGATACCCTAATGGACACAAACATAGACAAACCCGACCCGTTGTTGACCCGGCCCAAACAAGACCCGACTCTTTCTTATAATCACTTTAATTTTTGTAATTTTAAATACTCAAATAAAGAGCAACTGAAAAACAACAAAATGAATATAGATGTATCAAAGAAATAAAAGACAAAAAAGGAACATAGATGACCATATTAGAGATGGCAACGGGTCATGGATCGACCCGGACCCACTGGGTCACCACGAGTCGGTGACCCGCCAGGTCGTCGACTTGCCAGGTCTGGGTCAACGGGTAGGCGGGTTGGTCGGGTACACAAGTTTGGGTTAGGGTCGATCCCCTCGTGATCCGGTGACCCATTAGGTCCGACCGGTGAGTCGACCCATACCTAATTTTCTTAAAAATATATTTATATTTATTATGTATTTTATTTTTAGAATAATTCATAATAATACATAAACTAATATGCAATGTGAGACAAATGCACCCTCATTCTTCTCTTTTTATTGCATTGAAATTCTTCCTTCCACATCTAAATAAAGTGGATAAATAAAGTGATATGAAAAGATATAATCTTATCATATCATTTCTTTTATTAAATAGGCAAAAAAAAAATTAAATCATTTTTTTATTAAGGTGGCCTGCTTGGTCGACTCGTGGCTTTGGTAGGTTAGGGTCTGGGTTGGGATATCCCAACCCGTCAGACCAGTCGACCAGGCAGTTCGGATTCGTCGTACCGGTGAGTGTAACCCGTGGCCATCCCTGGACCATATATAGATAAGAAAACAGAAGGAAACACAATAAATTATCACTTAAACTACCTCTTAATATGAATGGGTTCCTACATACGCGCGCCAATTCCTGAAGTGTTGGACAAGTCTGCTCTCGATCGATCATCATCTTTACATCGTACGGTGTACACCAATCGGTAAAAATCCCGCTTCGAGAAAAACCAAAAAGAATAGAAAAAATTGCAAGGCTCTTTAGGTCTCAAAAAACTCATCTTTGTGATTGAGTGGTGGAGCCAGGATTTCAGTCGGGGGTGCTAAAAAATTTCTTTTTTGTTTGTTTGTATACCTATTAAGAAGATTTTTTTTTTAAATTGAAAAAGCATTAAAATTGTTAATTATTTATGAAATTTTTTTATTTAAATAGTTGAGAGATACAAAAAATATAGAAAAAAAATCAAGAATAATTACTTTTAAAACAATATTGAAATAAAATGTTAAATGTAACAATTTAAATGTAACAATTTTAATTAAAATAATTGTGAGGAATACATATATAATAAAACAAATAAAATGATGAAAGGTTAAGGATTTGAATCTAAGACTTTTTTATTCTCCTTCCTTCCCGGACCACTTGAGCTAGATACCACTTTTGCTTCAAGTATCAATCAAAGATGTTATATTACTTTAAAATACTATATATATATATATATATATATATATATATATATATAATTAGGGAAAATTACAGAAAACCACCCTTTAAATATGGGTGTTTTCACTTAACCACCCCTTAAATTCAAAATTACATAAAACCACATTTTAAATGGTATTTGTTTACAACTCACCACCCATTCAACTATTTTCGTTACTTAATCATTAAATATATTATATTTTAATATTTTTATACTCAAATTTGATTGTAAATATATTCAAGTTTTGAATTTAAGGGACCAATTATATTTTAGGGATCATTGTATTTATTTTTAAAAATAATAATCAATAAAGCCTAGAATTATTATTATCTTAATTTATGTTTGAAAATGTTTATAAATGTTTAAAACATTATGTAAATTACTCTTATTTAAAATATAAATAAATAAGAGTAATTTCCAAAATATTTTAAAATTCCATAAACATTTTCAACCATAAATTAAGATAATAATTCTAGGCTATATATATATTTTTTAAATAAATAAAATAATTCCTAAAATATGATCAACCCTTTAATTCAAATTTTGAATATATTTACAATCAAATTATAGTTTAAAAATATTAAAATATAATATATTTAATGATAAAGTAACGAAAATAGTTGAGTGGGTGGTGAGTTGTAAACAAATACAATTTAAAGGGTGGTTTTATGAAATTTTGAATTTAAGGGGTGGTTAAGTGAAAACACCCATATTTAAAGGGTGGTTTTATGTAATTTTGCCATATAATTATTATTTTATATATTTTTTCAGACCATCAGCTCCGCCTCTGCCTGTGCTTGGTTCTCTATTTACATAAGAAATGAATTGAGCCTCAGAAGTGCATGTGGGCCAAAGCCTTCGGCCCCTCTAATTTACAAGGACTAGAATGGACATTCTTGCCAAATTTACAAGCACGCTGCAATTGCCGGAAATGATTTAGAAAACCAATGGATCACATATCCTAGCTATCTCTCCCATTCAACCTCTTGATTGGTCCGAAAACCCAGGGATCACATATCCGTTGGTTTGGTTTGGTTATGTTCCTTGCAACACCCGCTGTCATGCCCACTTTCTTGATCCCTCTTATCTACTCGGATTTAGCCGTATCAAGGCCCCAAATGTCTCTGCAGAGGTAGTGTTTCCTGGAATTCTGGGCACCACGTACCTATGCAACTAGACAAATTTCAACCAACATATTAGCAGCGTAGTTTCTTTTCCAATACAGTTGTCAATTGTAAAACGTTCCTTGCAGTATCTTCTGTTGAAAACCGCCTTCTATCTACCTTAAAGTGCACATACCAAAGCCTCGAATTTGACTGGTGAGGCAGTTTTCGTTGATCATCAATCTCTCTCGTTTTTTTTCTTTTCCTTTAGGTGATGAGTTGTACAAGTCTTTAGTCCGAATCCTCATATATTCATGTTTTTTTACATCCATTAGTATATGTACACCCCTCGGAATCCCATATTTGAAATTCTCCAAATTTTGAATCCCGTTTGGGTATGATCCGACCCTTGTCTCGCACATCATCAACAATATTAGAGGTAATTCGTCGAGCTCATATCGACTATGATGTTTTACGTAGGCAAGATTTGTGTAAGTTGTTGGACTTGTTGCCTTTTAGAAAGTTATGATTTATGGGCCATCCCTATAATTAAGGCAAATACACTTAATAACTAGGTTGATGTTTCTATAATTTCCATATATATTCAAGCACTGTTTTGGTGATTTCCGACACTTGATATGTTGTGCTTTGTTTGTCAAAACTCCAAAGTTGTTGTTGAAGTGTAACACAGTGGTGTGGCAAGTGACTTTTCTCATTTGCACTTCTGCATTTCTTTTTTTCGTGTTGTTCTATCTCCATGAGTAATACATATGCCTTCATCTATTGAAAACATGAATGACAACGTACATATTGCAAAGTAGTGATTTTCATTTTTAAAAATAACTACGGTTTTTGCTTGAGAGATACAACGGAAACCGAAATCCCAAAAATGTTATCAATCTCGTTGAAATTAAATTTGTTGAAAAAAATTATTGGGAGTTTGTTTTCGATTTTTTCCTTTGTGTTTTCAATCTCACAATAACTAATTGCAGATAAACTCATTAAACATAAGTGAGATTATAGCATGTGCTTGTCAATGCTCTACGCGTTTAAGACATAAGTTCGCCTAATTTTTACGAGGTAACATGAAGAACATCGACCAAGGTAGCTAAACTTCATTTAAACAAAATTTATTTCCAAGACCAGAGCTCGCAGGAGGATGGTGGAGGGAAATTGAAAAGAAAAAAAAGGAGGAAATGAATTTTAGGATTGCTACAATGAATAATACGGAGTATAAATTAATAGGCGTAAGGGTAGGTTAATTTAATTGTCAAATGAAAGTGAAAATGGTTAGTAAAGATAAACACATCGTCGACATTAAATATCTTAGTTTCTAATATAGAGTCGATTTTATCTTGTTCCTAAAAAAAGTCATCTATTTTATCCATAAAAGATCTCCGATTTCTATTTCTTTCCTACGTAAAATTTATTTCTCTATAAGCAGAAAGCTACGTTCAAGAGATGTGTCAAGTACAGACCCTTTGTGGCAGCTTGGTAGATACTCGACCAACTAGGCGGCTACGTGGCATGTGTCATGGACCGGCGATAGCGGTGGTACGCACATGTGGGACTCCTATCCCAACTCTCAATATCCGTTTTAAAAACTCCCCTTTAAAAACAACTCTTCAATCGCCTTTTATAATCAATGTGGGATAAAGAAGTTCAAAGGACAACTTAGAGTTTCAATTGTAGCTTCCAGCAACTTCTTGTTCGCCCCTAGGTTCGTTTCAATCACTTCTCTCTCCATTTCCTTTTGATTGGTGCCTTGTTTGTGATTGGATATGCTGTTTCATGAGCTCTCGTTCCTGAATCAGATTCGAAGGGCAAGGAACTGAGAGCTCGTTGGATTGGAGCCTGGTTTCGATTGCAGCTTCCAACAAGTTCGTTTTCGGCCCTAGGTTTGGCTCAATCACTTTTCTCTCCACATTTTCTTTCGATTGGTGCTTTGTTTGTGATTGGATTTGCTGTTTCATGAGCTATATTTGAGAAATTAGGGATTTGAGGCGGTGAGATGAAACTGTTTTGTGCTTTGATTGTATTTTGTGCTTTGCTTTATTGTGCTTTGCTTTATTTTTTTGTGTGATTTCAATTCTACTTATTTTGTTAATGATGAAACTTTTCAGAGGGATAGGTGAGATGCTTGGGATTTGTAAGTGTTTTTCAAGCTTGAAACTGCATTTTGTTAATGTCTAATCTCCTTAATGAGGTGTAGAGGATCCATGTCGAAATGCGTCTGCAGAGAGAACCTACATTCAAATGATAATTGACTGCATTTTGTTAGCTGTGCTTTGGTTTGTTGATGAATGCTAATTGACTACGTTGATAATGATAGCTTTAAATCTTTGACTCTAATTCTGCCTTCCAAGGTTCATAATAGATAAGCAAAGCAGTAGATGTAATTTTTTTTTAAAGCTTGAGTTTAAATTTGTCAAGGTTAAAGAAGCGTATTTTGATGACATATTGACGTTTGCTTCACTATGGTGTGTTGATAATGATTTAGGTCTATGATTGAGGTGTCTTTTTTTTCAAGTCCTTGTGTACAAGTTCATTTATCTGTGATGCTGATTTTCAAAACATTCACATTCATGAACCATTCACATTCAAGTCCTTGTGTACACGTATAGAGGAGGTAAACTGATTGAACTAGATAAAAGATAACACATCTACCACTAAAAATCATTTAGGTTTGAACTGTTATGAAAAATCATTTAGGTTTGAACTGATTGAACTTCTTGAAGTGAAGGGATCCTATACTGATTGAACTAGCTAAAAGATAACGCATGTGCTGTTCAGATGCAATCTTATACTTGCTTTGATTAGTCTGGACTCTTTCTGCTACTTAATTCACTAGTGTCATAGTATTTAAAAACCAGCATGTTTGTCTCCCAATAATGAATAATGTTTGCTAGAGAGAATTACTCTCAACACAAATTGAGGAATGGTGCACGGAGATATTTCCCTAATGAAACCCTGAACAACAAGGAGTTTGATACTATGCAATTCAGTTTCAGTCAAAGGGATCTATTCGTGGGTCATGTTCGCTTGACATTATCAATCTAGTGCACAAGCAAACAGGGCACATCATCTGCAAGAAATAGGTTAATAATCAGTCAGTATGTTCGGACAAACAAAGTAGAAGCAGAATTCTTTAAAGGGCATCTTTTATCTTTTTGGTTCGCAATCAATATCAGAGGGTCATAGGCTATAATATCTAGAACTGCTAAATACCTATCTTCAATTATAGACAAGTATTTATACTCTCGAAGGAGCGCTGAAAGGTAATTAAAAAGATTGGAACCTAAGGCCAGTCTCATTTTTTGTTACCTTTTCAGCCCAGAGCAGTTTGTACACCTCTCAGTCGTGGGTAGTCTCAAAGGCTGATCAGTATCTATTAATAGTAATGACATTAGCCCTTTGTTAAGTCCTTTTTTGTTCTTAGTTAGTTATTATATGAGACAATTCTCACTTTGTTCTAGAGCAGGCAAATATTACTTACCACCTTCACTTTCCTAAGCTCCTTTTGTCCTAACCTTCCCCTCCATCTGGATTGTGATCTTTTGCTGCTGAGGGTCTATTTCTGTCCTATAAACCCCTGAAATTTCAAAACAACATCCAATATGGTAAGATAATACACTTATATGGCATTGCTTGACGTTCAAATCTGTCTTCCGCATAAAAACAGTTTTGTGTCAAGAACAACTAGTTCTGATTTGGTGCCTAAAACATCACATATATATATATATATATATACAAGTTAGCACATAAAAGAGAGGGCTTACACTACCATCAATGTTCTGCAGGATCTTCTTGACCTTTTTCTTGCATCCTTCACAGTGGATTCGAACTCTCAAGAACCATGTCTGCAATTAAGTTGGGCTTGTTTAGGATTTTGTCAAACAAGGAAATAAGAACCATGTTATGGAAGAATGCATGAACTTTTGTGCTCAATATCTAGAAGATGTTTATATATTGAATTATCTTAGTCACTGATGGATTCATCATATGCCATGGTTTTTTAATTAGGCTACTTTTTGGTATGTACTGTTATACTAATAAATTGAAAGGAAAAAAAAAAGATAAAATACAAAGGATATATAACTATTTGTGTCATGTTATCACTTAGTTCTAGTGACCTATACAATCATGTGAATGTTATACTAAATGTTTGGAATGTACTGTTTTTTCAAGATCCGAATAGGGGAACTTTATTTCTCTCGATAAATCAAGTGAATGCTCTACATTTTTTTTGTTAGATAAAGTCGAGTCTATTTCTTTCGATAAATCTTTTTTTACGTGCTTTTTATTACAGGCAAATAGTGTCCATCAGAGAGAGTCTATAGGAGAAGGAGCTCTTCTCTTATCCCCCCCCCGATCAACCACTGAGGACCACGGCCCCGATCACCGCTGAAGATGATGATGAATCTAAGGAAGAAGAAGATGATGCATGCAGTGACGACCCTCCTGCAAGGCTTGCTGAATGAAGTGGTGAAATGGGGATTCAAACTGGCACCAAGATCAGGACATTGCGGCCAATTTTTGGCTTTATGTAAGTACATTCTCATTTTGTCGGGAAGTTTGAACTTTAGACTAAAGACTTCGAATGCATAAGTCGTTTGTGTGACCTTTCAAACAATTAGGTGTAATTACAATGTTGAATGCACTTTTGCTTTGTCTGAATATGTAATTTGGAAGAATTGTTATGGTTGTACAATTTTTGTGAAAATGCTTTGATAGACACATTAGGACAGGTTTGATTAGGCACATTAGGACAGGTTTGGATTATGAGAATGAAAACAGGAGAAAATTGGGTTGCCATTACACTTGGCAACGGCTATATACCATGGCGAGATGGAGAAATAGTCGAGGAGATTAGCATCGGGGTCTTGCCGTGGCAAGGTGTGAAAATGCGTCAGAATTCTGGCGGTATATTTTTTTTACAAATTCATACTGTAGCCACGGCGTTCTACCGTCGCAAACTGGTGAAAATGGCGCCAAATTAGGGAGGGAAATTTTTGGCTGGAAATTGGGTACTACTCTAGTAGCCACGGCAGAAGACCGTCGCAAAATTTGAAAAAATGGCGCCAAATTTTGGAGGGAAATTGTTGGATGAAACTTACCTAGCTACGGCAACTCTATGGGGTGGCGAAATTTGGTTCCTTTGGACAAGCGTCGCTATTCCGTCGCTATGCCGTGGCTAGGTTGGTCGCCACGGCTATCATCCGTAGCTATTATCATTTTGTCACCGCAGACTTCGCCACCCCTAGTTTCCCGTGGCTACGTCCGTGGCTAAATGTGTTTTGCCACTCCAAATCAGCTTTTCGCCATGGTAAATTGCCGATGCTAAATTCTTTTTTTTTTTGTAGTGTAACCATGCCTAGTATAAACTCAAAATTCTCAAGTGCAGTAATCAAACTTTCCGCTTCACTTTTTGTTTTGGCATCATCACAAGAATTGCATAGTTCTAACAAAGCCAAAATGATTTGAGGAGCTTGAAATCTAATGTCTTTGACTCTTTTAACTCAACTCTCCCAACGAGTATTACACAAAGATTTGACACTCAAGTCCGATACATTATCAAGTAAAACATTCCATCTTTTAGGAGGACTAGAAAATAATGTATAAATGCGTTGTACAACTCCAAAAAATGAAATAGCTTTGATACAAGAATGTGCCATATCACTAAGACTAAGATTAATACTATGACAAGCACATGACATATATAATGCTCTCGGATTGAAGTCGAGTAAACGTTTTTGGACACCTTGGTGTTTTCCTTTCATATTGGAACCATTGTCATAACCTTGTCTCCTTATATTGTCAACATTAAGATCAAGAGACTTACATGCATCCAACAAATCACCAAAGAGTCCCAATCCGGATGTATCATTTACTATCAAAAACCCCAAAAAGTACTCATCTATTTGTGCTTTCTTGCTTCACATTGTTACACATTGCACAATTATAGTCATCTGTTCTTTGTGACTCACGTCCGGTGTACAATCAAGAATTATAGAGAAATATTTTGCCCCTTTAATCTTTTGAATGATAGAACTTTTAATGCTTTGGGACAAAAGAGAAATCAACTCGTTTTGAATTTTGTGACTCAAATAATGATGAATTTCTTCATTTTGAATGCGTCTAACCTGATCTTGCATGATTAAATCAAATTCAGCAATCATTTCAATCAGCCCTAGAAAATTACCATTACTCTCATGGTAAAGTTGCTCTTTAGATCCTCGAAAAGCTAAATTAATTTTGTCAAGACATTTTACAACCGAAATTATTCTTATTAAAACATGCTTCAAACGTTCTTTCTCCTTTGTAATTTCAGCTTGCAATTCTATATCAATTGTATGGTTTTTGTCCAATCTTACTCTCAAATCATTCCAAGTTTTCATGTTAGTCATATGTTCAAAACTACTCTCATGTTGTCGAAGTCGATCACTAAGACGCTTCCAATCCTTCAATCCATCATTTGCTAATAAACAATTGTTACCTCTGGATTTGAACAACTTACAACAAAAACAAAATGCTTTATCCAAATGCTCAGAGTAAACTAACCAGTTTCTATCACTAGTCTCTCCATTGCTCAATTTTCTAGAATAATAAGCATATGAAAAATGTCTAGAGTAGACATCTACTGAAAATACAAGATTCAATTCTCTTAGAGGCCCCTTCTCTACTAAAATATCCCTCATTTTATTGTCAAGGGCCTCCCAATTTCTAGGATCATAAATATCCAAAGGAGTGGTAGATAGTTTATCAGCCCTTAAATTTTCAGTTTCAATGTTAGACACATTAGGTGGATCATCAATGTTAGACACATGTGGTGGATCATCATGAGCCTCAATATTTTGCGTGATATTCTCAATATTATCTTCATCATTCAAAATTTCAGGACATTTTTCAATAGTACCTTTACCTATTTCCTACTGCGTTGGTCGTTTAAGAACAAATTTATCAATAGCCCCTTTTTATGTTTGTATAAACTCATCTGCTAATTTTCTTATTTTTCTTTTTTGACTCCCTGATAACTATTTTTTAGGCAACATGATACTAAAAATTGCAACACAATAAAACAAGAAAGGAATAATAACACCTGGAATAGATGGATAATATGCCCAATAAAAGATTTCGTCAAAAATCGAGTCTACCGAGATTATCCAAATTTCCAAAATGTGAATCAATTTCAAAGAAATCTGTAGCAAAGTGGAAGAAAATCATAAAAAATTAGTAAAAACAACAATTTAATATGAATAGATTTTAGTTCTATTGAGGAAAAAAAATCGAAATTGAACCTTACCTTTGCCGACTCTCATTCGCTTTGGCTAAATTTCACTCCAAATCTTGTTTTCCATGGCTTTTGGAAGGGTTTTTTTGGGTGATCTTTCATATGGGTTTGAGATCTGATTGAAATTAGGGGAAAAAGTGAACGTTGCGTATCGTATATCGTCAAATTTCATCTATGGTCCTGTCAATCCAACGTGTTGGAATTTTTTTTTTATCACCTACGCCTATGAAGTTGAAGACAGGAAGAAAGAGGGTGGAGCCTCTTCCCATGATAGGGTCTATTTTAGTCATGTTTTTAGTATAGATTTGCCTAATAATTTAAAGCATTTTTACCTATTTTATAGCTTAATTTGTATTATTTGCTTTTCGGAGTCTACACTAGTGCTTTTATATATTTCAGGTATTTTCGAGCTAGATCGAATCGTATGAATTTGGAAGATCATCATAACTTATGGGATTATTTTGCAGTTTGGAAATCAAGATGGGCCGGTGTGAATCGATACTTGGGCTGATCATGAATTGAGATATGCGCGGCTCCCGGAAGTGTCCTCCCGAACTGCTGAGTTTACATTTATATCTAAATAGGTAGAATTAGATATATTATATATTATTATTATATATTCATATTAGGTTAGATTAGAATTAGTTAGATTACTATTATATATATTCATACATTCCTACGGCGGCTACCAATTTCATATATATATAGATTCATACGGCTTATGCCGTGAGAAAGAACCGACAACCGACTAACTTTCCACTTTAAACCTAATTTTGTTTTGTCTTATTTTTATGGAGATTTAAACTTTCCCGTTTCGGCTATGGATTGAAGCTTTGGTTTGATAAAGTTGTGAGATTTCTATTCCTGTTATATTCGTATTGATTCGTATTGATTCTTTTGCGATTATTGTTTATTTCTTCTAGTCCGTACAACTAGTTGAGATTTTTACTAGGATTTTGAAAATTTCTCGTAGCGAACTTTAATCCATAGTAGCAATTATGCCTTTTTAGAACTCGTAGGACTAAACTAGTGTGTAGAGAATCAATTACATTTTGAATGCTGACTCGTAGCTTGGTGTTGCATGTATCCTGGTTAATCCTTAATCTATGAATTTCTAGCTCATACAAATCAAACTTGGATAAGGCCACCAAAGACACACCTGCAAAGTTATGCTAAAATGAAAAAATAGGCAGCTCCTAAATCCTAAAAAAAAAACAAAAACAAAACATTTATGGTCTCATGAGGCAGCAACAAAAACATCCTAAATATCCTCCTCTTCGAGCTTTTATTTGATACAACAACTATGACTAGAAAATGCAGCAATTGAACCACAATTACAATCGAGCTAGTTGGATGTATATGTCATGTCTCCAAGGATCGAAAAGTTTTGACTAATGATTAACAAAAGAAATTAGAGACTAGAAGATACCTCAAATATAAATTCTTTACTTACTAAGATGAATGACATAGCATGATATAATAGACAAAAATTGCATATCCTCGTCGGCATTTGTATCACAGACCTGTTAAAAGATCAGAAATCATAGGGTGAAGAACTATTCCATTCCTGATTTATTATGGTATAACAAGGACTCGACTGCACAAAAACTCATTTACCCAAAAGGCAAAAGATAAGCAAAAGAACTAAATGTATTCATAAATAAGTTCCAACTCAAGAACAAATGATCCCATTCGAAAGATCTGTATACAACAAAGCAGAATAGTAGGATCCACTACAAAACCAAAGCCAAATCCAAATCCTACAACAAATTGACCAGTGCACCAATTGAAACCGAAAATAGGGCAAAACATTCCATCTACTCAACATATATTGTATCTCTGTCACAACTAATTTAAACATCTCAACCTCAAAAAAAGAAAGATGAGAGAAATTCACTGTTATTGAATTAATTAATTGAATCATAAATTAAATACAAAAAAAAAAAAAGATGAGAACTTCAACATTTGTTTTCATGGGGCCTGCTGAAATCCAAGGCCTAAATATAGTTTGCAACCCAAAATCTATTTTAATCCAATTGAGATATAATAGATCAAGAAGTGCTTAATTTTTTTTTCCTAGAATGAATTGGAAAGTGAAACAATCAGAGAACTTTGGAGGCAATTAATCAGCAATATTGAATTGAACACACTAAGAATAAAATAAATATTGATCGATCCCAGCATTTTAGGCTTTATCTATCGCTCTTCTAATTATTGATCAATAAAACATCTTAACTAACAAATTTCACACACAGGAAGAGGAATTCTCACGTGAGTCCAGGAAATCAATAAAGTAAAACAAAGAAGTGAATCAAGAAATCAAGGAATCTTATAACCATAGATGGGCGATTAAAAATTGAGAAAGGGGATCAATAAACATAGG